>JAODKL010000034.1:3247532-3273285 GCA_026780765.1 Petrocephalus schoutedeni | reverse complement strand
TACCAACAGTAGCAGTGTTACCTCGGCTAGATCTAGGCCTCGGGATCATTGCAACATGTTTCATGAAGATTCATGCATTTTTTGTTAATTATACATGTAACCCTCACAGCTACCTGAACATTTATTTCATGGTTCAATCAGTAGAAATATATATATATTAAGATGATTTGTAATTAAAAGAAATTTTAATTAATCTTGGTTTTTAACTGAATCTAAATTTTTGAACCTCAAAATCTGAGTGATCTCTGTTATAGTCTGACGAAATACAGGCGGCGAGGGGAACATTTGACCTTTGAGCATTTTAAATAAACATTTACCGAAATCCTTCTTATTTTAAGTACTCAAATGTATCATACTTCTTTATTGAATTATTTTCTAGATTGCAAAAAATATGTTTGTGAGTGTCATCCATATGCATTTATTTTCTGTGATAGGCTGAAAGCTATTGCAAAGCTTTTTGTCATTCAACGTGAGATCTTGCTTGTTAGAAGAAATAAAGCAGTTTGTTTTTATCAAATGAGAAATGCAGTTCACTGCATTTTTTTCCCTCAGTGGGGACGATGTTGAGGAAGCCACAACTTTAGCTTTCTTTGGAAAAACATGTGGTTTAGAGTAAAATGTTATGCACCAGTTTATATTCATCCATCCATGCACTCTACCCATCTCATAGTCTGCTATGGCCATCACTTTCATTTTAATGTTCATGTCAGACTTACTGGGTGGTCTACATATTCGGTATCTTGCCATATATTACAACTCCTCATATGGTCTCCCAGTATCTGCATAGAAAAATTATGAATACAGACAAAATATATTAATTTAATGATCAAACCAGACTTTTGGAATGCTCAATGTTTTCTCTGGCATTCCTCTAAGTTATAACTTAAATATGTTTTCCACATCAGTACTGAAACCTTAAACTCCAAGTCTGGTGATTGAAAACCTGCTAAAAGGATTTTGTGTCCACTGGGGGGGATCTCCAGAGAAACGAGGTACTGCAGGATGTAGGTTATGTTGTGTTACGTGTGGGCAATTTTTGTGCAGACTCACTTAATGAAATATAGTTAGCCCTGATGGGACTAGTCATAGCATTTTGGACAAATGGGGCCAACTGGGTGGATCTGTGGATGATCAGTCTTGGGGCAGTGTTTTGTATATCTAAAGTCTAGTTGATGATGTTATCTGAAGCATATATTTTAAGTAAGTTTTGCTTACCATTTTTGTCATTGATGTGGACCTTGTTTCCATTTTGTGATCCATATTTTAGTGAATAAAAGCCACAATTGATTCAACCCCTTATCCCGCCCCACTGTCTTGTCCATGTAGCAGGCGTCATTCTCAGAACATGCTATACTTTCAAAGAAGACCTAGAGACACATTTTGCAATTATGCAAAACATGACTATTACACACACAGACAGAGGCCAGTCAACTAACTGTGTGGCTAGTTAAGATGGTTGCTATCTCAAAAGGTTTGAAAATATAGATGAACCCTCATCCATCCATCTTCTACCCTCTTAGCCTGAATAGGGTCACTTAGTGATGTAGCCAAGACCACCTAAACCGACACCAAGTCATTACCAAGACCAGAGTGTATCGAGACCGAGACAAGACCAAGGCAGGGCTAGCCAGAGACAAGATCAGAAACAGACGTTTGAGTCTACGTAACACAACACATGATAAAATGTGGGGCATGGGGTTAGGCAGTTTGGCCTAAAATTTGTGCCACAGTATAATTTGAACCAACAATATAAATGCTTCTGGAAGGTAAAGCACAGGTATGACTACTGCATGATGCAAGGGCGTAAGTTTGGTCTCAGTGTCAAAACTGACACAAAGCATGCACATCCAAATGATAAACTCTGGGTACTGGACAGAGGAAACAGTAAGTCAAAAATGATGATGCCCCTGAATTTTTTTCTACATTTTGACACCTTATATAACGTTTCCAGACAACTGGAGGGCACATACATAGCCCAACGCTATGAGCAATTTATAAACATCAATATGCCTAACAGCATGTCTTTAGACATCTAAAGCCTTGCCTATTAGGCCATAATAATCCTTATTTTAAAAATAAAGAAAATGATAGGAATAAAGTGGAGCCCAGGTCCGGAGCAAAACCTATTTATCTACATTAACCATTGAAATAGGCATAAGAGCATCTTCTGTAAACCTTGTGAATGTCATTCAATGTTATAGGCAAGGCTTTAGCCGTGGCAGAAGTATGAATTACTGTTATGACTTTACAGCAATAAAGTATAAAAACTGTAATCTAATCTCATGTTGATAATACTATTTAATTTGACGGCAACTGTGAATATCAATAACTAAGGCTCTAGTGTATTTGTATGATGATAAAACAGCTGAACTGTCAAACTCCCATTATCGAGTATAATGGAGTGTAATGGAGTATTTTGACCATGGTAATACATGCTTTGCTATACTACTTGTCGGTAGGAAATATCTCGTTGCACTTTGGTTAAAATGAATTGGCTTTATAGATATTTAAATGAGGAATAACATGTAAAATCAGTACAACTGGGACTTATAATATATTAAAAATGTTATGTCGATGTTTCATTTTGAATGATTTTGACTCTTGTTCCCTGTTTAAAAATGTTTGGTTTCATTTCATTTTCATTTTAATTTCATTTGGTTTCAATTCATTGGAAACATGGATATTATTTCAAGTATTCAACTTAAAAAGGCAATCAAACAATATCATTATGATAATCGGATTCAAGTCAAAGTTCGTTTTTGATTAATTTTAATATCCCTGTTTAATACGAATGCAAAGGACAAGGTTAGAAGACTCTTCTGCCACTAATTGACAGATCCTTTCACAGAGCAACAAGTCAATCACACCAAGTCCGGCTGTTTCATCTAAATTAGCTATGTATTAAAGTAGTCACACTGAAAAAGCTAATTAGCTTTTAGCAGTCAAGTTACATTAAATACTATGGTCTGCTGGGGGAAAACGATCCTTTGATTGGGAAAGTTCTCTCTCTACACCGATAAACTCCTAAAAATCTTATATTATTATTTTACCACCAAATTCAATTGGGGTTCTCTGAGTGTGCTTCCTTATTCTAAGGAAACACTGACCAACAGGGATAATGCAGGTGAACAACAATTTTAGGTCATGTATGAGTATTGCATGTGCATATTTCATGCATGTGCACGTCACTCCTCAAAACCACGGTTTGATTTATATGGGACATGAAAATGCAATCATCAACGACTAAAATGGGTTTGAGTTAGCAAAAGCATGTCAAGATTCTTATGACTCTGTATGCAACAGTTGTGAATTTGGTCTGTGATTACTGATTTTTCAAACCGCTGGAAGCTTTGCTGGTTGTAACTGTGACGGTTTGACCAGTCCAGTAATACCAAATCCATTGTCCATGGTGTGTCTTAGATGCACCAGTTTGCTTAAACCTCAAACATGACACATGACTGGCCAGCGCTTATTGCTACATGGTGAATAGCTTAAACTCGACTTACAGCACCCTCTTCTGAAAAGCAATGCTATGCCGGCTGCTTGGTTTAGTGCTGAAGACAAGAAGGGGTAAGTAAATTCATTTAAATCGCAAAAATCTTTCTGTTACTCTGCATTTGGAGGCCGTGAGGCCACTTGCATCTGCCTTGTTGCTATCAGGTATTGCCAGCTACATCCTTTCTGATTATATCTAGCAAAAGGCACCCACATGTTTAGCAGCTGCATCAGCAGAGCAGTGATCTTTCCTGATACGCGGATGTTATAAGAGTCCGGAGGGCTTATCTTTGATGCTGTAGAAGGGGGCTGTGCTTCCAGATGGAATTTTAGGAAGGCGGGGGTTGGGAAAGCTGACTTTTGTGGGAGAAGAACACACCCTGCTCACTGGAATTCTAAATGAAAATTTCAAGATGGAATCTAGTACACATTCAGTTACATTTTGCAATTTCCATAGGATCTGTAGCGTGTTTCGATTAAGCCACAACATGGCACTCAAACACTTATCACCGGGGAAAATAGTTTACATGCACATATTTATTTTAGCATAAAGGTGAGAGACAAGTGTAAGTAAAAATGGAGGAAGCGGTAAAGCCATTGAAATGGTAATTTGTATTCAGGGAGGAATATTCCACCACAAAGAGCTGAACGGACAGATGTATCAAATGCCAGAGTGAAAAAATTAACCACAGTGTTTGATTTCTGGGCACTGTACTGTTTAATTATCCAAAAATTGATGTGTGGGACAACAACCAAATGTGAATAAAGATTACACTAACGGCACGAACAGTCCCCGTGCCATTATCTGCTTAATGGACACTTGGCACTTCTCCTGTCCACAGCACCAAGTGGCGGCCTCTTTATCTGTACATTTAGGAGGGAAATAATGGGGAAAGGGAAGGGGAAGTGATGACTCACATAGATGTAAGTGTGTGTGTGTGTGTGTGTTTGACCCCTAGTCATAAACGTAACTTTATGAAAACTGCAGTCCCAGCCAGACTGGTCATATACCCACCGAATAACTGTTTTTTAACTATCTGTATATATCTTTAAAAAGCATGGTGCCTTAAAGGTCTTTACTACCAGTGACGTCAGTTTCTGCGCATGCTTTATCTAAATTGGTCTCTGACATACATAGTTGAAATATCTCAGTCTCGAAAACCCGCCAGTTTCCATTCTGTGTGTAGTTGTATAATGACTGTACAGGCTTTCTATTTATAACATATACATTCCATCATTCATTATTTCTCACGCTAGATAATACTCACACTGATAATAGATAATAGATTATCATTTAATGGGTATTTTCAAATGCTCACACTAAAATGTTCATACATAATAGCACTCTGCAAAGATATAGTAAGTCAATCTGTTTCTATAAAATGATTAGCCTGGTAAAGTCATGGTAATACATGGGGAGATGTCCCTAACAGCAGGTCACTCATGCATCTAGAACAGTGTTCATGTTTTTTGACTATGGTAGAAACTTGGTATGGTAGAATATCCTAATTAAGACCCAAAGGACACCGGAGAAGCGGGTGCACCCTTGGGGTGCCTAGGGTTAATAAAATACTGTCAAAGTTCTCACTTTTTAATATGGCATGCAGAGTCACATGACTAATTGGTGCCGCAAACCAATGTATCCTTTATCAACTGATGGATAGGATCTGAACTGGGGAAAAAATAGAATATTAATGAAAAAGAAATGGTTGGCAATGATCTCCCACCTGCCTCCAAAGAAACTGCCCAAAGACCTTATTTGCAGGCCCCTTAAAGTAGAATGGTTGTAAAAGTGGCTGCTTCCTGACAAGCCTTCACTGATGCCCAGTGGCAGACCATCTTCTCACCAAGCCCATGGAACAAGACTGCTCCCAGTCTTTGATGGATCTGTCTGAAAATTGAATGGCTGACAGGGGGGGGTTGGAAGCCATTCAGTTAATGGCTAGATATGCCACCTGCTAAGACCCCGTCTGAAGTTTTGGTGACATGCCAGCACTGCTTGTCTCCGAGATTTCACTACAGCACTGAGATGGTGCAGATGCCATAGCCGACCATTACTGTAGGTATTAAAAGTGGTCATGCATAAGCAAAATCAAGTAAAATACTGTCATTTTATTGCTATAATGTAGGTAGAGCCCCATAAAAACCTAACAGGAGCCTGAAAAGTTTGTATAATTCAAATTTACTTCGCTTTTTTTTTCTTAATTACTTTGGTCATTAAGAAATCTTCCAGATGTTATTGGTTAGATGGATATAAAAGTGGAAGCTGCATTTATTTTAGCTAGCAGCCCATCATTACAAAGCATATTTGGATGCTCGGGATAAGCAGTCGGAAGAAGTTTATGTTTATTTTGGGAATTTTTGTCAAAACCAAACTAAACATAGCCATCAGTGTTTGGAATTGGCATGACAGAGTTGTGCGAGTCACTGAGCAAGTCTTACCAAAATCTCCGTTTAATATATTCAGGCACCTTCCATGACCAGCAAGCAGTCAGCCCTCCTGCAGGGGTCTGCATGCTTTCGAGATCTTTTGGTGAGAGATAAGGTGTTTAAAACACTGCAGACTTGTGCAGTGATTCAGACATACTGAATCAATCCGCAGCACATGCTCCAGTACATGTTGGGCACCAGAAGGAGCTGGAATAGGATTCAAACTTTTAGGGAATTCCAAGGAAGTTCCCGGAGATCCCACTAAAGCGCTAACCTTGTCATCAGAAGTCATAATCTACATCTCTATTTTATGTGCTAAACAGTAGTTTCCCAGTAAAAAAAAAAATGTGCCTGTTTTTTGTGTGACGTAGTACTGCTCATGTCAAGGGGGTGAAAAAACAAAACAACAAGTTTAACAACAACAACAACAATAATAATAATAATAATCTTGTGTTATTTTATTAATCTCTGCCTTGTCAATAAATTTAGAAAGAAACATCATGGAGATTTGCAAGCAAAACTGTTATTAAAAAGTTATTTTGGCTTATCTGACTCTTCTCCATAATGCAGTTAACAGCAAGTAATTTTCCCCTCCCTCATGACCTCCTGTGAGGTTTGAATTGCAGTGGTATTAATGTTAGACTTGCCGCACAGCATGGCGAATCACGTGTCTTGAGCTTTGCATGAATTGCATTTTTTATTAGGCTGTGGATGCATTTCTCTTTGATTCCCATGGAACAGAAAACACATCCACAGAATATTAACTTTAGCTATCTGTGCAGTTATAAAATGGCCAGTATGTACTCATGACAAATAAATGAGGTTCTGTTAAAAAAGACCCTTGGCTTATTTTGATAATAGTTTGATATTATATTTCATCGAAACCCTTTGATATTTGTGGTTTTCATTATTTTCCTACTTCTGGCCTATATTGCTTTCATATGGTACAGCATAACTTTCAGTCAGACCCCGTCTGTTTTTGAGTGTTTAGTAAATTCGAAGCATTATAGACCTCTTAGTGAGGTCAGAGACCTTATTACGATGGACAGTGAATCTGTGTCTTTACTGGTCTTGAGGAAATGTTTCTCTGTTTATCATCCTAAAATATGCTATGATGAAGGGCATCTTATAAATACAAGGTTGTCTGACCCTCAGACAATGATTTACACCCGCCGACAACAAGGATATTGGTCCGTAATAACACCGGCTGTACTACTGTGTCTGAAGTGTTTAGCTGGTAATTGACAATGTATGAATGCTGCATTCTATGAATGCTCACACTATAAATGACAGACGTCTTGCATATGTGTCAGAGGTTAATATACATATTATATATAAAAAAATAGAAAAGCATGCTTAAATGATCTGAACATTGGTGTAAAACACAAAAAATAGACCTGATACATTTTTTTACTCACCCACTGGCACACCTTGTATAGCTAATCAATACCTTACTAACCTATTAAAGTTAATTAAATTAATCAATGAAATGGCATATACATATATATATATATATATATATGTGTGTGTGTGTGTGTGTATATATACACCGTAGTGTACAGTTACTAAACCTGTTGCTGTATTTATACATTGTCAAAAAGAAGAAAAGTACCAATTTGTACCTTTCAGGACACAACTACTTGTCATTGGGGGTGTCCTCACAAGGGTCTGCCAATTGTACCCTAAATTTAAGGTACAGAAATGGATGCTGAGGAACATCCCCGTGGTACAAACAACATTAATGTCCCTCCAATGGTACAAAAATCTCCCTCAGGGTCCATTTCTGTACCTTTACAATTACCTACAGCTAGGGTACAAATGACAGACCCTTGAGGGCTGTTTCTGACAGCGTAGGGACCAAAGGGTTTACACCTGATGTTCTTTCCTGTCATATCATAATGACATTTTACATTTTACATGGCATTGGATGGCTACCCCTCCCCCCCCACACAGAAAACTTCTGTCTCATTTCCCGCATGAGGACACAGTGCATTTTGTCCCCAGCGTTTCCTCTTAATTGGGCTGTTGTTTCCCTTCCTCACGTTCTCCTCCCAGCCCTGCTCTGCCGGCCATGATTCCTTATTGAACCCTCGTATGACTTCAAGTTACTGGCAAGAAGAGAGTCTTAAATGACTGCCTGAGAGGACCTGATTCTCAGAAGCGAGCCTCCCGGCAAACATGACCTATCAAAAAGTGGTCATTCTTCGATTTTTTGCATACGACAAAGGTTTGGATCTTTAGAGATACGGTATACGTATCACTGTTGTTCATTGTTGTGGCGCCTGTATGTGTTTGCATTGGGTAGAAAATGTAACAGTACTGTGCTGCTATATAATATGTGTTTTGGGCAAAATTGCCAAAATGTAACAAATATACAAATGTACCGTTCATGGGAATGGTACATTCTTGAAAAGGTCAAGAGAGGTGTCAGCTCTTGCAATACTCGAAAAACACGGTTGAAAATTTACTGTTGACCAATTTACTATTTCACTGTTGATCAACAATTTTATTAGAACAAGTTTAAAAAATCTATAAAATGCTGGTTGTTATTAGTAAATGACAAATGAAAATATTCTTCATGTTGAATACTTTGCTCTTCCAAGAGATTTTGGACCTGATGACGTGAGCAAATAGATGACATGTCACTTGTCACACTACTTGTGCACCTTAATGAAAACATTTATTGTTTCGCAATGTATTCTATTCTTTAGGTGTATGCTGTTAAATTGGTTTTAGTGTTTTCTCAGTTAGAAGACCAACTCAGTCTTGCTGGAGGCCTGATAGATATTGAAGGCATTTTAGTCCTATAATAAAGAACTTTTCTTCCTAAAAATCAGCCTGTCTCTCTGGTGTGGGCTTTCCAGCTTCTCTCTAAGGTTCCCAGAAGGAATCCACAGCCATAGCAAGTTGGGTGGCTGTCATTATTCAGACTGATTAGTTCTACCTGCTCCTTCCAAGTCTTCCCGTATGCTCATGTGATCTGCTTCTGGGTTGGCGGAAATCCTGCACCAGAGCCATCCCTTTACTTTAGACCTTCAGAGGTTTGAAATACCCCCCCTCCCCCCCCAACCACCACCACTCCTAACACTGGGAAGCCCCAATATAAACTTTCCCATAATGACTTTCACTCACCTTCAGTGAGAGTGATTATTATCTTGCCTTTTTAAATATTTTGAACAGGGAAATTTAAAACTGTGTGAATATGAGAGTCAAGGCTTACAGTCCACTTCAGTTTGCCTAAACAAGAGTAACAAACATAGCGCTAGGGCAGGGCCTGAGCCAGTCCCAGAGGCTATGGGCACAAGGCAGGGAACAACCTAGGGTGGGGCATCAACCCATCGCAGGGCACATATACCATTCATGCAGACAAGTTGAAAACTCTAATTAACGTCAGCTTGTTGGACTGTGGGGAGGAAAACTGGAGTTCCTGGAGAAAACAGCACAACGACATGGGGAGAACATGCAAACGCCACACATATGGAGCTATGGTAGAGATTCAAACCCTGGTTCCAGAGGTGTGAGGCAACAGTGCTAACCGCTGCATTCCCATGGATTCCCCCCATCCAGGCATACTTCAAACTCGTCATTTTTATATAACATTTTGGAGAGAATTGTTTGGCAGCTGTCTCTTGTGTCCACCTGTGTTGTGCTGTGAAGATCTTGTTCCTGCCCTAGTTCCCATATCCGAAAATAACCCAGTTCCTTCTGCCCTTTGCCATGTTTTTCCCATGTTTATTTATTTACTTATTTTCTCAGTGGACAGGTCTTCTTTGTTTTAGGTCTTCTGTATCAGACCATTGAGTTACCTTGAGTAAAATATAAATCATCAGTTTAGTTGACATTTATTCTATTCAACAGCACTCAGTCTTCAGGAAAATGCTCCCTATATATGCCCATTGGGATCAGTTTTGCGACTATGGTGTTAATTACTATTGTTATGCTAATGAGATGCAGCTCCTTGTATCTGTCGAACTCCTATGTCAGACAAATGAAAAGACAGAATATGAATATGCTGAATATGGGTGGCTTCTGGGTCAACGCAGATACTTCAAGAAATGACCTTTGTATTACAATTAACAAGGACCTTTGGAATACAGCCTAGATTAGAGAAAATGGCATAAATGGCACAAAAATGCTTGTCTATCTGGCTGCAAAAATGTTAAAATGGATACAGAATGCAGAAGAGTTTTTGCTAGAAGTATTTTGAGCATTGGCTAACTATGACTATTACGTGTAGGGTAGAATATTTAAAAAAACCTTTAAACCTTAAATGGACTTAAAAGGAAATTTACTTTGGCCAGTAATCCATATGCTTAGTTCACAAGGTTCTGGTTATCTGGTTATTAAAAATTAAGCAGCATTAGCTTCACAGAGAGATTTTTATGTGGAATAATCTGTACGGAATAGTCTATGTTCTTAGCAAAATCTAGAGTAAAAATTTTCCTCTTCAGTATCTTCCATAGTTAAAGTTAAGGTCTGAATGACAAAATGCTTATGGGCCACACAGCCATAGCCCTAACTGCCGTGCACGAAATAGCCATTCCCTGCTTTGTTTTGGTATCAACTCCCATGTGGTTCGACGGTTCATTAAACTCTGGTGCAGACATAAAGCCGGACATCTAGAAGTAATTTAGACTAACAAAGTTCTGTTTTTGCAGTCCTGAAAAGGACACAACATGCCTTCACTACTACACAAAACTACCGAAATTTAACTAGCATGCACACTTGGGTTAGAGTGCAGTACATTGTTTCTGCTCTGTATCTTATATAGTATAAAAGTCTAAGAGTTTAACCTAAGAGATTCAGAGTCACACCCTTCTAGAAAAAGATTTTGATGAATTACCCCAGCATTTTTTTCCTGCAAATACATTTAAATTAATTTTCAGTAAACTATGAGTACATCTTGGAGACTTTATCTTAATGTCAGGATTGCAAAAAAACTGCTAGCCTGCAGAAAACCTTTGCTAGAGCAACACACAGAAATATTATTCTAAAGGATGGAGATTCCTAATGTAAAAGAAATAACGCCACTCTGTGTTTGATTAATAATCACGAAATAAACCGTGTTTATAATATCCAAGACCCATGTCTAACATTCAAAACAATGTTGGGTTTTTTTGTGACTACTTAGCTCCTTTAATACAACTGTGGATTTTAAAATGACCAGAACCTTCAAAGCAGACTTGAAGAGGGGGTTAGCGATTAGCACCATCCAGTATCGAGTAGTTCTGTGCGCCTCAGCAGCTGTGAATTCGTCCTTTGTGGGGCCGACGGCGACTGCCAGTGCCGGGCTCGTCCACACAGGCGCATCCCATCTCCATCTTGCCAATGCCGTTTCGGTGCCGACGGTTACCCGTGCTCTCCTGCTGCTGTGTTGCTGAGGTTCATCAACACGTTCGGGGCAGGATAAGCAGACGGACATTGGAAAATCCTCCCATGGATTAGCTGGAATGAAGAAGGTGGAGCATCTGAGAACAGCAGTGCCTTGGATAGGCTCTATCTTCATTCTTGTAATTTGGAATATCCATCTATTCATTGATGGATTAAGGGAAAACGACAATTCGCTGATTTGTTTCTGTTTTTTTTTTTCCAAACTAGGTATTGACTCCCCATGGATCTTTGTTCACGTCTCTCTGCTCTCAGTCTTATCTGCCTGAAGACACCTTCAGTCTTATCTGCTCACAAAAGAAAAGAGATAACGTCCAACGCCATTCCACTCATATGAACAAAGCAGAATGCACAAAGCCGGCATCCTTAAAATATTTAAAAAACTGCATCGTGCTTTTAACCTTTTCAAAGACATAGATTTTCATAAATGTCTCCCAGGCTCCTTTCTCGGGTATATGTAGTATTCAGAACGAATGCATGTAGTTTTTCACATGCTGGTAATTTTATTGTGATCCACTTAAATCTGAGTTGAACTGGTCAACAAGGACATTTGCATTGCAATCAACCCTGACTGGTTGTTTCACAAATTACATACATTACATTTACATTTATTGTATTTTGCAGAGTGACTTACATAAGAGCTTAAAGACTCCATTAGTGAATACATTCTGAAAACAGGCTGGTTTGTTTAAAAATTCCATACAAGCTACAGGAAATAAATTGTAATACATAGTTCCAGTACCAGTAATATCTTGCATTATTGTGAAAAATATTTTAAAAGGATTAATTCAGTAAGTGCTTTTCTTAAAATCCAGTGAATTTTAAATGCTGTACACCATTGGGTCTAACTCTTAAATGAAATCAAGATTTCTTAAATTCTTTACATGTTAATAATTACCACACATATTACTTTTTTACATTTTACA
Source organism: Petrocephalus schoutedeni (assembly GCA_026780765.1). Taxonomy (NCBI): domain Eukaryota; kingdom Metazoa; phylum Chordata; class Actinopteri; order Osteoglossiformes; family Mormyridae; genus Petrocephalus; species Petrocephalus schoutedeni. Next base: position 3,261,046 of record JAODKL010000034.1, on the reverse strand, counting down.
ATGGTTTACAGTGATTTAAAATTCTTATAGGTACAAGGTACTGGTTCCCGCTGCCTGGGCAATTTTACAAACCTCAGTCACAGTATGCAGAACAGGCAAATTATAGGAGCTGCTATTTTTAATGTATCACCTTATTACCTGGGTCTGTATTTAAATGGGGATCACTTTTCATCAGTCCAGAAATGTGTGTGTCCATTGTCCAACTAATGAAAAATTCTATACCTAGAAATGACATTTTTATGAATGTCATGTCAACTGTGTAGTGTTTACATATTATTAGCTTAATATAGAAGTAAAAATATATAAATCTCCTATGAAAGGGTGGAAATCTGTTTTGGTTCATATATCTATGAAATAGTGCAAAGAATATGAATATCCATTACATAAGCTCGAGATCTAATCATCCTGGTTGTGGACTGTATCTATACCAGAGATCACAGGGATGGGTCCCCAACAGTTTTAATGGAAGCTAACTGTGGTTGACGGTGCAGCCTCAAAGCCCCATTTTCAAGGTCTGATGTTTCTCTCTTGATTTTGTGTTGTGCAACATTGGTTATGCTGACATTTCCTGCTGATCCAGTCCCTCATAGCCATTAAGGTCCTGTTGTACCTGTCACCTTGAAGTCAGTCAAGGCTCTGTTTGATGCACTATAGTGCAATATTGCAGCACAAGTCTTGGGATCCCCTGCTCCGGGTACAAGGCTTTTGAGCCAGCTAGATGAACACAAAAGAATAAAGCTTTTATTGTGAGTGTCCATCCCACGGGAATCTTCTGTTTGAGAGCACAGCAGGACTGAATACACAGTGACACCTTCAAAGTTACTTCTGTCAAAACTTTGCCTTTTAATAAATATCTTGTTCCATACAGCACATTTCCATAAAACCACTGCACAGAGACACGGGAAAAGGGCTTTTTGTTGGAACGGCACGGCTAGTGTGAAACGGTGCAATTCTGCATAAATACGTTGTTTGTTATTAGTGTCAGCAAATTTGTTGTATAAAATGCCACTTGGATTCTAAATTTCTAAATATATAAAGTAAAAGAGACCTGAAGTAAATATATGTACTACTCTGAATGCCTGAATGACTCATGGGAGCTAAAGCCTAACAAATATTGTTAAATATTTGACATTTATAATAAAATAAGAATACTTCACATTCTAACCCTGATTGTTGTTTCACATTTACAATACAGTTTATTATTATTAATAATTATTATTATTATTATTGTTGTTGTTATTATTATATTTAAAATAATCATTTAAAATACATTCCAAGCTTACATATCCATATTAACTTTATTTGCTTTATTCTGTTCATGTTATCAGTGTATTTTGTTATCCGCAAATGTCAGCTGTCAGACGTTGCTAGGATACGAACATAGCATCTAGGAATGTGCTTGTTTCACTGACTATATAGTGAATTACATAGGTTTCCCAAACCGGGAAATAGTGAAGGAGTGAGCCATTTTAAATAAAGCCCATGACTAAATATGTGTGACCAAACCCCAAGATTAAGCAAGAAGCAGTAATTAGAGTCAATTTAAATAGATTGATAGACTGACTGCAGGTGTAGGTGATTACAGATTGAAACCATCTGGAAGTGGGCGTGGCCACAGAGGACAGACATGCCTGTGGCAAGTAACTTCTGAAATTGATTCTCACCGGGACGTGACACCTGCGTTATTACTAGCAAATTGTTCTGTTTTTTCACAGATACTGAGAAACATGTTCAGGTTTCTCTGAAAGAATCACTCGTGCTTGTCCTACAGGTGATCGTCATTATGTACCGTTATGTGGACCAAAGAAGAGAATGCTCATGAGACTATCCTCAGCATGGCTCCTCCCCCAGGGAGTACCTGGAAGGCAACCTTTGATTCTGAAGGAATCCTCAGAAAAGTGGCATTAAAGAACAAGTGCCCTCTGAGACCTCATTGCATAAAACACTGTAAGTGTTAGACAGGATCCACTGTACTGTCTTTTCTAGGTCTGCAGGAAGTTTTGTTGGAAGTTGGCAGCTGCTGGGGAAAAAGTCCTAACATAAAAAATACAAGATGTCCCAATAAAGCCTGATGCTCCTTCAAAGCAGGGTCACCCTTCTCTAGGCAGACCACTGCTTTTGCTCATTCTGATATCTGTCACTCCGAAAGATCTTCCCCTCCGCGCAAGCTTCTCGTGTTTTCACTGCTGGTTTAAGATTCCACCTTTTTTGAAATTTCAGTATTTGGCAAATGTTTGTTCGTATTTATTATTTATTATTTATTTTTTTCCCTAGTACTCTCGTCTCCTCCATATATCCTCTATCTGCTTACGCAGGTAGGAGTTACGGGGATCATAGACAGCACGGGGCAGTGGTTGCGTAATGGTTAGGGAAGCAAACGAGGAATCGAAAGGTTGCCCGCATGGTAGCGCCCCCAAGCGCTGCTCCCCGGACGCTGAATTAGCTGCCCACTGCTGTGTCACGATGTCACACATGCATCAAATGCAGAGGACACATTTCGTTGTTGTGCACTGTGTGTTGTGGTGTGTTGACAGTCACCTTTCACTTTCACAAGGTTGGTGGACAGGCTGGATGGGCTCTGGGATACAGCCGAAGCAAACCCCACACCCTAAAGGGATAAGGCAACAGTGCTAACCCTATCACACCCTCTTCCTGCTCTATTTTCTTTTTTTTTAAATTGCAGGTTAATTTAAACCCTGTTTCAGTCTGTTTTGCCTGTAGCTACCCCAGCTATCTAGATTGCTTGATAATGGTGGACTATGTAAGAAATGCTGACCATAAGAAGATTTTTATTGTCATCAAAATGACTGAATCAAATTAAATTCTAAGGGATATTTGGCATAGTTGGCAGAGTCTTAGGGAAATGGCTTCCCAGAGTAAGGTCACTGAACTCAGAGGTTAAAGTGTTCTGATGATAGGCTTGCTTATGAAAAGCGGCCCATGCAAACTCCTCCCTTATTTCTGAATTACAGTATTTTAATAAGGAAGGTATAGTATGTCAGTCAACATGTGGTATGACTCACAGTGGACAAGCTTATTCTGTGCCTGAGAGAATCATGCTAGGTGGAATATTGGAGAGGAGGTATGTACTGTCACAGTATGGAGCAAGAGTCAGGGCAAATGAGACTGGGAGACTCCCGACGTTAATGACAGAGCTAAATTCTCATGAGACAGGCAAGCACGGATAAGCAGGGCTAATGGACCAAACAAGAGGCAGCTGAAGTGAATCACATGAGGAATGGAACAAGTGGTAAGATAACCAATCAGCAAGCGTGGCTCGAGAGGTAGAACAACCAATCAGCAGGCATGGCTCGTTAGGGCCACGTGTAATTGACAAGTGACAAATAATTAATAACTATAATGCAATTTGAAGAAATATATCAAATGTTTCTAGATTGAAAAGAAATATACAAATATGAAAATGCAGCTCATGACTGCTGTAATGTTGGTAATTTGGAATTCTTAAAGTTTATGAAATCATTTTTTGCTATGAAGTGTTCTTTATGTCCCATCTTTTTCAAATGTTTTCTTTTTTAATCAATACCACCAGGACAAATCCTGCATTAACTGGTGGCAGATCAGTAATGTGTAACTGCAGTAAAATGGAATCATATTTTGTACAAGAACTGCTTTTGAAGAAAACAGAGTGCACAAAGACACGTAAAACCTATGTTCAAGATGGATTTTTTTTTTTAATTATCATGGGCAAATAGTACAGTGAAATTCTTGCATGCCACCTGCAAACAATATTGCCAAATACACAGGGCAATTAGTATAGCTGCTGACGATAAGTGAAAATTAAAACGGAAAATAACGGCAGTATAGACAAACAAACACTGCAGGGCCTGGGGAATAAAGTATAATAATTGTAGCAGGGTATGGTTTGCAATTATATTCCACACATTACACTCCACATATTCACTTATCCTTATGGTCTTGAGTAAAGCATCAGTGATGGCATGGCCTGGACTGAGAGTGGAGGAAGAGAGTGTACAGTAAATGCAGCCTCATCTAACTATGAAGCTACAGTTGGATGGAAAGGACGAGGGGTGAGGTGGCCGAATCAGCTGGATGTCTTTGCTGAAGTTCTGGAGCCATGGACTTGCTGGGGGCAGGTTCTGCTTGGGTCTGGACAGGCGAGGAAACAAGCTCATTCCCTGAGTGGACTTGATTTCCTCTCTCCACCTCCCTGTAGAGGCTGTTAGGGAGGAATGAGAGAAGAGAAGTATTACTCATAACCATGACTGAACATAGTCCTGTCGAAATCTGGATTTAGATCCCAGGCCTACAACAGATTTGTGCAATAGGCGACTATTCTGCAAGAGGTGTACTAACGACTGAAATTGTTCTGTCTTCTCGTCTGGTTTATCATTCATAGAAAGTGTCCTAACTGGCTGTGTCACCACAAGGGTTGGCAGTTGTTTGGCCCACGGCTGTACCTCCTCGAGGAGAGAGGTGAAGTCAGCACTGAGGAATGAGTTTCGCTCACTGCAACCTGCTTGGCATCCAGGATACCTACACAGGTAGGTGTTCCCAGAAGGCCAAGTCTGTCCTGAGGTTCCCCGGCCATCCCAGGCACAAACCGTTTTCACACCTGCCGTTTCGGACCTTCGAAGCATGGGCAAACTGGTCCATAACACTGTCCCTCAGGCTACCCTCAGGCTACTCAATAGCTGCACTGGCTATTAGTATGGACAATTTGTATTACTATTACAATTACAATTACAATTACTAATGATGATTTTACTTATTTCCTTTGTAGTATATATTTCTATCATTTGCACCTGGGAGCTTTAAGGGAAACTCCAGTTTTGCTGCACTGTTGTGCATTTGATAAATGAACATTGATTTGGTGTGATTTGATTTTAACAGGAGTGACTGATTGTCATATTAGACACCCCAGCTTTTAAATTAAAACTAAAAAGTCAAGATGGCTCTTAATCATCCAGTTTCAATTTACAACAGCAAAGAGACACCTTTAAGTGACTGGCCAGTAAGGTTACATTGTATATGTGTATTGACACTGTTCTCACATCTGAAAGCTGACAGCAGGGAAACCATCTTGATATATAGTAGAGAGCTTAGTCATGATGAGACGGCAGATGGAGAAAAAGAAGCCTGACTGCAGTAGTTGCAGTTTTCAGATTATTTGCATAGGTTGAAAAATTAAAAAGCTTTAAAATAAGATGAAACTAGTTTTTCCTTATGGATAGTTTCCTATGAAGTGATGTGAAAACCACATGGAGGCCTGTGTAGTTTCATTAGTCCCCACATCACTCTACTATAGATCTTCTCCTTATATTACCATGGGTTAAGATGTCAGGCACTAGATGCAGGGCCCCAGACAAACTCGTCCATCCTCATTGTCTGACCGACAGACCTGTCTACTGCACTGCCTCTGGTTTGATTCAAACATTTCACTTTCTTATTGTACTTACCTTAGAAGTGCACTTCCGCCGTCTGCTAGATTTTTAGCCTTGAGATTTTAGACTTTGATATATTCGGATTCTATAAAGTGAATTTGATGACTCCAAGTTTGTTAAATGCGAGCCTCTACATTTCAGATTACAACAGAGGGACCAAAGAGTCTGAAATATTAAACTCTGTTACTCGCATGGAGGCTGCCTGAGGACTGACAAATAGGCTTGTCACAAAGTTTAAAAACAGGACCAAACAAGACAAAACTCTGTCAATGCCGATACATGTATTACTTGTATATGTTGGAATGCAATCCCATGACACAGTGTTTCAAGCCACACTATATATATATATATCTTCCATCGCATTTCCTTAACTTTTCATTCTGACAACAGCTGTGCAGTGTTGGCCATTTTAAATCATGCTGCACAAAGAACAGTGAGGTATTTTGCCCTGCAAACACATGTACAAACTGCTGCCAGCAGGCACCCCTCCTGTGCTTCACTCCCCCTGCCTGTCCCACAGCTGCCCCTAGCAGTGTTGCTTTTAGCACGAAAAGCACCACAGGACATCAAACTTTAATCATGGCAACACGTCTTGTCGGCCAAGTACAAGCTGCAGGCTGAAAGCTGCTAGTATCCAAGGCTTTTTTAATTCTCTGTTCCTGCCCAATGATAACAATGATTAGCTTATAACCCTTTGACTCTCTCTCTGTTTCATGGGCTGTGGAACTGGGGTGGGGGGGCAGCTAATGTTGGATGCATCGGTAAGGCACTCATGGCCAATCATTAAAAAAAATGCAAACCAATCAAGCTATCAACAACTGCCTGAATTATATAAGTTTTGCAAACTAAATAGAAGTGACCCCCGTGTTTAGATGTTCTGTGGCCTGTTTTATCTAATTCACACATTTGTATGAAGTCAAGGAAGAGAAAACATTGTTTTGATTAATTAGAGTGACGCACGTGCATAGTAAACACTTTGGAAAATAGCTTAATACATCCATTCTCTGCTGCTTATCCAGGGTTGGGTCGTGGGGGCAGCAGTCTAAGCAGGATGCTCAGAGCCCCCTGTCCCCAGCCACCTCCTCCAGCTCCACCGGGGGAATACCAAGGGCATTCCCAGGCCAGCTGAGACGTATAATCTCTCCAGAGTGTCCTGGGTCTGCCCCGGGGTCTCCTCCCGGTTGGACAAGCCTGAAACACCTCCCCAGGGAGGCATGCAGGAAGCATCCTAGGTAGATGCCTGAACCAATTCAGCCTTTCGATGCAGAGAAGCAGTGGCTCTACTTTGAGCCCCTCACTGTGACACCGTGCCAAATCAGTATGACATCCACATAACCGCTGACACTGCACTGATTTGTCTGTCACTATCCCTCTCCATTCTTCCCTCACTTGTGAACAAGACCCTGAGATACTTAAACTCCTCTGCTTGAAGCAACCTTGTGGGGACAATCAACCCTTTTCTAGTTGAGAACCATGACCTCAGCATTGGAGGTGCCGATCCTCATCCTGGCCACTTCACACTCAGAGACTGGCTCAGTGCACACTGGAGGTCACAGCTTTGTGAAAGCCAACAGGACCACATGATCAGTAGAAAGCTACACCTGGAAATTCGGTCCGTAAAAGTTATGAACCGAATGGGTGACAAATGGCAGCCCTGGAGGAATCCAACACCCACCGGGAATGAGACTAACTAACTGCTGCCAACGCTCACCAAGCCCTCACTCCAGTCATACGGGGACCTAATGGCTTATAACAAAGGACCTTGCACTCCATACTCCTGAAGGACCCCCCCACCCCCCACCCCCCGCACAGGACCCCTCGAGGAAAATGCTCATATGCCTTTTCCAAGTCTACAAACCAAATTTGGACTGGTTGAGCAAACCCTAATGAACCTTCCAGTATTCTCATGAGCAAAGAGCTAATCCAGTTTTCCATTGCCTAGATGGAATCCACATTGCTCCTCCTGGATCCAAGGTTTGACTAACAGGCAGACCCTCCACTCCAGTACATTAGCATAGGCCTTGCCAGGGAGGTTGAGGAGTGTGATCCCCTGAAACTGGAACACACCCTTCAGGTCCCCTTTCTTAAAGATTGGGATCACCACTACAGACTGCCAATCCAGAGGAACTGAAGAGAATATTGAAGAGGTGTGTCAACTAAGACAGCCTAACAACATCAAGAGCCTCCAGGAGCTCCCAGTGATTTTCATACACCTCTGGAACTTTACCACTAAAGAGTTTTTTTTTACTAACTCCATGACCTCAGCCCTTGATATAGGTAAGTCCTCCAACTACTTCCTCCAAGAAGGCATTTCAGTGGGATTCAGGAGGCCTCCAAAGTACTCCTTCTGACTACATTGCCAGTTGAGGTCAACAGCACTCCAACCCCACTGTAAACACTGCTTCCCCCTCCTGAGTTGCCTGACAATCCGTCAAAATCTCTTCATGGCCAACTGAGAGTCATTTTCCATGACCTCCCCGAACTCCTCTTACTTCTGCAACTGCCAAAGCAGCATTCCACTTGGCCTGCTAATACCTGTCAACTTCTTCCAAAGCCCCACAAGCTGACTAAGCTCAGCAGGCTTCTTTCTTTAGCTTGATGGATCCCTTTATCGCTGGTGTCCACCACCTGGTTCGGGAGTTGCTGCCTCGACAGGCACCTACAACCTTACGGCCTCAGCTCTACACCTCAGCCATGGAGATATAAAACATTGCCCATTCTGGTTCAATGTCTCCAGCCCCTTTTGGCATGGATGAGGTGTGAGTTGAAGAAGAACAGAGGCCTCTGCCAGAAGCACTCAGCACACCCACACTATACTTTTGTGCCCTCCAGGTCTGTCTGATATTTTCCCCCATCATCTGATCCAAGACATATGGTCACAGATCCGATGATATGACTACAAAATCGATCATCAAGCAGCGGCCTAGGGTGCTCTTGTGCCAGGCGCACATATGAGTACCCTTATACTCGAACATGGTGTTCATTATAGACGAACTGTGGATCGCACAGAAATCCAATAACAGAGCACTGCTTGGGTTCCGATTGGGCAAGCTGTTCCTCCCAATCACATCCTTCCAGTTTCACTGTCATTACTCACATGAGGGTTAAAGTCCCCCAATGTACAAGTGCTGATAAATAGGTCCTAGTTACATCTAGTGGTATCAGTACAATTACTGAGGTTCTTCAAAGTGAGTCAAGGTTTATAAATCTCACCTGTATGCTTCCCGCGGTCTGGCAGTCCCATGGTTCAGTGGTTTCACGGAGGTTTTTCCGGGCAGTTGAACTTGCTGTGAACTACGATTTTGGGGTGAGACACTCGGCTCTGCCAGCTGCCTGCGAGGTCTCCATCGGGGAAGGGGTGAATATTCCCAGCCTGCGATTTAGGACTGCGGGAGCGTGGAGCTGTGTTTCATGTGGCCTTTTGGGAACTGGGCTTTCCAGCTGACTTTGTAGTTCAGCGCTCTGAGCTAGCAGATGTGCTACATAAATTATACAGTGGGTAGCAAAGTTCTCAGGCCTGTCTTAAGGTTTAAGGGCAGCGCACTTTTAGAATTATGATCACTGAGATATTTTTGATTAAAAAAGAGAGCTTGAGCAAGAGAGATCTATCTATCTATCTATCTATCTATCTATCTGTCTGTCTACATACCTACATACCTACCAACAGAGTCATTTGCTGGGGCTTGACAGTGCTTACATTGATCTAATCTCTCTATGTACCTAATGAGCTCCACAGGATCCTGGTCAGTGCCATGGGATATATATCTTTAGTTTTTTCCCCTCATTTAAATCATGCAAATTTAAACATAAAGTTATTCTTTTCTTAAGTCTCAGGCCAAACACAAGCATTGTTTCATGGTCTGTAAATTCCCAGAACCTTGAAATAATTAAAATCTCTTCATGAATAGAATCCCTTAAGCATTTTGCTATAATTGATGCAAATTAAAATTTCTATACTGTATTTTATTAAATTGTTATGCTTGGGTTGCAAAAAAATTCTTCCCATTTGTTGATCAGAATGCCATAATCCCAAACCTTCTCTCTCATCATCATGCACCACACGTACCTGCTGTATCTTGTAACTGGTTCCTTAATAATTCAAAAGTATAAATCTTTTTCATATGTTTTATTCATGAGGTCAAGAAATGTCTGCCCTATTCTCCCTCTGCTCTTTTGTTGCTAGGAAGGGACGTCTGCAACGTTACCGCTACACGCTTCCACCCATCTCTGCACATGCATGATGCCTTGGAAGAATTGCTTGTGTTCCACCAATGTGCATATATAATTCCAGCAGCTCTGCCATCAGGGTCCCATAAACTACCTTTGCATTTGAAAGACCAAGCAAACCTTGGAATCAGTTCCAGACTGTGTAATAATTCATCAGTTGCTCCCTGAAGTTTTTGTTATGGCTCTTAATCTTTATGGAAGTTGCAGTTTTTTGACTCCTAGAAAAACCTTGTGTTATGCTCTGTAGATATGAATCTATTAAACAAAATGTGCTGTTTATTTTAAAATATATAAAAGAAAAAATAAACATCCATTATCAGGGAGTGCAGAGTGGCTTACAGATAGGCCTGTTAAACATTTCAAAGTGTTAAAGTAGGAAGTGTCCCTCATACAGTATGAATCATGTCAGTTTTCAGCAATATGACTGTTAGCTAATGAATCTTGTAAAAATGTAGTAATCTTTACTGTATAGCCTAACAAACAGGCAGGGTTTCTTAAGTATTGGTCTGGAGGAAAAGATGGTCTACTTTAATGATTTTAAGTAAATTTCATCTGCTACAATTTCATCCTTTTTTCTTATCTTACCCTTATTTTCACATTAGATTATCAAGCAGTTATTATGCAATCATGCTCATCAAAATGCAGCATTTTTGAAACTGTAGGCTGGCCATAGTGTTATATAAGAGAGAAACTGGGCTGCTTTGGAAGAGCTTGAGCAAACATGAATCGTCGCGCTGGGGACAAGCAGGCCTGTGATGCACACGTGACATGTATTCACAGTGTGATCGATGCCGCACTTAACAAAAAGTGACACTGATTTTATTAACAATCAGGCATAATACTGCCAAAATGATGCCGCTAATCTGGCAGAAATACATCAACTGAATTTCATAGGTAATGAACATTTTCCCCATTTCAAAAACTCCCTGTTGCAAAGCCCATCAGATGTTAATTAAGGTAGTGTGTTCATAAAACCAATATACAAAAAGAGAGTAGGCGAACCTTTGCATTTGGAATTGAGAAATCTACAATGCAAATCAAGCAAAATTGTTTTTCTTTTTCCATGCTGATTTTCAGAACAATCTAGATTTCTGACTTATTATCTTGAATTTCCCACTCTGCAAAAGTCCTTTCCTCTGATATGCATGTAAAGTATATGCTTCAATCAGTAGCACTAAATAGTTACATTTTCCTGCTATATCAGAGCCCTTTCCTGCGAAGAGGTCATTCAGCCTCTTTAGTTAAAGTTCCCAGCAAGTAACTGAAAGCAAGACGGTCAAGTTTAAATGGTCATGTTTAAGATTTTACACCAATTTGACAGATTCTTAGGACGTTAAGACTTTCAGGATATTAATGCGTGAACTCGTGCAAATTAAAAATGAGACGGGATCAGAATTCCCTAAACAATTCAATTCAACTCCATTTATTTTTATATAGTGCCTTTCACAACACAATGTGCTTTATATGGGTGTGTTGTGATACATTACAATGTCATTAAAACTGAATAATACAAAAACCGGGACAAGGGAGGATAATTAAATGAAAGAAAGAGAGTCAGATGACAACAGAGGAGAGAAACCAAAAGCTCCTAAGTAGAGAGAAAAAAAAGACTTCTAGGGGTCAAAGGTTAACTTGCTGAAAAAGAAAGAGTGGGCTTGCTTGCTAAAATCATGGTGCACGCGTAACAGGCAATTAAATTAGCAAATAAAGCAGATTCTGATCATGACTCCGAAGGATTTCCCAATTTCCAAGCGAAGCTCAAAGTAAATAAATACCTGTCGCATCACCAATCCCCCCTAACCACGGTTTTGCATTAAAGTCCCATTGTTTCTAAGCAGGAGAAGCTCTTGCTGCCCACTGTTCAAAGGCACCACAGCTGTGGAGCTTCCCTAACTCAGGGCGATGCTTGTGATCAGGCTGAGGTACACCGCGATGAAAGGAGAGGGGCGTCTGGCTTGCTTGTCGTTTATATCCAGCGGCAAGCTGCAAGATATCTTAATCGAAAGGGAAGGTTTGCCTCGCTCGGCAAGCCGCCCGCATCGGCAGCCGCATCGGGGAGATTATCTCGCGGGGCGACGCGCGGCTGCACTCTGACTCTGACTGCCCATGGAGACACTTTGGATCAGGTACGCCTGGGACGTGCAGTAAGCGCAGGGGCATAGCTGCATCTCAGGAGCGCTGCAGATGCATCAGGCAGTTCCAGGACCCTACCCAGTCATCGCTGAGGGTACAAGGGCTGCCAGCTCGGGTCCGAGGTCTGCTCTGCTTGACAGCTGCCTCATTCTAAACATCTGACTGTGTAAATGAGTGGAGCACACAGCTGTGTCTGTCAGCGAGTGGCCACTGTCATAATAACACGCTTCTGACTCCCCGGGCATCATCGCCATGGTCATCAGTGTGAGCTAATGGATTGCTGGCCACTCATCAGCTGTTTGTTTTTTTTTCGTCTTCACACAGTACCTTGGGACGGATGCAACCAGGCTGTGCTCACACGGAACGCGGTCTTCCGAACATGAAAGGAACATCAGGAGCCGAGGACGGTTGTGATTTCACGCGCTGCCTGGGAACGGCTGGGTGAGCTGCGGCCTTGTGTTACAGTCAGACAGGTCCAAAAAGTTCAATAATTAATGACTCTGATGGTCCCAACTGAATAGAATATGACAAATAGAATAAAGAATAATATTTACTCCTTTGTATACATCCTGCACAGACCAAAAAAGGCCTCTGTTAATGCACAGGACACCGTAGGTGGCAGTAAGTAACTGGGTGAATTTGTTTGATTGATTATTTTGATACTGTTGCAGTCAATTCAATTCATCCCATCCAGTGTGTTCCCTGCCTCATGTACTGTGTGACATAGATCCAGGCACACTCTGCTAGGTCTGACTGGGCCGAGCCAGACAGTATGTACGGAGTGGACAGGCCATTACGGTGCCACGTTAGCTGTTAGCAGTGCTGCACTTAGCATGGCACTATAAAGAATTATAAAGTTGAATATTTTACTGAAGCTGATTAAGATTATTGTTTAAGGGACCCTGGAACTTGAAAATTGAATTTCCTTTAAAGCATAAATTCTTTAACCCTTGCCCGATTCAGTGCCAGCTTTAATTAATTTTTAAAATGTACTTTCCGAAGGCTTAGATCCACAAGGAAGATGTGAAATATGAAAGTAATAAGAACGGTTGCTGAGGGGCCTTTAAGCCCATGAACTAAATAAGGAAAAAGAGAGGAGGACTGGTATTACTGCAATCCAGCAGAAAACTCATTTAGAATTAATATATTTACACCGTGGGGGACGCAGTCTCTTTACATCTCCGCTCTTATACACTTAACGCCCCCCCCCGATGCTCTCCCCGTGCTCGTTCCCTCTCTGTGTCCCCGTCACCCGACAGACCCCAGTGCAGCCCGTCGGCACCCGCGTTCACATCCATGCGTCTAAGTACCGCTCTGATCAAGCTTCTAGAATCACAGCCTCTCGCGTTATTCTGTGCCGGCGCGGTGGGCCCAGGAAGATGTATTAGGCTGATAATGTGATGTCTGCAGCCTCTTCAACAGCGGGGTGCGATGATGCAGACTTCCTACCTGACAGGGGGAGCGTGTGTAATCCCAACCAGAAAGGAAAGCATGAAGATGGTGCGAAAGCAGCAGACACGCTGGCGTGGTGGCTCTGCGGGGAGCAGCCAGGCCTCACACTTCTAAGGTCTGTGGGTTCAGATCCTCAAATGCATATTTGCATATTTCCCCCTGTGCTGTGTGGGTTTTCCTGCAGACATGCTGTTAAGCTCAATAGTATCTCTGTCCTGGCTGTGTAAGCACCCTGCAATGCACTGGCATCCCCGCTCCGCTGCCTGGCTGTGTAAGCAC
>JAODKL010000034.1:3217699-3238050 GCA_026780765.1 Petrocephalus schoutedeni | reverse complement strand
CCCCCCCCCCCCCCCCCCCCCCCCACACAAAGCTTTGTACAGATGAAGTTAAAATTCTCTGATAGTGCGAATGAGGCTAATGTCTAATTTTAATTATGCTCTGTCTCTCTATATCGCATTCCTTCTTCCAAAGGCTTGGTGAGCCACCTCCCATCAAGCATCTGTATGCCATGAAAGAACCTGTCAGGTCTACTCTATATTTACTGCATGGTTAGTCCGTGTCTTAATTTTAGAGTCACTCACCACCCTGGACATGGCGCAAAAGCTGCCATAGACCAGCTGACATGGAAAAGGAAGCTACAGCAACCGAGTCTGGAGACCGCAAAGAGCTTGAAGGAAATATGCTGCATAAATATCCAGAAATTTAATATAGTCTGTCATCCATAATATTTGGTTATTTAGTTTTATTCCAGACCTGCACAATAATCCAGTGACCCATGGAACACAGCTGTCTCATTACCCTGTAAATCCCAAAGACTCATGCTGGATGTGACAGATAACTCAGTAACTATGAAACCACTCACTACCATTTACCATTCACTACACCTTTTAGCTTTACATAAACCAACTGTACATAAATCCGGTAGTATAAGTGTAATGGCGGCCAAAACTGAAAGATGCGAATACATGTTGATTGAAAGTATTTGCCTCATAAAATGCTTGTGGGAGTTTTACTTACACAAAAATATTCTGAGGGCAGAACGAAAAATAATTGGTTCAGAGAGGTAACCAGTCAAATTGTAGAGAAGGTGGGTCCAAGCAACTAGAGGAGGCAGGAACAAGACATCTGACTCAGAATTTGATCTCTTAACCAATAATTTTTCCTTCTGCCCTCAAAAGTTTTGCATATTTTAGACTCCCATGAGCACATAAAACACATGCAAGCAGCACGTGCTGTACATCGTCCAGTTTGGCTCGGTGAATAATTGTTCAGGTTTCCTCTGCTTATTAGATAATCTCTGAAGCTGAAGATCAGCACTGCATAAACACTAGTCTTGCCATGCTTTGTGGATTTATAGACCGAATCCCCAGGGGGCCCATTGTGCCCTTTGAGAGCTATTTCTCAGACAGCACAGTGGCGCAGTGGGTTGCCTCAGGGGTCTCAGTTTTCCTCCCACTATCCAAAAACATGTGTCACATGGTGATTTAAAATTGCCATTAATATGTAACCTGTGGTCGGGTGACCAGTTAATCCATGTCAGTGAGGACACTTAGAGCCAGGACGGGATTTGTGAACTACTGTTTCAATTAAAAGGACCCGGATTGACTGGTTGCTCAGTCTCTTATAATCATGCATTTGTCACTAATGTTGATGTGAAACAGCTGAATGAGTCTTTCAACCAAGGAAACAAACCAGTCAAACTGCAAGAAGAACGATTTAGCAGAGGAGTATTTCAGTTTTAAAGTAGTTTGTAAAACCTGAAGTTGTCCTCCCTGAAATCCTCCCTGATGTGGATTATCTGATCACCCTCTCCTGTGGGTCCAGACTATTAAGTGGATGGATTCCTCTGATAAAAGAGCACAAGGATGGAGACAGATTATTTAGGTAGAGAGCCACATTTTTCCTCAGATACGCACAATGGCTCCCTTTTTCTTACAGTCCACTCAACTTCCTTTTATCACAGCGTCACATGGTGGATTTTAACTAACTGGAATAAATTTAACCCTATCCATTTGACAAACCTATTTTGACCTTATAAAACAGATTCAACGCACTTCCTCAGCTATCGTAATCGCTGCACAAATGTCGAAACAGTTTTTAACAGTTCCAGGAACCAGTTTGAAACGACATAAATTATTTATACGACAAAAATGGATGAATTATTAACTTCAAACTTAAAACATACTGTTACAATTGTGTTAAGGTGTCTGCGAGTGTGTGTGCAAGGTCGGACGTGCATCCCATCCTGGACCTGTGAGGCTGGAAGATGCCCGGATACAGGCCTGCTCCTTTGTCCTAGAAGAAAATATAGTGCAGTAAGGTCCTTGAATTTGCATTGTCACTCTTAAATGGGCCATGGTACACTGGATACTTACGAGCATTAAATATCCAAAGTTCTGCTTTGAAGAAGTTTACCCACAGCACATTTTCAGTGATTTGGTTCTATATGGGATGAATACATTTCCAGCTTTACAATTTTGTTACCTAGTTTCCTTTAATACTCAGTTCTGGTCTTTGCCATACAATATAGTTAGCTTAACTGCTATTTGAACATTTCTGTGTGATTATGCATTTAGATGTCTCCATGGTTACTGTGAATATGCAAATGTGAGTGACAGAGCGATTTGTGCGAGAATCTCTCGGCACTGTGTTCCCTACCACCCAGCTGTCACTCAGCTAACATTCCTGTGGCCCATAGCTTTATAACAAAGGAAACAAGTGGACGACATGTTGAATGTGGAAACGGATCCATGACTGCCTGTTTTAATCTTCCACCTGGTCACCCACACTATGACTGGTGATGTGACTCCATCTGGTGAGGCCTCCTGAGAAGGAAAAATCCTGGAGGAACATCTGTTTTCCCAAGTATTCCCTCCGTTTGTCGCAGATGGTTAATGGATGACATACGAAGAGATGTTAAGTAAGACACAGGGTCATCCTGCCTTCAGACTAAAGGCACAATGCACAGTCTTCCCCAAAGTGAATGCTGACTAGCTGCTGTTTGGCTGGTTTACATAAGATACACTGATGTGGTATAGTATTCAGTAAAAGATTATGTCATTTTGTGGAAGCATTTTAATTTACATTGAATGTAAAACATTTTTCTTGTTAAGTAAATCAATAGAAATTGATGTCTGACAGGACAAATTTTGTAATATTAATTTATTTCATAAACCTCATTAAAGGTCTGATGTATTATAGTTTTATTGTATTAATTACTGATCACCATTATAATTTACAGTCTTGATATCATGAAGTCATATGTTATTTATAGAAAGTAGAGGCTGACATTCTCCAGTAGAATCGTTCAAACCTTCCCCTGGCAGGGATGTGGTGCCTTTGCCAGGAAACATCGGGATGGAGGAGAAATATACAGCATGCAGTATCTCTCGCCTGTCCGGAGTACACAAACACTGTGATTCACATGAACAGTGTTCAGATTGCAGGCAGAAGCCAACAAGCCATGCATGTAGCCTGAGAAAATGGAAGTTCCACACAAAAAGCAATAAAACCCATGTGAGGTAACAGTGTCACATACCCAAATCTAGCACTTGTGAATGGTCACTTGTATTAGTTTTTTATTACAGGTACATTTTATTATCTACATTTCAAATAATTATATAGGAATACATATTCTACAATGTACGAATATAAATGCAAGATATTATTTAAATTGCACTGCTTTTTTCAGATAATGCAAATGAAAGTAGATGACTAGAACTGCTTTTATTAAGCAATTTTCTTTTAAGTGCAACAGGACAAATTGTAAAGAGAATTACATTACTGAATGTGGGCTTACAAATATTGAGAATTCAAATCCGTTTAGGAATTCACCCTCTGCTTTGTCTGTCAGTAATATTTTATGTGTAAATGTTCCCATTCTCTCAGCACTGTGGTTCATGTTCCTGCTGGCTAATTTCTATGGCTTGCGTTTATTTTATACTTCACCCCTGCTAAGAGGTGACATTTCTTTGAGTCCAGTTTCACGGGATGCTATTTTTAATGCCAGTCCTGCCATGTGGTTTGCTTTGACACCCATTGACATCCATCCATCTATCCATGCATACATCCATCCATCCATCTTCTGCTGCTTTTTTGGGGTTGGGTCGCGGGGGCAGCAGTCAAAGCAAGATACCCAGACCTCCCTCTCACGAGCCACCTCCTCCAGCTCCACCGGGGGAATACCAAGGTGCTCCCAGGACAACTGAGAGATATAATCTCTCCACCGTGTCCTGGGTCTGCCCCAAGGCCTCCTCCCAGTTGGGCAACGTCCAAGCTCCTCACCCCATCTCTGAGTCCAGACCCTCTGCCGCTTGTATCCAAGATCTCATTCTTTCATTCACTACCCAGAGCTCATGACCATAGGTGAGAGTAGGAATATAGATTGACCAGTAAATCCAAAGCTCTCCCTCTTTACCACAGCAGAAGGGTAGAGCATCCAAATTACTGCCAAAGCTGCGCCGATCTGCCTGTCGATCTCCTGCTCCCTTCTTCCCACAGCACAGAACAGCACTATGATTTATATCAGTGTTTCCTCAGAGACCCACAGATGCTCCATGCTTTTGCTGCATCCAAGCTCCCTACACGGATGGTCTGCAGGTCCCCAAGGACCAGATTGGGAAACACTGATTTATATGATTATCAAGATGGACTGAAAATACAATCAAGGTAACTGCACCTTTGCTGTAGCTCTTCTCCTTGATGGCAGAAGCTCCTTTATTGTGTCTCTCACTATATCTAAGAAGCATGATAGCACAACATCATCAAAAGCTATACATAATACCTTTCCAAGTAATATATAAACATGCATATCTATGTAGCTTAATCTCTAAGAAGGGCCCTTTATACCTTGCATTATGTCTTTATGAATAGTATATTCAAAATGTTAAAGGATGATGCTTGTATATACAGTATAGCAAAATTACTACATAAACTGGATCAATTACTTCACAATCAACAGAATGCGAATAATGCGGTATTATGTGCATTTTTAACTGGGGTGTTTAGAAAAAGGCCATACCTGCCTGAATCAGCATCCCGGGTGGCTTGGTGGAACACCAACAAAATGGCAATTTGTGCAACAACTCAGAATCAACTGATCTCAATGAATCCTGGTTTTACAATTAGCAAGAAAATCATGTTCATTTCTTGGCAACAAAAAACAAATTTTCAAAAAAATCTTTTTCGATTTTTTTTTATGCCATTCAAAAAGTAATTAAAAATTGAAACAAAAAGGTGATACTAATTACAATAATACTAATGAAAAACCCTTAAACCACCCTGTCTCCCAGACAAAATAACAACATTTTAAATCCTCTCTAAACTACACAAACTCTTCTGAATAATAGATACCACTCAGAATGGAAAAATGGCATTACTACTGATGTCAGCTTCTGGATTTGTGAATCTCACCATGAATTATAATTCTAGAATACACTTATTTAATATTCAATTCCCATAGCACATATCACAAAAGAAAAAATGTACAAGACATGAGTAGAAGATGTGGGCAGTTAAAAATGTAGCCCAACGATTACCTGTGCATCACTGATCACTGACAGTTATTCCTGATCTATGCACAACATTAAATCACTGGAAATGTTGACTGTGTGTGACTGTCGCACATCACAGCAGCCAGCAGCAAATTATTCCCAGGTTGGGATGCCCTATTTTATGCTTTCGGCCGCGTCTACAGTGTCACGCATAGTTTCTGGTCATCTTCGGATATTACTCTATGGAGACACGCTGATCCAACACAGTGCAGAGATGTGAACAAATTACTTCCATTACTGGGTGCAAATGAATGTCAGTAGAAGGGTAACATCACTGTAACAATGAGTGTGGTGTCCAGTAATCATTTAACATGTAAAGAGGAAAGAAAAAATCAGGTCCTCTTTTCGTATATTGAAATTGGTAACAGCAATGTAAGTTTAAAACTAAAGGGATTGCGTGATCAGTAGAATAAGACACGCACTTGGCTACTGGCATCCTACTAGGCACACTTACGCTAACCGCTGGGAGTCTGCAGAACTCTCCTGAGACTCTCAGCCGCTGGTCATGTGTGCAGTCATTACCGATAGACCCAGTGTCGGTGTTCAGAGGAGGTTATGCTCATTCCGACAAATAACCTAATGCTATTTATGAAGGCGGTTCTGTTGCCTACATTCCCAAAACCTTGAACAGCTAGATTATTAACTGAGATTCTTGCTTTGTAGTCTGTGTGTTTCAAATAAATATTTAAACAACTGAAAGGGCATTGATCCGTTACGCAAATACATTATTGAGTGGTACTTTTCTTTTGGGGCTGTTAATTTTTTAGCCCATAATAAAATGCTTTTTTTTTGTTGTCTTTTAATTATCTACTTGAACAATTTTTAGATAGAGATATTGTTGCAATTTACATCAAATCACATATATATGTCATTTTGTTTGTTTTTTTTTTTTCAATTTATCCTGCAGGTGTGTTAACGCACAAGAGTGTGACTTGCTCCCTTCTGTCACATTTGACAGTAATGAACTTCAGGAATAACTGAGATGTATCTTGCAGCATGTACATTACGTTACCATTTGTGCTCGTGTTTGTATGCAGGCCTTCTGCCTTCAGACCTCGACTGAGGGGAACATTCTATGAGGCACCTGCTGCCACGGCAACCAGAGGGCCGTATCCAAACCAGCAATCCACGGCAATGCTAGTTTCACTTATATAATTATTCTGTATATACCACAGGATAAATAACCACAATGCAGTGAACCTATTACCAATCCCAGGTTGCTTTAAGCCACTTTCAGTAAACAAAATGAACATCCCTCTGACGACTCACTGCATGCTTATTGTATCCAAGGAGGCACATCAGGATTTAGTTTATTCAGTCGTGGAAGCAGAGTGGCACAGTGATTTGCACTGTTGCCTCACACGCCTGGGACCTGGGTTCGAGTCTCTGGTGTGATTCTATGTGTGTGGAGTTTGCATGTTCCTCCTGTGGCATTGTGGGGGTCCCCCCCCCCACCACCACAGTCCAAAAATGTGCTGATGTCACATACAGTTACCACAGTGAATGTGCTAGGCGGTTACAGAAAATTCATGGAGCCTGGAAGATGAAGGCGCATGCGAGGTGTTTTTCTTTTTTATTAGCTACACCTGCAGTGACACGGGGAAGCAAAAATAACATTACATTACATTATCCAGACATCATATTTGGTTTACATGCTTAGCTATGCAAAAACATTCCTTTGTTGGTTTATTGCTATTTTCAATAGATACAATGATGCTGCTTTGGACAGCGTAGCACGTAGGCCAATGGGACATATGGCACCACAAAGAGTTTTCACACCATAGAAATTCCTCACTATACACAGATAGTACAGGAGCATACCATTCACAAATGGGGAAATCTGGATGTGTGGATGGAGTCAAATGGTGATTCTTGGGAGGGGAAAGATACTGCTCCTGGTGAAGATTATTTGCATATTTACAGAACACTGTTATTCATGGTCATTTTTGCTTGGAGATGGAACAGAACCTGAACCCATGCAGAAGCTGACTGAGCAGCATTATTATGACATCATCACTGCAATCCGAAAACGTGCCGGTCTTCTGCCCCTAGTGGCAGGCATTCATTCAAATTCAAACAGCCTTATGTAACAGTGCAGGGCGATGTATAGGAAGAACACAGTAAATAAAATCCTCATATAAATGAATCCATATAAGAAAGAAAGAAAAGCTCAGGCAGTAAGGAATACACTGTGAGGGTGGTGAATGGGGTCTTAAGTGCTGTCAATCTCCCAGCTCATTGGTTTAATACATAGTCATAAATATCCTTTATCCTGTCCTTGGGTGCTTGACCATTTTTAGTGGCTGTATGGGAGCTGGAGGTGTATAGTATTTAATTCAGTTTTAAGTCAGTAACTGAGTCACCCGAATTAAATAACGATAAATGCTGTGGTTAACCCTATCTGGAAAGGGAGATCTGTCTGTCTGTCTGTCTGTGTGTGTGTTGGGGACAGAGGTTGCATGTTCTCACTGTGGGATCCCTCCCACTGTCCAATGACATGCAGTGAAGCTAATTAAATCCTCTAAAACGGCCCATCATGTGTGCTCCGTGATGAACTGGGTCTACCTTCTGCTTCCTGGGATAGGCACCAGGCCCCCAAGAGGGATGGTTAAGAACTGACACGTTCCAGTAAATTATCAATGTGTTTCAGGCATGCAGACTTATCATGGTTATATGCATAACTTATGGATCATCTGTGTGGATTCATTTTTATTGTGGAATCTTCTTGTGATTCCTGTTAATCATGCCAATGACAGCTCATGCATTTATCTTCTCTGTTATTGAGCCCTTTGTCGGTTCTTATGCAAGCAGAGATTCTGTATCATCTACATGTTGCTCTACGGCATGAATGAGCATTGAATTATATTCCGTAAATCTGCAAAGCCATTGGTATAAACATCAGAAAAGTCCAAAGCCCTTTCGACATATGGACACTGTGGCTTTTTGTACAATAGTATAAATTGTGCCCCGTGCATTGAAAGAGGTGGCATAACATGCACGACGGACGATAACCAGGATGACCTCTGTAGATGCAGCTTACTGGAAATGTTCAGTCGGAGAGCTACTTTTAGAAAGCGTGTGGTGTGAAACCTCTGGGTTTTTAGGGAGTGACTTTGAGAGGAAGCGCTGGTATTGCACATCAGTGTCTTGAATTCGGAATTGAAGCCAAAAATGTTGGATTGAGCTGGGATTCCGGGTCCCAAGGCAGCCGCACTGCCTAAAGAGAGGTAAAAGCTGTAAATCCCAAAGAAGAATATGACAGGCACATCTATATATTTGAATTAAGTGTGGAGCTCAGCTGTTTATTGCAGTGTGAAGAGGGCCATTCAGCAGACAAGGACCTCGGCTTTTGCGTTGGCCGTTGCCTTTCACGATGCCCGAGAAAAAAATCGCTACGGTGCCGTGCCCTTGCTACGCTCGGGCCTGACACTTGCACGCTGTTGTGTTTGAAGCACATAGTTGATAAAAGGTCTAAGAAAGCAAATCATTGCTGAATGTTTAAAGGCAAATTATTCAGGACATGTTTGAAGATTACGGCAGTGTGGTGGTGCAGCGGTTAGCACTGCTGCCTCATACCTCTGTGACCAGGGGTTGAGCCTCCTCCAGAGTTCCTTGTCTGGGATTTGGATGTTCTCCCCATGACTTCATGGGGTTTCCTCTGGGTACTCAGTACTTGCCTGAACTGTAGTCCTGGTGCCACATATTGAGGTTCCCAGGTTCCTCCCGCACGTTTCCATTGCCACTGCTAAAGAGGCACTCTCTCCTGTTCATGGTTTTTCAGCCCCAGATGAAGTTCCCATTTCCTGCACTAACCCTTGACACGTGGTTCTGTTCACTGTCTGAAATACAGACAGTTTCACGATGTCTGAAAGTGTCTGTCGTCATTTCAGCCTTTGAAAAGTTTAAGGGGAAACTGGACAGCGGGAGATTTCTTGATTCATTCCTGCTCCCCTGAACTCCTGATGCCATGTCGGTTAACACTGTTAAATTGGGAGCACCCTTGCAAGAGTACTGCGACAGAACTAGGAATAAATCACTGACCCCCCCCCCACACCACCTTCTATGTCCCCCCAGGGAGGTAACACTGCAGATGAAACGGAAAAGTACGAGATCATCTGAGCAGGAGATGATGTCAGAGACAGCTCAGAATGAGGAAACTAAATACTGTACAAGAAAAACTAGTGGACAACGGTTTGCCAGTGATTGTAGGAAAGCGTTTAACATCACCAAGTATGAATTCCATTTGTGATGATCGTTCTGACCTCCACTGCCATACGCAGCAGGGCTCAATGCCCCGGGTGTCAAGACAGATCACTTCTGTAACCATCACTACAAATTACACCTTTTATTTCATTGAGAACAGACATTTATTACATTATTGGTGTGTTATTACATTCTATGTAGTTACTATATTATTGGCTGCTACAAGCACTTCTGTTGGCGTGTACCACATGAGATAGTCTTCGTTTACATCTTGCACTGACGTCTTGGCCGCCCAAAACCCTGTCTCGGGGTTGCGGTTTTTCCCTCCTTGGACTACTCTCAATGGACATCCTTATTTTGCTGAGTTCAATGTGCCCCCGGGTCAACAAGGGAGGGGCTTGCATTTCACTTCTTTAACCAATCACAGGCTTCATTTTATGAAACCATCACATTTGCATGTTTTTTCTCATTTTCAAACTCAAGGCTTCCATCTATTGTTTCTTTCTTTTTCTTATGATTGTTCTTCTACTGCATTAAAACGATATGCGGAGCAGAGACCGTAAGATATACAATCACCAAATTTGGTGGAGTGGTGTACAATTCCCCCCACTACTCAGGAAAGCAAAATCATATCCATCGGCCTGATGACTACAGAACCATGAGTCATAGAACCAAATTCTTTTTGTCTAGACATTCCTTGGCCCATGCCAAAAAATGTTCTTGCAAATTTGCATAATGCGCAAAATCTACTTCTTTGAACTCATCCAACACTGTTCTTTCAATTCACATAAAATATGAATTGCAGCATGGATATCTGCATCTTTGGTGCGGCCTTCTTGCACTTGATGACTGATTTCTCATCAGCGGAACACTGACTTCTCACCAAACTACATACTATGTGTACTACAGTTGGTACAACAATCTGAAGCCACTCCCCAAATTTTGTGAAAGTCACCCAATAGTGGGCTCTATAACTCAAAATAGTTTAGAACTAAGAAACCATTGGACACAGAAAGATTACATTTTGGGCCCGATGTCCCAACTAATTATTTAATAAAAGTTCATCTGCTCATCAAACATGGCTGACAACATCCAATCAAATTTAAGCAGGCTATAATTACCCTTATATGTGACGGAGAACAGTGAAATGTGGTACAAGAGACCCTCCACAGTTCAGGGCTGTAAAGAAACACCATTCAGCCTAATAGTGGTGCTATAGTGTGGTGTTTTATGTTTTGGCCCATATTTTCTGATTTGTGATTGCTATAGACCAATTAATTTCATGGCCATGGATTGTCTGCCCTTAATGAGCAATTTCTCACCAACTCCAATTCCAATTCTCACCAAACTTCCTTTGCCTAGTTGATATGACATTCCAAGGCGACTCACCAAATTTCATAAAAATCACCCAATAGCTTAGAATTTGGAAACCATTAGATATAAACAGATGAAATTTTGTGTGTATTCATGGGCATGTCCCAACAAACCACATAATAAAACTTTATCTACTCATCAAACATGGCTGCCAACAGCCAATTAAATTTCAGCAGGCTACTCTCGTATATGACTGAGAATCATGAAATTTGGTACAATGGTGCAGTGTTCCTTCAACCTCTACTCAGGCTAGAAAAAAGACACAAGTTGGGCTTTTGGTAGTCCTATGACACCCATAGTCCATAGGCCCTTGCACAGTAATTTAGATATTCTAAAGCCATACAAACACAAAGTGCTTCCATGCTTAATACACATTAATTTACAGACATCATAATAGAATATTATTATTATTACTATCATCCTCATCATCATGATGAAATAAAGACAGATCATTATATTGCTCCATACATCCTATGCAGGTAAGCATATTCCTGTTTTATATCTATGACATGTATTTGTGACATGTCCTATAACAAAAGACATGCACAGATATAAAACAGGTACTTCAGAAATCTGTGTACCTTGTTGCTTGACAGAAAACAGGTTTTAATTAATGTGGTGATGTCATACAATGAACACTTTGATTGGTTAAAGAAGTGAAACGCAAGCCCCTCCCTTGTTGGCCCAGGGACACGTTGAACTTGGGAAAATCAGGACGTGCCTCTTTCAGTAGGTACTAAACTCACCACGCTTGGCCATGAGTACCCCACAAGCCATGGAGTTTTGGAGATGCTCTGATCCAGTCTTTTGGTGATATGGCTCTTATCCTCTTGTAAACTCACTCATGCCTTTACCCCTGCCCATTTCTTCTGTAATCAACGCATCACCAAATGTTGGTTTACCTTCTAATATACCCCAGACTTTGATGTGTGCCGTTTTGGCTCCTCACTATGAATCAGAATCCAGCAATAACATACCTTTGCTTGTTTATATTTATCCCCAATATAACTGACCCTTTACCAAGATTTTAATGGCATCTATTATTAGTCCATTCAGCAATTAAAGATGCTTAGAGTTAATTGGCAAATACAATTTTTCTAATTATCTAAAGGTGTTGCATTGGAGAACAAAACCTTCCTGACAGTGATCCATCCAGATGTGCCGTGTAACTCGGCTCCCCACATAATCTGCCTGACAACAGCAAGAAGAGAAATGAAGGTAGAATTGGGTAAACAAGATAAGGGCTCAGTAGCCCACAGACAATCAGTCAGGCCTGATCCCTCATGTCCACAGCTGTCACTTGTCTATGTGTACAGCCTTAGGGGGATCTTAAAGAAGCCAGCAATTACTGAATGTTTAGCCACT
The DNA here is from genome assembly GCA_026780765.1 of Petrocephalus schoutedeni. Classification (NCBI taxonomy): domain Eukaryota; kingdom Metazoa; phylum Chordata; class Actinopteri; order Osteoglossiformes; family Mormyridae; genus Petrocephalus; species Petrocephalus schoutedeni. The sequence goes on along the minus strand of JAODKL010000034.1, from coordinate 3,225,894 downwards.
CGGTGGTGTTCCGCCCAGATAATTACTTGTAACCCACAAAGACGAACGACTTGGTGCTCTGAACCAGCAATGTCTCCTGTATCCACTGCGGTAGAATGGCCAGTGTTCCAACACACACATGGTGCCATAATAGTAGAATAGCATCTTGGTGACAGACTTCCGGGTGTTATCCGCAAGGGCGGCGCCAAAGATTTTCTTTTGCCCGGTGCTGTGGGGTTGCTTGACTTTTCAGCAAGGGTGCTCTGAAATTTAGGGCATCCCCTTAATGTGCCAGTCGCCACAGCTTAATTTCTACAGCCGACACAAGCACACGCACGCAGTACCCGCTCTGGCAGAGTTACATTGGCATTCAATGTAAAACAAAGGGCTATATATTAAATTATAGTATTCACACATTACAAATAAAAAATTCTAAATAAACCACAAACATTTCTTGGGCGTGCTAAGGGGGCACTGTGACTATTATAGGGGTCACTACAGCACCCCCCAAGCCTCTCCCTGGCTCCGCCCCTGGTTGTCCATTGTCACCATGTGATCCATGTATAACTGGCTTCTGCAGGGTGATTACTCTGCGTGAAATCATGTGAAGCGCTATAAAATAATGCAGTTATTTCCCTTTTGATGGGAGATGGAGTCAGCTGAGATGGATGGATTGCTTGGATTTCATCTGCTGCTGAGGTGTGTGTCCCGTCAACCACTACGTGCCCTTTCCACGGGTGAGGTTTAGAAGCTGTGGGCTTTCTGTATGCCCGACAGTCACAATGTAGCGGTACACTCTTGCTTAATGTATTAATTACATGCTTGTTCATTAATCAGTCACATCGGTTCATGTATTCCATGCAGTTACTATATTTGTTCTTGAGTTGTACTTGAGTAGCAACTGAGTTACTAAGTTGCTTGTGCCCCCTCAGGTAAACTATTTTTTTGTGTGTTTGGGGTTTCAGATGCAAAAATATTGTACAGGTCTAGGTTTAAAATTATATAAGGAATAATGCTGTTTCAAAGGCAAAATATTATATCAGTGAAATTTTCGCAGACACAGCTTACAGTAGGGCTAAATTGTTTTATGCTTGATTGTTCTGATTTACTGATTTAATCCTCGTGTACATGGGACTTTCAGGAAACACTAGTACATTACTAAGGGTAAAAAAACGGTCCCCCCACCATTACTGGAAAGGAAAGAGGGGGCTTGTCTGCTTGTGATGGCTAGATGCCTGGGTCAGAGCGTCCACAAAACAGCAGGTCTTGTGGGGTGTTCCTGGTATGCAGTGGTGAGTACCCACTAAAAGCGGTCCAAGGAAGGCCAGTCATAGGTACCCAAGGCGTGATGATGCATGTGCGGGTCAACGGCTAGCCCATCTGGTCCAAACCCACAGGAGAGCTGCTGGAACACAAATAGCTGAAACGTCAATCCTGGCTATGACAGAAAGGGTTAGCATGATTTATTGAAATATGTTAAAATTGCACTGGAAGCACATACATAATAGTATTTATTACTCAGTAATTATGGATACATTTGTAATGTAACACAGGTTGGGGTTCCTTCAATATTTAAATATAGCAACGAGACGTCATCATCTGTTTAATTTTTATTTAAGACTTTGCTGGACATGCAAATATACATGCACACATACAGAATATATATATTCCCAAAATGCCTATGAATGACTGGCAGAGACTGAGGAATAGGGAGGTCTTGGCTGAGCTGTTGTTTTCTCGGGAAAAAAACGAATCCGCCGATAGTCCCAGAGCAGATGGAGAGTAAGACCCACTGAACTGCATTCAATGTCAGCGCAGCAGCATGTTGTAAGCCAGCCCAGGAGATTCCGAGGCCTAGCAGAGATGAGGTTTGTGGCTGTGTGCAGCAGAGGTTGTAATCATACAGTCCCAGGAGTGCAGTGCTGACGCACTCCAGGGAGATGCGTAAAGTGGAACAGCGTACCACTTCTTCTAGTATGTCACTCATCATTTCTCAAGGTAAAATAATATGTTTGCATAAATAAGTCAATGCAATTGATTATTTGTACAAAGGTATCTTGTCCCTTTGAGTCTCATATATCATTTTTTATTAACCCTGATTTTCAAGTAAATGAATTTAAACTATTTGTTTTCCACTCAAATTTTGATTAAGAAAACATACTTTTGTATTTCTAATACAATCATAATTTAGATTTGTTCGTTGATTTTTTTTCACAATTGGTTAATTGACTTGTGAGTTTATAATGCTTTACCATTTTCCTTTTTTGGGGTTATTCTGCCACCAATGCATTCATTCCAGATACAGTATTCTGAAATGTGGCTGGGTCTGCAATGGTGCTGGGCTGGTAGAGTCTGTGGACTTACGCTACTGTCCTCCTGACCAGTGCAGGACATGCTATGGATTAACTCAGGGCCGCCTGATTGGTCTTGAGAGCAAAGGCTGAGTTCCGGAGCCAATTAAACCCCGTGCTCTTCCTCTTGGCTGTGCCTTCAGATGAACGCAGCAGGTTTTGTGCTATTTTCTGGGGCTTTCTGACAACATTTTACCCACTGCCAGTTAGTTGGCTTGATTACCATGAGATTCTCGCATTCTGCCACAAATGCCAAAATTGTGCATATGTTGGTGCAATACAGGCTCTGTGGGGTCAGCTCTTTGATGTCACAGAAGGGTGCAGACATGCAAGCACACACATACACACACACACACACATACACACGATCAATTCTACCTTTAAATGGTCTCTCAATGGCAGTTGAACATTCATAGCACTTTCCACTGGTTGGTTGAAGAACTGAACATGATCCAACATTTCCAGGATTTATGTTTAATACAGTATGTCCCATTACACATATTAAACCCCATTGTTGTGCTGTGAAAATTTCACCTCACTATTTATCCAAAGTTTATATTTTTCATCAGTGTAAAATACTGTGAAATAATTCACTCATCCACCCAGGCCATGCACTCTGTATCCTGTATCTGCATCTGTACACAATGTGTGTCTACTTACTCTGTCCTGCAATTAGTGTGTTTGCTGCTCTTATTTATTTTTATTTTATATGTTTTATACTTATTTCTTCTCCCCTGTCTCTCTATTTATAAAAATGCACACCTGTACCTGCGCAAATGGCAATAAAAATACAGACCTACCTATCTACCTATCTATCTAAATGCAGTGGATATTCAGTATCCAGTGGATATATGGATAAACAAATGACGTCACATGATCCATTGCCTGTTAGTTGGCTGGATACCATGAGATCCCCGCATTCTGCCACAAATGCCAAAACTGTGCATATGTTTGCAGTACGGGCTCTGTGGGGTCAGCTCTTTGATGTCATACAAGCGCACACACACACACACACACGGTCAAGTGTACAAAAGGCTTTGTAATAACAGGAAATGTTTTGTGAGGCCAGCCCTCTCCAGCAACAACTGTGTGTGTGTGTGTGTGTGTGTGTGTGCGCGTGTGTGTGTGTGTCTGCGTGCGCGCGTGTGTGTGTGTGTGTATGTGCTGGGATATAGTGGAGGCAGCAGAGAACAGCCAAGGAGGGGGCACCATCGCAGGGCACACTTGCGGGCAATTTGGCAATTCCAATTAACCTCAGCATGTTTTTGGACTCTGGGGGGAAACCCCACAACAACATGGGGAGAACACACAAAGCCCACACACATGGAACCATGAACCCTGGTCCTAGGGGTGTGAGGCCAACAGTGCTAACCATTGCAACACCATGCCAGCCTGTGTCGGCAACTATTTTATAGTCAAATTTGCATTTATGGACTTGACATCAATAACCACAACCCACCTCCCTGCAGCTGGAAGCCCTCTGGCTAGCCACTCCCTCCCTGGTGGTGCTCCAAAGCTTGATTTCTGATGTTTTTTCCCCGTTTTGTCATTTTCCTGCTGTGCCAGAGCATCATAAAATCACTACACCCAGAACTGTGGGACAGCACTTTATTGCCATTTAGGGCTGAAAGGTCAGTTTGGTCGTCTCCATAGCAATGTGGTTTAAGTGCAGCCATTTGTCCATGTTATCTACAGCAGACCACGAACATGTATAGAGAAATCAGAGGTGTGTTGTTCAGGTCCAGAGAGTAAACGTCCAGACAAAGATTTTGTTCCAACCAGTCAGTTGAGTACTCTGTGGCTGTACTTCTTTATACTCAGCTAGTTAGTTAAAACAAAACCTTGGCCTGGACTTTTTGGAGCTGAATTACTGTACCCACCTCTGCAAATATTGCATGGCTATATTTTTTAAGAAATTCATCCCAGTTTCGGTTTCTGTTTGCACCTTACGTATTTATCGTGATGAGGTACTGTTTAAGCAGAAGGGATGTAATTTGTGGCATGCTTGGTACCGGTTCTATTTAGAGTCCTATGATTAGTAATCTTTTTATTGTCTTGAGGGAATCAAATATCCCATTAATCCCATGGGTACTTAACTGCACTATAATTAGCATTCATATTAATCTATACTGGAAAATAAAAGCACTTGAACTTTGCACCTGCAAATTGCTCTGTGCCCAGCATCCTCGCTGCAGGATTTACTAATGGTGGGATGTATTCCCTGCCTGTTCCCACTGCCGGTTTTTATTCTCGACCTCATATTCAGTATGAGAGTACCAAGTCACGTTTTCATGGCTTTGCTCTGCTCTGCTTGCTTGAGCAAACAGTTTTAATCCCCCATTTGTAATCCTCAGCACATTAATCTACAATCTACGGACATGTCTAATTTGAAACCACCTTCAGGTATTTTCAGATTTTTTTTTGTGTTTTTTTTTTTTAACATTGATAAAGGGAATGGAAGTAAGACTATATACTATTACAGTATATGCAGTACAGATTATAAGGGCATCTACTCTATCTTTAAGTGGTTTGATTGCTATAAATCAAGTATAAAGTACATAAAGTGTCTTAGAAGCTTGTAATTGTTTTGATTAAGCTTATTTAATTTAATTGCAGGTGTCTGTGTCAAGCTTTTCCCCCGCCATATAAACAAACTTTTGGCAGGATAGTAAAATCTCTCCTGTAACTTGCTTATCCAATGCATGGTTGCCATGTAACCATGTTCAGTGATATTTATGTGGGACATTTTTTGTCGCTTCTGCTACCAGGACAATGATTACTAGCCCTTGGGTTACAGCTAACTTAGTCAATGAAACCCAGCTAGCCTTTTAATTTGAATAACTAGCTAATTCTGCTTAGTAGGTTGGTGGACATACAGTAAGGGGCTGTATTGGCAAAAAAATCATACTTCTAAATGTATATATCCTATGAATTTTTACTTTTTTTGCAGAAGTATCAATTCTTCTTAAGAGTAGTCAGCCTTTAATTGCCGTTAAATTTTATTGTTGCCATTCAGCCCCTGAAAAGGTTCAATATCGTTCTATATTCACTGCCAGCAGCTTGAATAAAACAGGACACCTATAATCATGCACCATTGTGGCCAGAATCAGTTAACCATACTGCAATGCCAATTGTTGCATCATACTCAGTGGCTACAGTGACATCTCACTGCATTCATCACAAGCTATTTTACGGCATATTTATGAGGAAACTAGACTGATTATTACTATCCCTCCCGCCTTAGAATGCTCGGCTCTCCCTCCTTAGAATGCTCAGCTCTCCCTTATTAGAATGTTCAGTTCTCTCTCCTTAGAATGTTAAGTACTCCCTTCTTAAAATGCTCAGCTCTTCCTCCCTAAGAATGCTCCCCTCTCCCCTCTTAGAAAGTCCATTAACAGCATAAGTTCGGCTCTGCAGGAATACAGCACGCTTGTTTGCTTGCTCTACAGGACTTCTGCACTCTTTGTGCTACTTCAGTTGTGGCATGCACTTCTTCTATAGGTCACTACTCCAGGTCATACACAAAGGTAATGCCAACACGCTTTATATGGTTCATCTCTTTATGAATTGAAACTTTGTTTTCCATCTTTCCAAAGCAGTTTTAGTATTGTGCAACTCAAAGACAAAACAGGAAAGCAAGATGCACACTAAATTCAGAAAATGTTCATTTTCCTTTAACTTTTTCATATCGTGTTCTGTTACACATTAACACCTGAATGCATGGAAATCCAGATCTGATATACCAAAATAGGTCATTGTTAGCAATTTCACACTTTGTGAGTAAATCTGTGATCTACGTGTATGTTTATATTTGTCAATTTCTTCTTTCTAGTGTGTCAATGGGTAGTATTTTATAGTCATTCTACAAGTTTTCCAAAGACTTCAATAGAAGTCCAAAATTTGTGGACCTCTAGACCAAGATGCCCCCAAGGACCACATGAGTTGCCCGCGGACCTGTTCTAAAAATAGCACAACTCACCAGTGAGCAGCGTCTAAAATTTTATTTTATCCTGTTGCTATTCTTCTTTAATCACATTTGCATTTATATAGATTTGAAAATGACAATATCTAAAAAAAAGCATTTACATAAGCATTATAACTAAAGGTAAACTGAGCAAATTTGTTATTGAAGAATAGTGTATCAAATGGGTAGCCCTTCGTATGGCTCAGTACTCGTGAAGTAGCTCTCAGATTCAAAAAGGTTGGTGGCCCCTGCTCTAAACAGTGTTTTCCCATTTCACCCAAAGAGTTATGTAACCTTAACTATTATTGTATCTGGTCTCTTATTCACGTCACTGACTGTCTCCCTTATCACCAGGTCACTGATTGTTATAGTGGCCTGATTTTCATAGCATCTGGATTCTGGATATTATTCCATTTGTACATCCTTTTTTCTTTTACGGTGGACCTCATTCTGCTCCTGGGAAGATTCAAACCTTTACCAATCATTTCATAATACTCTCTAATATTTTGCCTCCTAATAGCTTCATTCTGAAGTTCCACAGATAGCTACCTGGTTTCCATTGCAGTGTGACTAATCTTATCCACTCCTTTAGTAGTGAGACTTGCACAAAGTCTGCCATATTTATGCTCCATTCATACAATTAGACACTGGAGAATTCCAGTTCAGCATAGATTTTAGATGTTCTGTCAAAGTGGAATAAAACTTGACTGATTTAGGTGAACTGTTTAAGGTGAATAATGAGATCAGCAAGGCTGTCCCCTGCATTGTGCACTGTGCTTTCTGGGGCAGCCTGTAGGTTCTCCATAATCCTGTACTGCATAAGCTGCATTAAATCTTCAAGTTCTCTTTCACACACATAGGACACATTTGACCCAGGCTGAACTTCACTATCCTGTTTTTGCATTATACTCTTTTTGACCATGTCCCCAGAGCCCTTTAGTAAAGATTCCTGCCAAATTCAACCCCATTTTCCTGAGGGTCATGGCATTACCTTTGTCTTTGTCAGTGCAACAAAAAAAAACCTGGCAACAATGTTTAACTTCTACTTCTGCACTGCAAGAGTAGCTCGTTAATATTCTTGACTCTATGAGCCTAGTTGACACTGCTTCAGAATAGCCCACAACTGGCTTTTAACTCATTATTCAAAGCAAGCCATGCCCTACTGTTCTGAGCCTTTTATATTGATTCAATGCCTCTTGTTTGACTTGGTGATTGTTTGTCTAGGCTTACATGTCTGGAGCTGAGGAGATCGTTCAAGTTTTTTTCCATAGGCTGGCGTGTTGAACATTATGGGCCCTATTTAGTATCCGGTGCAAAGCGCCGCCAGGCGCCGCGTGAGCGTCTTTGCTAGAAGGAGCCAGACACACTGTTTAAACGGCAAATGTACTTGTGCCCATGTGAGCGTGTCGGTTTTAAAATGAGCGGGAGACAGGTGCAGTCTTGCCCCATTGCTATTTTGAGGCAGCGGAAAGTGACTCAGCTCTTGACCAACAAAAATCTGGTCTAAAGTCAATGGCACAGTATTACACTATTAGAGGTGCTTTATCAAGATGATCAAGATAATAACATGCACCTATACAGTACATACACCTGTTACACACCCAGGGAGACGCAGCAGCACACAAGCATGCAAAACTTGAGAAATTAAAAGATTGCAATGTGTTCATCAATACGTTTTCAGAAATCGATGTCACAATGGTTAGTCTCAGGATCTTCAGCCAGTGGAGCTACCTGACATTTACAGTCCACGTATTGTATGGCTTTGTTGCATGTTTAATGTAAAATACAATCAGTCCTACTGCAAAGTGACCAATGCTTTCCTGAAGGCATTCATTAAAATCGCGTACTGAAATACACATTTCCAATGGAGAAAATAGGGTGGGGGGGGGGGGGGGGGGGCG
>JAODKL010000034.1:3152914-3184245 GCA_026780765.1 Petrocephalus schoutedeni | reverse complement strand
TGTCATAGCCCGGCATCCCATCCAGGCAGCCCATTGGCTGTCATAGCCCGGCGTCCCATCCATGCAGACCATTGGCTGTCATAGCCCGGCGTCCCATCCATGCAGCCCATTGGCTGTCATAGCCCGGCGTCCCATCCAGGCAGCCCATTGCCTGTCATAGCCCGGCATCCCATCCAGGCAGCCCATTGGCTGTCATAGCCCGGCGTCCCATCCATGCAGACCATTGGCTAGTTATGCAAATACTTGTGATCCTATGTTTATAGCTTCAAGCAATTTTTTTCTATATTAGCTGCTTTCCAGTAAGAGTCTGTGGGAAATTCAGATGGATGAGAAACACTGGGAGGAAGAAGGTGAAGGAGCAGCAGCTAATCAGGTTACCCGGATGTTCAGTAAAGGCCCAGGCAGGAGGTATCGAGATATCCGGAGCTTAGTGGCCTAAGTGCAGTAGCCAATAAAAAAATGCTATTTAAGTGGCAGTTCTGCTTTTGCTAGTTTCATATGGATACTTCCTGTTTTCATTCAGCAAAGTGAAGATGAGAGATGGACATGATTCTTCAATGCAGAAACGCTACAGTATATTGACATGATGCTGTTGAGATGGGCTAGACAGAATGTAATCAATCATCCGGCAGTTTTCCTCCTTACATTGTCCAAGTAGAGGGGTGATTTTGTATTGCCCTCCACTACATAACTGCATGCAAGTATTGACAAGTGCTGCCTTGGGGAATGAGCGCGTCTCTTCCTGGATTTAGTGCCGTGGACGCATCCGGCATTTTCACGCTCGGATTTCTCCGGCTTCGGATAAATGCATCTCGGGGCAACCGAGCATTATGTAGTCCATTTTAATCAGGTTCAAAAACCTGGGTTACCTCCAGCCTAACCCCCCACCCCACCCCCCACACACACACACGCAGTTTCAATCACCGTAAATATGTGATGGATGGGGGTTTAGGTCACTTGTGCATTAAATAATAAGAATAAAGAGATTGGGGAGTGATATAGCAGGAATTTTGGCTTCAGAAGCTTGTCCTTTGGCCTTTTATTTTGGATAATTCCCAGGTATTCTGACTCCTTGTTGCCTGGTAATTAATTATTCAGAGGCAGCATTATCTCTGCAATTTTTCGAGGAAAGAAAGTGTGTCCTCAGGAAAGACTTTCTTTTGTTTATCTTTCTCCCTGTTCTGCAGTGGTGCCCCCACCACCCCTCCTTCTACGCTCCTCTTTCAAAGGCTATGTTTTGCAAGCCCCTGCAGTGTTTGCCGTTCTGTCATTATTCCTATGGAAATTGTTTGTTCTGGGAATAGATAAGACTCTATAAATTGAGCAGACCTCCTTTTCCAGTGGCCCGGCAGAGCAGGGGATTATGGGTCTGCGCGCAGAAGAATAGCGGTGAGTCCGGCTCCCCGCCCCCGTCGCTAACTGGAGAGCAGAGGAATTGGCACCTCGTTAGCAAAGCCGCAGACAAAAAAAAAGGATAAATAGGTGCCTCAAGGAAGTTTTCACGTGGCCGCGCTGATAGAGTGCGCTCGTTGTAATTCACCACGGCGTGTATCGCGAGGTCTAGGGGGATGTAACAGATGGGCATTCGTTATTTGACCCACCTCCCTCCATGATGGAATGTACGGCTTGTCATCGCCTTAGGCTGATGTGCGCCGAGCACAAAGACCTGCTCGCAGAAAGCTACAAATCCTGTCAGCATATCAGGTGCAATTCCAGCTTATACCAAAGTTGTGGAGTTCCTGCTTAAAGGCAAAGGGAGATGAGCACATGGGCTTGGGCTGAGGCACACAGGGGTTGGTGGCATCCATAAATAAAATGGAATAAATAAAGAATAAAGTCAGTTGATTCTATCCCAGGCCTGTACCTGCTGAGTAGGAATGCATTTATATGTGTGGGGTAAAAGATATTTGTCATAATGCTGCATCCTGACATTTTATACAGAAGCGAATTACCGAATTGCAGTCCTCTGCACTGTCTCCCGGTGCGGCTCACCCCATGGGTGAAAGTTTGCACTTTCATTTGTCTTTTCTGATGTTTTCATCATCTTAACCTTGTGGCGCTCTTAATGTGATTGAAATGCATGGCTGGGAGGGGGCTGTGCGGTGATGTCACTCCTGCCCCGCCTCCTTCCCCATCCTGTGCTGTTGCCACCAGGAAATTGCCATTTGTACCACTTCATTCAGGCATTAATGTACCCTGGTTTGCATGCGACTCGCGGGCTCCCCCTTGGCACGGCGGGTGAAGATTCAGAAGCGAGCCTCGTGCCACTTACCTGGGCCCAAGGTCATTCTCCGGCCACCTCCATCTGCACAGACGAAAAGGAAATTGACCCTGGTGTGATACGAGGGAGACTTTTTAAAATACTGATAAGCTGCCATTACCTAGTTATTTACATGTTTGCATTTTAATGAGACATGGTGCCCCCATGCAATGGTGCAGAGTGCCTTATTTATAATATTGAGACAAATGGCTGTGTGCCCATGAAAGGCAATCTGCTGATTAACTCACCCTGGCTGGCTTTTTATCTGTTGCCGTTTGATGTATGACATCTTTTTAAGGCCTGGTCGAATGCAATCACAGGCTCTTTCATTGCAGAGAGCCGAGACATTGCAGATTGCCTGTGCTTCCCCAGGGAGCTGATCCTTCAGTAAATATTGACTGTTCAACAGTGTGTGTGTGTATGTGTGTGTGTGTGTGGGGGGGGGAGTCACATATATATTACACTGTGGGGTCCAAATGTTATTTACGGTTAAGGTTAGGGCTGGGTAGGGGTTAAGGATGTTGTAGCTGGAATTAGGTTTATGCCCATAGGAACGAATGGAGAATGATAGCAATGCATGGACTGTGTTTGTGCGAGTTTGCATAGATCACATTTGGGGACCAGAATTACTCCAGGGTGGCAAAACCTGAAACTTTTTCAGGTCCCCATTTGGACCTCAATTTTATGAAAACCTGTGAATGCAATTGAGAAAGCAAAAATGCCAAAGTCTTTGTATTTGGGTTGGTTACTTATGGTTAAGGTTAGGGCTGGGTTGGGGTTAAGGGTGTTCTGATTTGGTTTAGGGGTTTTCCCTTAGAAATGAATGGACGGTAATAGGTATGTGTGTGTGTGCATGTGTGTGTGTTGGAAGGACATGGGAAGCTACTGAAAGAATAAAGGTCATCCACCTAGTTATCCAACAGGATAACAAAACAAGGTTGTACCTCTTTATAAAGAGCTTTTTGATTCCTTGTAATGTATTACAAATTTATAGCATCATGTTGTATTATGTGGTACATAAAAAGTACTCAATAAATCATCATTAGTCACATTTAAGCTAAAGAGTTATAGATGTGTGTGTGTCTATATATATATCTGGGAGTATATATATATATATATATATATATATATATATACATACACACACACACACACATCTATAACTCTTGGCTAAGGAGTTATATATATATAGGAGTGGGGTGGGGGGCAGGGAGCAGGGTTATAGCATGTAGCATGTCTCGTACCTATGAAGGTCACATGATTTTGTCCTTTCAGACAATGCTGGTTACGAAACACAGAAATCTGAAGACAGAAATGTTTGGCTAGAAATTGTACCCACGATGTGATCTCTGTAGGTTCACCCACTGGAACGCTGCACTCTTCAGCGGATGAGGCAGTCAAAGGGGGTCCATTGTTTTTGAGCAGAGACCCGTTGGCAGGAAGCGGTGACACCGGGTAAAGTGGAAGAGCCACGGCGGGCCGCGCTGGGAGGCCATCGCTCGGTGCCGTGACTGAGAGTTCTCATTTCTCCTTGGCCACGGCCGAGTTGTGTGTGTTTTTTTTTTCTCCGCCTTCCCAGTGTGCAGCTGTTCAGCCTTGTCGTGGGGTCTCTGGTGCCCTCTGCTCCAGTCTGACAGAAATTATCCTACATAAGTCTGCTCCCTAGCATCTTAATAGTTTCCAAAGGCAACAAGAAAAAAAAAATAGGGGAGACGGGTGGTCGCTCTAGTTCTTCCACGTTATTCTGTGGTAGGAAGGAGCCGTTGGTGTAAAAAGGGGGATTTTTGGATATGAGCTGGAATGAGATAAAGTGCCCAGAGATTCTCTGGTTACTCTGAGATGGCTGGACCTGGAAAAAAAAAATTTGAGCTGTTTTTGGCCGCCTGTTATTTCATCTGAGCGGAAAGCCAGGTCTCACCATTTTAAATGCCGTGGCTTCTCCCTGGCTGGCGACCCCTGTGAGGTCGACGATACAGTGATAATCCTCTTATCTCTGCCTGATGGAGGGAGCCGTGATTCCAGAGGGTCCTCTCCTCGAAATTCTCCCTTCCGTTTACCTTCGGGGATCGTGAGGCCGCATGCAATCGGTCCGACTGCGCTGCGGCTGGCACGTTAACCCTGACCGGAGCATCATGCGGGTGGGCCACAGACAGCCGCACCCAAAGCCATACCCTAAGGGCTCACCATACCGCTTGGAAGGCTGCTTTTCTAAAGTAGACAGGCAAGCCAATTATTAATCATATCTCTAATTAGAGAAGACAGCTTTTATGGTTTTGCAGTAATTGTCATTGTCCGAAACATTTATACATCTGGATATATACCGAAAGAGTTCAGAGCGCTGAAGGGTTCTGGAGCCCATAGCATTTAACCTTGTGATGACAATTCCCTTATCCAAACAAGTAGTTCCTGATGAAAAAACAGTATAGACCAGCATGGCATATGCTGGTTAGTGCTGGTTTGGTGCTGGTTAATGCTAGTTTGGTGTAGCTGTCCATATGCTGGTTTACACGTGCTGGTATGTCCAGCATGCATTATGCTGATTTTCTTACTCATTACAATAGGACACCCATATATGTATGGGTCAGGATAAAGACAGTTTTACTATAAGAAGGAGAAGCTTTATATCTGCTATGAAACTAGCAGTTATTTTTTATATATCAAATAAATAAATAATTTATTTATATGCTTTGTACTGTAGAGCTGTGCTTACATACCTTTAAATTTAGGACATCTCTGCCTGTAACTTCAATGTAATCTTGCGTCTCTGTGGTGGACCAGAGTGACACGAGTCGTCGGAGTCGTGATGAGAACCTCCAGCATCTCCCCATGCATTCCGCGGTTTATGTGCTCATCTCCGTTTCTGTGTAATATCACATAATGCAATCTGCTGTATGTGGGAGACGGACTGGGCAGAGATTTACTGGTCCTTGTGAGTGGGGGAGGCGGTGCTTTGTGACAGAGCCTTATCCGTGGCGTTACCGAATTTGCCGAAATGAGACCAAGTTGCAATGACAGCCGAGCCCATTGGATGCAATGAAACTACATTTGTCTCCAGGAGTCAGCGTGCAAATGAGTAAAGTCTGTGCATAACTGCTTTGGCGGGGAATGGAATGGCTGAGTTATTGGCACCTTGTGCAATGAGTAGGTTTAGCTTCATGCAGAGGTATAGATCGATATAGTGCCATTGAATACTGCTTGATATTAAATAATCAGTGGTGAAATATTATATCAATATCAATATTAAATAAGTGTTGAAATATAGCCAGATTACAGTCATATATGTAGAACATGGGCCTGGCTTCACGGGGAGGGGGGGGGGGGGGGGGGGTGGGGGGCGGAGGGTGGAACCCAATCACCAGGCTGTGAATTTATATGTAATTGCCCCCCCCAAAAAATCTTCCTGGCCCACCCTGTTACTAAGAGCTGGAGCCAGGCCTGGTACAACACGTTCTTGCTTCTGCCTCACTGCCTTTCAGCTGAATTTGCTGCTATCTCGGGAAAAAATAAGACATCAATCCATAATTGATGTGTTTAATGTAACAGTTGGAAAAAGAAATTGATGAGATGCCACAGATCAATACTTTACTGGAGACTTCTCTGATAAAAATGGACTTCTTGGTACTTTCCCCTTTTGTTGCTTCCATACATTTCCTGTCATATGATTGTGCCATGCTTCTGCTCTTAGTTCTTATTGAATTTTCATTAGGCCCAGCAGGTTGTTCTAAGAAATAATGATTAGTTGTAAAGAAGTGACTTCTTTCCGACCGGCATGGGAGATCGGGGGGGTTAAGCCTCTGGAAATATCAGTTGTGACGTCACCAGGCAGAGACATTGGAAAACACACACTGCAGACAGTATGCCAGCCTCTTGCACCTCAGATGTATGGTAGAAAAAAAAATCTGTTTGTTTCTTAATTAGATTAAATAGGTTTCACTAAAATTACATTATGCCTCTCCAACCGCATTGCTCATATGTGAACATGACAATTTCCCTAAATATCTCAGTGGTCACGGCTAATAACAGCTAATTTCTGCTGGATCTTAAGCGGTCAATGAATCATTTAAAATCCCAGTGTAAAGCCAGGATGTGGTTGTATTGTGCGTGGTTCTGCACTCATGTGACAAAGCTAAAAGCGTGTGTCACAATATGCAAAGACAGCAGGTGTGTGTCAGCTGACCATAAGACCAAAACAGTTGCACAGGACTCTGAATCGCAGCCGGTAGATGAGTGTTTCCCAATCTGGTCCACGGGGAATCACAGATGGTTTTTTCTCCATCCCAACTTCAAGCTAGACAATCAACATTTTTGCTCCCTCCCAGCAAAAATGTCAGACTTTCTGGCAGGATGCTGGGAGGGAGCAAAAATGTGGACCATCTGTGGGCCCCCGTGGACTGGATTGGGGAACACTGCAGTATATGACTGCTTATAGCTAATGCTCGGATAGCCTGAAAAGACAACCGTTCAATGTTAATTTAGTTATCAATGACTGCCCAATGACAACTACTACATACCATACCTAAATACTATATATTTGGGTTTGTGTTATTTATTTTGTGCTACTTAATATGTAGTTCTCCTGAATCCTAGCTGGTGGTGCCAAATTGTTGCTGATGCACCTATAAATAGTAAAGTTGGAGTGCTGGTGGTGCCAGGTAAACCAGTAGACAGTAAGGTGCCGTCGTGAGGAGGCCACACTCCACAGCCAATGCCGTGCCCTTCCTTTTACCTCACGTCTTCGCACTACCTTTCAGCACCATGCCGCACACTGCTGAAATACAGTCTTAATTATTCATGATCTCAGGGCTATAAGCTCGTTAACAGACGAAGCCGTAATTCATTTTTTCTGCATCCATAGTAAAGCAGTTTGTTGGTTTCACTAATGCCAGTATTATACAGAGAAACGCAGCTCCGTAAATGTACAGAGTCTGTAATTAAGACACTGTTTTGATTTATCAACTGAGAAATTTATTCTGTTAAGTTTTAAAGAAAAACAAGTTAGATTTTAATATGGCCTTAGCTTGAAGTCTCATAGAAGTGTTAAGGAGTACGCCTAACTTTAAATATTGAGATATATATCTGGACCTGAAACGGAACACGTTTTACTTTTCCTCTAATATGGTCCACTTGTATCATTCAAAAACCAACTGCTAGAACTGAAGATCCACTCAGACACAGGGCAATTCAGTAATATGCCTCGCACAAAAAACACTGTTCTGATCCGGGACATTACACTGATGGATTATACCACATTGGATCGCCAGACATTCTCCCAGTTATGATATTTGTCATAAGCTTTAATGCTGGTCTAATGCATGTACTAATGGATGCTTACACCACTTTATTTGAAATGGGTAGATATCACCCAAATGAATGGTAGCAGACTAATGTGATAGAGATGTGATACATTTATGATCTACCAATGGAGCATTTACTCACAGAGTACATGGGGAGTAGTATTATGTAGTGTCAAATAGATTTATGTTGAAGTCCCAATTAAATAGCATTTGATAAATCAAAATTTTTTTGTAAGCTGTTTAATGAATGTCTGACATTCTTCTTATATTGGGACCTAATTTCAGTTTTTTTTATAATGATCTAATTATTTTTTTTTTCATGATGTAATTGGTTTTTTTTTTCTCTGCGAACAATAAACCTGTGTTGCATTGGATTAATGTCGGGAGGTAAAATGTGCAATTTTGTTTCCTAATTAAAGATGGACTAATTGTTAATAAAGAGCCACTATTAATGATAGGTCACTTGTCAGTTTGTGTAGTGTCGTCGCATAGTGCTGTTGGAACTGATTCATTCTCATTTGGGCTTGTGGGGTTTTGACCAAGGTTTAATACATAAAGGTCCAGCCCATGCCGTTTGCAGAGTTTGATGGGAGCAGCATACAGAACTTTGTAAACAAGAGGTGCAGTCAACTTGCCCTTCCACAAAAACGGGGGCGCAGTGACCCATTGTGTAGCTCCACCTTCATATATGTGGATGTTTACTGGAAAAATTCATCAGTCATATTTCCCTATAAGCTTTTAAAAACATTCTATGTCAGCTATTTGGGTTCTGTGCTTTTGAATAGCCTTTTCTCACACTTTAAGCTGAAGTATGATTAAATGTGGTATTGAGTATATTAAAGGAAAGATATCTCTGTTCATCAGAAAGTTAATACTGCCTGCTTCTTGAGAAAAAAAAAAGAAAAAAGAAATTAAAGCTAATCGAGTGTTCAGTCATTTCTCAATAGGAAGCAGTCCAAGTTGAAGACCTTTGCTCAAATGTGTGAGATAATATTATCGATTTTTTTCCTCATCTACTTCTGGAATTAAAATGATGCGCTGGTGTATCAGTAACTGCCACAGTCATAATGAAACAGTCATGTTCTTTTTAGCATAATGGCTGCCTGTAGACCAAGGATGATGGAATAAAATGTTTTTCACCACAGGGCTGAGCGGTCTTCTGTTGTTTCTGGGTTTAAGTAAGTGGTGTAAGTTTTCACTGAACAGTGCTAATTTTAGTCAGTTGTGTCTACTGCTACTATTATTTTTTATTACGAAAAGAACACGTAGAGAAACCAATTTTAGGTGCAGTAACAAGATTCTTGAGTAGGTTCCTGTTACCCTCTACCTTTGCAGATATTTGCAGATAAACTGATATATTGAACATTATGCAGTATATTTTCAAGCTTCTCAGAGATAAATACCATGTCGTGCCAATTTAAAAATGCCATTTTTGTACTTCTTGTTTTCTTTGTATTAACGCGTTCGTTTTGTCCAGTGCGGGTGTTGTTTACAGGGCTGCATATAAGTAACTTCTTAGACTTGCAGCCACTCATCTGTAGCTGGGAAACTAGGGAGACTAGTGCAGGGCAGTGGTGTGCTATCACCCAGCTCATCCTTAATGAGAGCGGATTAGAGTGGATAATCAGGGCTTTGCCAAACCCCCAGCTCAAGGCTGGGGAGGTCAGAGGCAGCCTGGAATTCCATGCCACAAATCCCAACCCAACAGAAAGGGGTAATAAGGAACTAAGCTGTCCTTCCTACACCATTGTTGTAGCTGCCTCACTTCCCCGAGGGATGCATTCAGTGTTTTAGGTTTACATTCCCTTTATCATTAACTATTTTGTATTAATTTCTTATATTATTGCCTTAGAAATTCCTTGATAATGACAAAAGACCAAGTGGTCAGGGTTTCAGGGTTTTTTTTTGTAGAATTTAGATCTTCATTAATTTTGTTCAAATATAATATGCAGAAAATTGTGCACTAAAGATGAATATAGGTGTAAAAAGTATCAGAATAAGCTTCGGTATAATGTATAACAGTACATTCTGTCATCGGTGTGCATTTTTGTGAAGCCCGAATTCATTCCCAGGAAGTGTGTCACACGAACTGCTGATTACCGCGTGAAAAGGCACGACACGAGTGGAGTCGCGTGCTGAAATGAATCCACGGTATCCGGTCCTCTGGTCAGGGCACAGTTTGAGGGAGGACTGACTTCAAGGTCATAACGCTGCATGACATGAAGGGTGAGCTCAGTCGTCGTCAGGTGTTCTTAAGAATTATAAACAGGTGAAGGATTAGTAGGAAAAAAAGGAAGGCACACAATAACAGATATATTTTTGATTGTAATTATTATAGCAATGAATTGTTGAGGGCTGGCCACCAACAGTGAGCGGCTCAGTGAGCCTCCAAGCCTGTGATCGGAAGGTCATTGGTTTGAGCCCTGGTGTCGGCAGAATAGTCTCATGTGTGTGTGTCCTTGAGCAAGGTTCTTAACCCTGAACTCCAGGGTTGCTGCACATCGGCTGACTGCACTGTAGCCCCTAGCCAATGGAGCTGGTAGGCAAAGAGAACGATTCGAATGTATTTGTTTGAATGAGAGGATTTATCATTAAAAGTAGCCCAGCAATCAGCTTGACATATGTGGCTACTTCAACAAACACTATGGTCCCCAAAATTATTACTCTTATTAATTAAGATTCTGAAAAGGTTTTCTAATTGAAAGGCAAACCTTTTAGAAGTGTGCTGCTGGAATTGCAATGCTGAGTGGCGTACACACACGTAATTATTTTTCAGCCAATAAGCATAATGGCCGCTGTCGTACTTATCTGCACAAAGCAGGCCTACTAATGCAACCCGAGGCAGCACAGGCTGCTGGAGAGCTTCGTCCGGGCAGCAATTTCCACAGTAAGTGGGAAATGCATGCAGCATTCGGGGGGAATGTAGCTAATCACTGAGTGTGCCTATTCGTGTGTGACATGCGGGGAACCACAAGAGTTCACCATAAAAAAAAAACCTTCACACGGAATACACACAAATTAATGCTTTGCATGAACCTAAAACACCACATGAAAACATACTAAACATTTTCAAAAAGATTTCGGTTTCGTATTCCATAAACCGTGGGTAAATGTTATGTATGAATACACATCAATTCTTTGTGTAAATAGACTTTATGTAGGTCAATAACAGCTTTGTAGCCACTGGGGGCCAGTTAGCATGTTATGCTGGTCCAGTGCATGCTTTAATCTCTGTTTATACTAGACTCTTAACTCCTACCACTGTATGTTCAAAATATTCTACATGGTAGAATCAAAGGTCTCGAGTGCCTATCTGCACTCTGCCTGCTGATCTTCCTCTTGCTAATATTGACAGAATGGAGTTAGTCACACTCAGATTCTGAATGGCCACACAAATGATGCAGTAGTATTGTCTAAGAATGAAACACTGTGTCCAGCTGTAGCCTTCCTATGCTTTATGTAGAACTGTAACTGGACAAAGATATGGTGACTTTGAGCGCCTGATGTTCTGGAGATATATGCAACTCAGAAAAAATGAACACAATGTAACATTAGAGCATATGTGTCACGACCAGCCCTGCCCTGCGTGTTGATTCCCTGTGTTTCCCTCAGTAATTCTTAATCAGCCATACCTGAGCCCTGTTAGTCTTGCCTCGTGTTCCTGCCCCCTTGTTAACGGATCACATTTGCCTTGCGTTTGCTCCTGGATTAGTTCCCTTTATAAGTCTCATGATCCCTGTTCTGGTCATTGTGCATACTGCCAGTCGTTTAGTTTGGTTCCCCTTTTGTTCCCTTGCTCTCAAATAAACTCCTCCTTGAAGGGTTTTGCCCTGATGGCTGCATCCTGGGTCATTCCTTCCCTTAGCGACGTGACAACATGCACATTAACAACTTAACAGCAATACATTAATACACTGACAAGAATTTCCTCTGTTCTCCAAAAAGTTGCTGATCTTACTGACTGGCTGGAAGGACACCGCTTCAGTTCCTAAACCTCTGCTCAGGGGCACCTCAGCCATTCTATATGTTTGTTAAATTTCACCACCAGCTCACTTAATTTACTATGTTAATTAGTAGTCAATTGTGTGCTAGTAGTATATTCAAAAGATACAATGACTAAATGGCTGGTTGCTGCAAATACTGGAGGGACAACAGGTGGCTGACACACCGTAACTGACACGACCACATGAAGCTCATTTGCACATCATTATTTTGCATAGTTCTCTTAGTACTGTGAGTGTTTTGTGTGTGTGTGTGTATATATGTATATATCATGTATATATAACAAATGTCCCCACAATGTGATAAAAAAATCTATTATTTTGTTGTTGTGGGAATCATTTTTTCAGTCTTCAGAAGAGGAAATTCAATTTTAAGAACATGTTACTTTAATCTATCATGTATTTTGTTTGGTTACTTATGGTTATGGTTATGGCTGGGTAGGGGTTACATCAGGGGTTGTGTATATATATATATATATATATATATATATATATAAACAGAACATATAATATATGAAAGAAGTGACCTATTATTGCAATTCATGCCCTAAAGCTGGTTTATAATATTGAATACCAGAAGAGCCTTATAGATGAGTTCCATTTCAATGTTTGTGTCAAGGTATTTTTAGTGCCTTCCAATATTATCAGGTTACTGGCCCTTTTTTCAGCTACATCCTGAGTGGGAGACACCACTTCAATAAACAACGTGGAACAGAAGGCCATTTCCTTAAGACGACACTTTAATCGTTTTCGATCGTGGAGGCTGTTAGTTGCCAGGCAAAAGCAGCTGTACAGCGGAGCGGTTATTTAAAGGTACCAAAGCGACATTCAGGAAGCAACAGCTTCGTTTGGCGCCAAACTCGTCACCCTCGATCGACCGCGAGTGTTTAATCAGGACCGCAAAGCAAAGGCAAAGCCTTTAGACTGTCCATGGGACGCGTGGCATTTCGTACTGCCATGCACGCTTTAGCTGTGTGCCTCTTCGCTGCAGTTCCACCACCTCCAAATTTACCATGCACCATGATGGTTTGCCATCTGTCTCAGCGGTGACTACACTTCATGCCAATATGTTGCAAAGTCATGATAAACATGCTGCTGAAACACTTCCTGTTTTCCTTTATTGTGCTGGCGGAGAGCTCAGGCTTTTCGCTCTTATATGCAGCATATATTTTGCTCCTCTGTCATCCTCTCCTTGTGATTATCATACCATACATATGCAAATAGATATATATATATATATATATATATATATATATCTATATACTTAAGAAAGCTAGACGCTGGACAGGTACAGACAAATAAAACACTATAAAACTGTGATTTTTTTTTTTACATAGATCCATTCGATATGTGGTGTTCAGAGAGCAAAAAAAAAAAAAGGTGGCGTATGACATTGAGGAGGTGTGTGCATTTGGCATGGCTGGCGCCCCATCGCACGCGCGCTGCTGACCGTCTCCGCTCCGGCATATGGCTGCCCGTTTGCGCCGTAGCAGTGCGTGGCGACTGATTAATGGTGGAGCGCCTGACCGCGGCGGTGCTGTCCCAGGCAGGAGTGGCCGCACCTTAGGCCCGGTATTTGCCCGGCTCTCGCTTCTCCGGACGAGGCACTACCTGCCTCTGGGGACCGCTCTCTTCCTCTGCCTGTTGTGATTGCGGAGGCTCAGATTAAAGTGGCCCGTCAGGATGAGTGATTGCGTCCGCCTGCTAGTTGATTGTCGTCGCGTCGATGGCCCCAGAGGTCGCTGGGGCCTGACTACAGCCAGAGAGATCAGGTTGTAGGAAAAACTATACCGGAGCCGTTCGCTAACAGACCATAAGGACAAAGCACACACACACATACACACACAAGTGCACAATGTGTCTTCATGCAGAGCGAGCACTCGGTGACGGTAATTTCTTCAGTTATAAATAGTTACAATAACAATTCAACAATTGACTCCACATATATGATACTGTGAAGACAATTGCATTTCCCCTCTTCAGTAGCCTGACATGACCATATTAAAAAAGTGCTCTCGGATGTACTGAGATCTTTGACGTGGCATTGAGTGCAGCGCTTAGCTGTGACGCTCAGTTATTGAAGCAGAGTCTTGTTTAATGTGAGGTGGTAATACTTAAAAAAAAAAAGTCAGGGCAGGCGTTCTTTTAAATTCAGTTAGCCTGGGCCATTTATCAATCGACCCAGTACTGAAGAGTCTTCCTGTGAGTAATTACATATCTCAGAGTTTGCATTCATAGCGAGAAGGAAATTCATTTATGGATCCTCTCCAGAGGCAGCATGGTGGTGCAGTGGTTAGCACTGTGGCCGCACATCTCTGGGCGTGGGCTTCAAGTCTTTGCCCGGGTTTTATGTGTGTGGAGTTTGCATGTTCTCCCCGTGTTCTGGTGGGATTTCCTCTGCTTTCCCCACAGTCCAAAAACATGCCGAGGCTAATTGGAGTTACCAAATTTGTCATCGGTGTGAGTGTCTGGTGTGTGAGAATGCCCTGCGATGGGCTGGCCCCCTCATCCTGGGTTGTTCCTCACCTCATGCCCGTAGGCTCCAGACCCCCTGCGACCCTGAACAGGATAAGTGGTTTCAGAAAATGGATGGATCCTCCCCTTTAATTTTTCTCTTATTTCCACTCTCTGTTTAAGGTGTATCTTCTCAAACCGAAGACGACAGTCGAAAACATGAAGATATGAAGTTAAAGGGGTTTTGAAACCAACAGCGGTACGTTTTTGTGGTCATGATATTAATACGAAGGGAGATTCGTCCATGTGAAGTTTAAACGCAGCCCTGTGGTTCAGGTCTCCTTGATGAACCACATTCTTTTGATTATTTTCGAATGATTTCATAATGTTGGTACTGAATAAGCAACAGATTTTAATATAAATGAGGTCAGAAAATTGCAGGAATGGACAGTGGGGACAGAAGCTTTGTTTCCTGGGGATATGTCCACGGCTGACTGATATGGATAGGTCATTAATATTAGAGTCTGTAATATGGTTATCCTTTGCTGAAATGCAGGCCTTTGAGTTTCGGTTTACATTATTCTCAGGTGACTCTCTTCCTCGTCGCCATCCCCTGCAATAATACATCAATATCGTCAGCTCTGACCAGCTGAGGGAATAACACTGTTTCCCAACCTAAGCAGCCTAATGTTATAGATCTTTCCAAGGATCAAATACAGGTTGTGAACCTGGTGCTCCGCAAAAAGTCCTGGGGAAAGAGGGGGAAAAAAACATGAGAAAAGGCTGCTGAGGGAGGAGAATGAGACTCTATAAATTTTAAGCACAATCATATGAGCTCTCAGAATCTGGCTGATACCTGTCCTCTGCATCCCTCTCCTGAGAAATCACACATTTCCCCTTGAAATGCATTAGATTTTCTCCTTTGGAGACCTGAATGCTGCTTCATTATCATGGAAATTGGCAAATCTTCTGGATCACAGTATGCTTATGTGCACCCAGCCTCCCGTTCTGGCGGTGGCTAAGAAGCCACATAAAAAACGTTCTCCGAAAGGTACGCACTCCCGACACGTCTTCTGCAGGCAAACAACCTCGCTCCATCCTTTCATGTGCTGAAGAGTACAATATAAACAGCGGCACACTGCACATTCAGAAAAGCGGTCTCTCCTACCCAGTTCACAGATGAACATCTGGACCAGTCTTGCCAATTTCATGCAAAAAACAAGACAGGTAACAAAAGGCTATAAACAAATATCGAGTGAACTGGGTTTCCATTGATCAGCATGCGGGCTTGTGCCTCAGGAATCACTGGTGAATCCTGGGGTTGTCTTGTTTGCTGTCTGTGTCCAGTGGGGGTTTTTGTGCTATTTATACTCATGAGGGCAGGGGGGCAAGTTTACTGCTAAGAAAAGAGCCGAACTGGAAATTCTCCATGAAGCATGAAGTTTGAAAATAAAAGCGGACAACCGGCCTCTGAGGAAAGATGCAGAACTTTGCAAACTTGCCGTGCAGAGATTCAGTTTAACAAACCTCCATTAATCACTGCATCTAAGATACTGTGTCCTGTGGATGGAAGCACCAATACTTAACACCTTACTGTTCTCGGTTTTCTAATAGACGTTAAAGCAACAACAATTTGCCAATAGTAAACTCTAACTTTAAACTCAAATTTTAGTCACACAACTAGGAATGTTATTCCTGCATGAGAAGGAAATTCTATTAGCCTGGTATACATAATGTCATAGAGCGATCGTCACAGGGTTTATTCATAAAATATTTTACTTTTTAAACTTTCCAGTAATGATGAAGGCAATTTCACACATGGACCCCAAACAAGAGACAATTCTTGCATGTTTTAAAAGAAGATCCATGTAATAAAGCTTCAGGTTGGGCAGCAAAAGTTAAAAACCAGACATGGTTTCACCAGAGTGAAAAGTCATCATCGATCCAAAAGACTTTGGATTGAATAAGGATTTGATTGAATAAAATAAGATAAAAAAAAAAAGCTAGGACTCGAAGACAGTATATAAGATATAAATATAACCCCCAGCTCTATGCAACCCACAGAAACAGTGATTTCAGAGCACTGACTGAGTGAAACACTGTGTGCCCTTCTTATGATTACAGGGTCTATGCCAAGTCAAGTGCTCAGACCTTGTTTAAATCCCTTTTCGGCCGTATGTTTCCTCTCCTTTACACTTCTGTCAGTTCCTGAGTACAGTGTGAATATATGAATATTTCCTATTGCCTATTTCTTACATTTTTCCCAGTAAAGGAAACTCACTTCCAATGAAATCAAGGTAAGATGGGGGCCAGTCTTCCTGTCTCACTGTCGACGCCAGTCTGTCTGTCAGTCCGTGATGACTGCAGGAATTTACACCTCAGTATTAGTGTTTACTGGCCAACGACCTGCTGCGTAACCATGGCACGCGGCCTATTTACAAAACAGCCTTCAACAAATACGGTAACTGTTGCTCTATGCTGGAGAAAATGTCCCACACTCTGCTAACTCCTCACACCAGTCAGGTAGGAAGAGAATTGATAGACAGTTTATTATATCTAGCAGTAAATAAGCTCTGTTTATTCGACTGTAGTCTCCAATCAGCCATGCAGAAAATAGTCGAATTATTATAGACATCTGTAAAAGACATCTTTTCCTGGTGTCAGATTACATTCATCCTGAAAAGAATCACAGTGTTATTTTATTGACTTTAATATCACACCATGTATCAAAAAAGGCAGAGTTTAAAATCAAAATTGCCAAACAAAACAGGCCTCTCCACTCTCGCTGCACTCCCTACTGGGGCGAAATCGAGATAATGCATTCATGCTTTCCTCACCCTTTTGAAGATTTATTCCAACATGAATGATAAGACAGCACCGATGCAGCCAGGCTTTCTCGGTTAAAGATATTTCCTCAAAACCGGAAAGGTAAGCCTTATCTAATGAAAGGCTCTGTGCACACAGAGACAGCAGCGGCTATTCAAGCTTTAAGTTGAAGAAACAAAAAAATGGGCACAATAGCTTTCCTTTCAGCCAAATGTTACGAATTACACAGAAGTGATGGCACCCTATCTCAGCAGGAGTATGGGCAATAGAGGTAATTTAGATAATTATACATTAGATATTCATTACATTGTTGAGACAGATTGTCTCTGAAACACTGAAATGAAGGAAACCCGAGAATTTAAATGGAACCTACACAAACACAAGAAAGGAAATATTACAAACTAACAAAGCTCAGGTGAGATTTGAACCCATAACCCTTGTATGCCTAACTCACTATGTCAGCATGGTACTCAAGTGAAATGTACCATACTAAATCCTCCTGTGAGCAGGGACAGCTGACATACTGCTCAAGATTGACTGCATTGATTATACTAGGCAACCCTGATAGAAAAGCCATGCAAATAAATACAGTAACACAATTGCTTATGTGGGTACTCACGCTGATTAACAGCACAGCATTTATGGAATTACTTGTCAGTACTGTGTCCTGTGAGCATACAAAACAGTTGAATGTGATTACAGCACAAATGCTGTTTTTCACAGTTCCACTATTGGATTTCCCCCTGGAAAATATATACCCTAGTAGCCAAAGTACTATCATCTTTTAAAACGGTTTTTCAAAAAACAATCTGAAGTACCCTTGAACTCAGGTCTTGGGCCCAGCTCTAATCCATAAATATTGATTACAATAAAACAATTGTAACATCTCCGTTGTGTGTTTGGAGAACAAAACACTGGTTATTAGGATCTATATACCATAGAAATCTAATTTACGTACCACTCCAAGAACAATGCATACATATCTTAGGAGCTTAAATACAATCAAGCGTTTGTATGGATTCTTTATGGGTTGCAAATGTGTACATGGAGGTGAGTGAAAAAGAGGGTAAATGAATTTTAATGGAGAGTCCACATGTAGGTCTCTGTTCATCCTCCCCATCTGACTGTGAGTGCTTTGGAATAACCCTGGGCCCCTCATCTGTTTTCACTCTTAACAAATACACAAGCGAATAGTCACGTGAACTGGAGGCAGCTGTGAGTAAAGGCACATTGAGCTGCAGTACAAAGCAGTGTTGTCTCATCAAGGAGCTGGAGTAAAGGTGCAAAGCCACAATACACGAATTTACATTTAGACACAACAGGAATTGCAGAATCGGCCAGAAATTTGGCGGTTGTTACTTATAGGCGTTGAGCCTTTCCTGCTTAAGGAGCGCCAACGTGACTCCGTGGTTAAATCAGGCAACCCCCCATTGTTTGCAGAAGTGCCGTTTTATCTCCATAGTGCATTTTAGTGGGTGTATATACACCGCAGGTCGAGCTGCCAGAGAAGTCGACGGGGAAATCATGCCTCCGCCGGCTAGACGCGCCTTTTACGAGGCATGTCACCAGCAATGTGGCGGTGTGGTCGTTTCAGAGGGACGCCGCAATCCCAAAGAGGAAGCATAAGCCAATTATGCCAATAAGGCGAGCAGGCGACTTTAGGTATTTCAGTTCGGTAGTACATTTTTTATATATTTTTTGGTGAAGAACGTGACTCGTATCCTGAAGATTGCATTACTATTTCTCTTCTCTTCTCTTAAATCTCTAGGGCTGCCGCTAGTTAAACAGACATTATTCTCCTAAGCAGAAAGGTTAGCGCGTATCCGCCGCGCACTGCCGCCTTGTCAACAAAACACAGCCTCAGAGCGCCGCTCGCTTTCGGGGTAATGAAGCGCCGTTATGGTATATTATGGTGTATCATGGTATATAAGCCCGCGTTACTCTAGTGCAGAGTAAAGGTTATTCTCATTTTTGACCGCGGCTCATATAGATTCGGATTTAATCTATTCTGTCTCCGTCCTTCCTTATCTCGGCTGACTTCCGAAGTACATGTAGGGTGAACCTGAACGTCTGGATAAACAGACGTTACAAAAGTAAGTCAATACGTGTTTTTTTTCTCTCTTTTTATTGTATTAAATGACGCTGGTTGTTTTTGGGGTAAGCTGTGTGATTTAACCCAGTGGTTTTCAGTAATTTAATATATCCACACCAGTCGTAGGTTAATATTTATTTACTGACAAGGTGTTCTCACCTGGCCGAACTGTCACTCTAATGGACTTTTTGATATTGAGCCTCTGGTTTGTGCTGCTATCCAGCGGCTGCCGGTTGGTCTGCTC
The DNA here is from genome assembly GCA_026780765.1 of Petrocephalus schoutedeni. NCBI lineage: Eukaryota > Metazoa > Chordata > Actinopteri > Osteoglossiformes > Mormyridae > Petrocephalus > Petrocephalus schoutedeni. The sequence continues at coordinate 3,165,074 of JAODKL010000034.1, read as the reverse complement.
ACAAGTCGCTAATACAGGTTTATAACCTGTTACCGCAATGAAGGTTACTTGCTTTATGTTAATTAGCGTCAGCAATTAATTATGCCCATCCTCAGTACTGAAACTTAACCCCCGAATACTCAGTATTCTGCAATTTCCCCTCCTATAAGGATATATGAATATTTTAAGTTTGTTAAATCTTGATCTATTTATGATGGGACAAATTAGTCAGGTAATATGTGCACAGAATATACCACCAATAACCGTTATCTTGTTGTGCAGTCAAGCCTCTGTTGACTCCAGCTGAGCATACAGATTTCATTCTTGAAGAAACGCCTGTCTTTTGTCCAGCTATCCGGGCTTACTTATGGTTTGTTCATCTGGGTTTAAATATGCCAAAAATAATATTTATCCTGGTAATTTGTGCCTCCTGCTTGTACGGGCTTGATTTGTTGAGGAATTTGCTGTTCCCTTGTATTCATATAAGTCTTTGCTGTTTAAACATTTCAAAGGCATCGGTGTGTCCTCCTATAACTGCTACTTCATTGTGCAGCCTTCACGCCCATAAAGAGGAAAAACCATATTCTGAACAAATCCTGTCTAACTTCTTTCAAAAACATTAATGCTCCCGTCTTTACATTTCGGCACAATCGGCACCAACATCGGCTTCCGTTGTCGTGACGTTTGCTTTCTTTGCATGTGGCCATAATTCCATATTTTCACTCCTTTCTTCAACCTCCCTAATGTATCTTCAGATATTCCCTGTACTCTTCCAAATGTGGCGTCATCAAAATATCTGCCTACGAGTTAAATGGGTCTGGTGCTATTATACAGTGATCTTTATCATAATCTTACTGGCATGTGATATACAGTAGGGGTAATTGTATGGTGATTTGCATGCCCTGACAGTTCCCTGTTTTGGTATTGGCCCATGAAGCAGTGTCTTCCGACCTGAATTCCTGTGAGCTTTCTCTCGAAATTGTCTGCTACGTCAGTTGCTTGTGATTATTTATCGGGATGCCATCTATCCCTGTGGCATTTTTGGTAGTGAACTCTGGAATAATCTGGGTTTAATGACTTCTTCTTTAATGAAGATGTTATAATATTGGTCTTTGTCATTACTGGAAGCTTTCTGGAATATGCACTGAGTACTATTAAGACATCTTTGTCTTTCCTGATTTGGGCTCCCTTAGCAGTTTCCGCTCTCATTTTTATCATCCACTTTGGATGTTTCATTCTGTCCAGGTTCCCTATCAAGTATTGTGCATTGTATAGAATTTGTTTTTGACAGTTGTCTTGAAGGCAGTGGGCTTATTCCTGGAAGTCGGACAGCCATCTTGTTTTCTTTCAGCTTTACAGGGAGTATGCCATAAGAAATTCATGATCTGTGCCACAATTTGCTCCAAGTAATGTCTTTGCTATTAGTCTTGAGTGCCTCCATTGTCTGTCACTGAGAATGTGGTCTTTGATCTCTGTGAACTCCATCTGGCGATGGCCAGATGTAAAGATGCTTTGTTTGCTTTAAGAATGTATTGGCAATGACAAGGTGGTTGGTTTTGCCAAGGCTGAATAGCCCGTCAAAGTCTATATTGGCCATCTGTATTTCTTACATTGTTTTTTCAGCCTTATTTCAGTCTCTGTGTTATTTGCGTGTCATGTCTACTTTACCCTAGACCTGATCACAAAAGTCTTTGCCATTGTCCTCACTTATCATCTTCTGCCATCACAGTCCTAGATCACTCCTTGCCAATGTAGGTGGCAGAATTTGTCTGGCACCTTCGTTAAGACCTTCTTGGCATGGGTCACCCTAATAGGGCTTTAAAACTCCAGGAAACATGGCACTTAGCTTCCCTGATGCACACATAAGCCTTCTTGTCCCAGTAAGGCACCAAGATGAGGGATTAACATCATAAGACAGTATTAAATATAGCTTTACAACAGGGATATGTACTTATATATTTTTAAGTAATATCTATCAGGTAATTCTCAGAGTATCACGAACATCATGATTCATTTCCATTATCATGCATTATGGCCAGCTGCCTCTTGTGTTGAGTATTGATGTTGACTCTCTGGTTGTCTTTCTAATAATTAATGAACAGTAAATGTGTGATTTTGTTTACTTGTTTTAATCAGATTAATTTTAAGGGTTAACTGCCAACAGAAGGTGCATTTGATTGAAGAAACCAAGGAAAGGGAGGAAGTGTTTCTAATTTTGGTGGAAAGCAGAAGGGAAACCCTATTCTTCTCAGCCAATACCTGGCTGAATCAATGCCAAAAGTCACAAAATACTGACAAAATACGATCAGAAGGTGAAAATGTTCTGAAACCAAAAGAAGAAACAAGATTTTAAACTATTAAAAATTAAGATCTGAATCTGAAAAAAATGGAACTTAAATGGACCTTTATTATCAATATACACACGAAAGTGAAAAATGGGGGGAAAAAACATTTTTAAAAATCAGAATGGAATCAAAATTATATTCTAAAGGAATACATAATTTGTGTCTTTTTAATGTTCAATTTCAAAACTTAAATTAGCACAACTATTGGCCCTGATTTAGCACCATAGAGCTGCATGAATATTATCAATGTGCAAAAAAACAGAAAAGCTATTGTTGATAATGAAATGTGAGTCAGTAGAACTAAGCTCAGATTGATTATTAAAGAGATGTTTTCATCTGGAACATAAACTTGTCATTTACCGAAAGCTTTTTTTTCCTTTTAATGGAGAGTTAATTGAATCATGCCCCACATATGTTTAATAAAAGTCTAGGCTGTTCTTTAGTGTTTGTAAATTAATTTCCTGCATGTTGTTATTTTCAACAATTTTCTAATCTTTGTTTTCCTTTACATGCCCATTCATATGCTTTAAATAATATCCTGATTCTGTCAGCATGCTGCCAAGCAGAGATATGAGTTTACACTTGAATTGTCATCTTTTATTATTTGAGTATATATTATTTAAGACATTTTCAAATTATTTAAGTATTTATGGATTTGGACTGAATCATAAGTACTTAATATTTTAGATAGTTTAGTTGAGTTGAAAGATAAGGTTTAGATTAGTTTGGGGTCTGTTAAGACGGCATCTCTCAAATTAAGTCCGGAATTGTAATGTTGCTGTAGCGTGTTCACATAGCTGACACTTTGCACCCCATTAATCAAATAAGTCCAATGTGCCTTCCTCATCAATAACTGAAGCTTTCCATTCATCTAATTGGAGGGTTCACACTATGTGAAGCTGTCTGTTAAATCCTTTGAGGAAAAGGATATGTTTTGATGTTGACCAAAGACTTGCATGAGTGCATGCAGAGTGCTGAACATGGTAGCTAGTTCGGACCACGCTGCCTTGACCTTGGAGATGTGGCCGTCTGGCGAGGAAGTTGTAAGGCGGCAGAGGAAGTACTGCATCTTGAAACTTTTGGTTTCCGACTTATTCCTGCCTTTGGTTCATGATTTTCTTAAAGGGATCCACATGAAACGGGGGCAGTTAATGATGGGGCATTTGGTGTCAATGCAAGAAAATTATCATCAAACTTGCCTGTGACATCAGAAGGCAAAAAAAAAAATTACTATTGATGAATAAAATTGTCCAATTTGTGTTATTTTAGCCCTGATGCCCCCCCCTTTTAACATGTTTTAGATGAAGGAAAAACAAATTGTAGCATGTCAAAGGCATTGTAATTAGCCACTCTTGAACGGCTGACAGAAACTGGCTGGATGTATTAAGGGAGGCGCCGAGGCCCCGGGTGGTGGCGACAGCGTGGCCAGGGAAGGACGTGCTGCATCGCACTGCTCTGCCCGCTGCATAATTGTGTTTATTCCTCTTAATTTGCCCAGTGTGCTAAATTGCTAAATTGGTTCTCACCACTTTACTGCAGCCTCAACCCCCCCCCCCGCAGGAAGTGGAACTTTCTTCTGCACTTTTAATCTTTCACTCCAACTCTGAGCTCCAATGGGGGCAAAGTGGCGGGGGGATAACGAGGAAGCCACAGCCAGTGCCACAGTCATTCTGGGGTTTGTTGTTGGTACAATGATATTTTTTCACCCAGTCTCAACATAGTGTTATAAACAAGGAACAATATCCAAGTGATACTTTCTTATTTTTTTGCCTCACACATGGGCTGTGCTGTGATAAAAACATTATGCTTATTTGGGTTAAGTTCTGCACTACATCAGGTGGACGTGGGCTATAGAAAAATAGGAAGACCCCAAGAGAAAGAGGTCTTTATGCAATGACTATCTGGACCGGAGTTTGGACTTACTTCCTGTATCTAAGGCAGTGTTTCCCAATCTGGTCCTCAGGGACCCACCAACAGTCCAAGTTTTTTCTCCCTCTGGGAGCTGGGAGGGAGCAAAAATGTGGACTCTGTAGCAGGGAACTCAGGGAGCAAAAATATGGACCAACTGTGGGTCCCCAAGAGCTGGATTGGGAAACCCTGGTCTAAGGGGTAAATGTGTAATGAATGCACTAACCAACTTCCACTTCTGTAACCACTAGCTTCTCTCTGACTCAGTCATCTATGGCTGTGTTGTCCACCATGCATTGTAATGGCCTACAGTCGTCCATGGCCGTGCTGTCTGCCATGCATTGTAATGCCCTACAGTCGTCCATGGCCGTGCTGTCTGCCATGCATTGTAATGGCCTACAGTCGTTCATGGCCGTGCTGTCTGCCATGCATTGTAATGGTCTACAGTCGTCCATGGCCGTGCTGTCTGCCATGCATTGTAATGGCCTACAGTCGTCCGTGGCCGTGCTGTCTGCCATGCATTGTAATGGCCTACAGTCGTGCATGGCCGTGCTGTCTGCCATGCATTGTAATGGCCTACAGTCGTCCATGGCCGTGCTGTCTGCCATGCATTGTAATGGCCTACAGTCGTCCATGGATGCAGTGTCTGCCATGCACTGTAATGGCCTACAGTGAATTGTTCAGGGTTCCTCCAAACATCACAACCAAGCTGTCACTTCAGGCAAACAAATGGGCAGAAACTCACCCCATTTAAATGCTTTATCTGTTTCCTGATGATGCTGGTGCAAAGTTTAATGATTCCTTTTTAACCATGAATCATTCTCATCCTCACATTGGGTAACACTGACCTTCAGTTCACATTTTACTTTTTTTTCCTTACTGCCAGGCTAAGCTGTGGCTTGTAAAATGTAATTATCAGCCGCTGCTCTCAAATGGTGCTCGTCCACCTCCTGGGACACTTGGACATTTGGAGTCTGTCATAAAGCCAGTCCACAGAGGTCTTTATGGGAATTATAATGTTTACAGGACTGGCTTATTCACACTTTCTGTTGTGTCATGTTCACAGTGTGAGACACGCTCTTGTAGATTCTTATTAGTATGTGGCTGTTGCTTTATGTGGCCCAGATAATTCTATAGCTATGGCTTGGGGTGAGGGGGAAAAAAAGCCCAAGTCCTAGTAAGACTGTATCCTGAGTTTTGAGGGAAATCCAATTAATGATTAGTTGAAACAATCTAGAAGACGCTAAACCCCAGTTGCCGACACACACTGCTGATCCATCTGTCCTGATCGCCCTTTCTTTCCCCTTTAAAGTGATTTGTTGACCTTTTTTTTTAAATAGAATGTGGCTTTATTTGTATACACATATACATATAGAACCATGTAATTAGTTTTGGTCAAGTATTTAATATTAGTCTTAGTAGGACTTAGTAGGAAAAGGTAGACTGTGTTGCATCTGAGTGTAAGGCACTGCACGGGAGAGTCGGCGATGGCAGGGACCCAGTCCCAGGTGAGCTGCTAATGTACTGGAAAGTGGAAAAAGTGTCTTTGTGACGACAGACCTGTTTAACTCTCAACCTTGGGTAAAAATAGGCTGGTAAATGGAATTAGCTCCTAATACGTACGTTTTACGTATGCCATGCATGTTAATAATATCAATAGTACCACTAATAACAACAACAGCGACATGATAATGATGATATTAATAATAACAATAACAATAAAAAATAATATTCTTTATTAGTCCCGAAAGAAATTTTGGCATCCAGTAATCAGAATCAGCTTTATTCGCCAAGTGTGCTGGGGCACACAAGGAATTTGCTTCCGGCTAATACACAATAATGTACGCAATAATACACACAATGATAGGATAGCACTCAAGGATTGCGGAGATGGAGAGTGTGTCTATGCATGCTATGCAAATGTGCCTTGAAAAAGGTCCCTTGAAAAGCTGAATAGGTCAAAGTGAATATTAGTGCAAGAATAATTAATAACTACTGTAATTTGTTACTGATGGGGGAAGGCTATGGGTGTTGCATGTGGATGGGAATAGAGTCAGTTCGTACATGCTGACAAGCTGGGTAGCATTGGGCTGAAGGAGTTTTTATGCATTCTAAGATGTTAATCCCCCTGCTTTTCTGTAATAACGGTTAGCCTGAGGTGAGAGGGGTGGCCTCAGTCCATCCGTTGGCCATCTTTTTGGTTGTCACCTTTCTTAAATAAGCAGACACCTAGGGGGGTGGTGGGGGTTTTGAGTACTTTGACATTGACCTAAATGGTTGGGATAACCCAAGGGGGTAAAGGTGACAAAGGGGAAGTTATTGGGTGGATTTTAGTGGTTGCGAGTACTGCGCTGAGTAAATGTGGGCCCCAGGAAAAAAAGGCTTTATAGGGTACTTGCTGCAGCGGCTATGGCTTAATTCTATGATTGATTCAGTTCTATTCATTTTTATATAGGGCCTTTCCCAACTTGGTAGGCTCAAAGTGCTTAAAAATTGAGTAACTGGAACAGTGTTATAGACAGGCATAAAAGCAGATAGCGTTACACAGTATTTAAAAGCCTGTGAGGTTAAAAATATAGGAGACAACAGAGGAGAGATTCATCTATCAATTGGATGAGTAGGTCAGAGGCTCTGAGCTTGTAGTTTAAGCTCAATTGAATCTCACCCTAGGTGCAGAAGGTTCATCAGCCATTATGTAGAAGAATTAAACACATGGTGAGTCAGATATGGCATACAAAATATATGCAGAAGAGTTATCTACAGACAGGGTTAAATAAAAGGTCATCATTCTACATTTAAATGCTAATATTGAGAGGGTATCCCTTGCTTTGCCTGGCAGATGGTGTCATTGAAGCCCTATAACCAAAGTCTTTACAGCCAACAGTTAATTTATTTATTTAAGGAATCATACAAAGGGCTGCATCCTGTAATCGGAAAATGTGGTCTGGATTGTAAACATTAATCAGCTCAAGTAGATAAGCTGGGGCCATAATTTCTATGCCTTCGATATGGGGAGAGTTTTGAAGTCTGTCCAGAACGTAACGGGAAACTGGAGCGGAGACCTGAGGACGGCATGCCTGTAACTGCAGCATATTTTCTGGTAATGCTTAGAATTTTGGCAGCAGCAGCCTGAGGTCACTCTAGGGGTGTCTGTTTCTCATGCTTCTGAAAGGACGACAATGCAGTAGTCTTAGCTGCTAGAGAAAATGAATATTCAAGACACAGAATGGCTTTTTTTCTTGTATAGTAAGAAACTGAATCAGCTTTTTTTCATTAATTCTGAGCTGTAGGAAGCATGTCTTAGATAAGGTGTCAGAAGGAGTGCCAGATAAAACCCTGTGTCTTAAAATGATGCCCATATAACAAGCTTATTCTGTAAAACAAAAGTTGAATCCCTCAGTGTTAAGAGCTGCTGTGGCATGACTGCCAAACAACTTGAGTTTAGGAAATGGTAGTTTTCGCTATTTGATTTTTTTCTCTCTCCACGGGCATTGAGCCAATAATGTCGTAATTGTGTGGCCTCCGCATATGAATTAAAATCATTTCATGATTTTGTATGATTCAGGTGGTTTTCTATACAAGGAAAACTAGTATTAGTATGGTCAGCCGTGTTTTAGGCTAGTTATGGAAGTGAACACATACCAGCTGCTTTAGGTGTTGCCTGTGAGAATGGAATTATTTACATGATTCAAATTGCATTAATCAAATGAAAATGTCGCAGGTTATGAACCTTGTCATGAACGTTGTCTTTTTCTTGGACCGTTGTTGATAGTAGCAGATCAAAGGTAATTTTGAAATGATTGTAAAATGATCCATTTAGGAAAGATACTCACATTTCAGAATCAGAAAACGTTATTGATCCCTGAGGAGATCGCTCATGCTACAACTGCACAGTCACACAGAGACTCAAGACATGATCGTAAGAAATATAAAGTATAAGCAACTGAAATAAAAATGATACAAAAGAGACTTTGCACTATATACACTATGATATATACATAAGAGAAACAGAATACAATAGATTAAATAGATTAAATACTGCTAATTGATTATTGCACATAATAACACCAGATGAATTACCAGATAAATTTAGGATATGAACTCCATCAGTGATTGAATATGCTGAATAAATGTTTATGTAAGTATCTCAGACCAGTCAGAAACCCTTTGGAATCAAGGATGGACCCAAAACCATTACCAAATATCTTAGCATCAGTGTATATACTGAAATCACTTAGTGTTACAACTCTGTGTAGTTGAGATAAAAAAAAAAAAAGGAGGGCACCAAATTCTGATGAACAAGTACAGTCCCTGCAGCCTGGAGATGGAAATTAAAGATGTGGGTGATTTATGTATTATACACTGATGCCTCAAAGGACAGAGTTTCATTTAGATATTTTGCTTCTATCTATAATTTTTCATTGAAGATGGCTACCAGGCTTTCACTGTGACCTCAGCTAGAGGCTTTCTATAAGCCTTCAGGTGAGATTCTGACTAAAGGTATGGTGTCCGTGACTCATAGTTAGAATTTAGGCGGCAGACAGAGGTCAGAAGTGAGGATTAGTACGATATCACTGATCACTCAGCTTTGTATCTCAAAGGGATACAGGCTTTAAATGCTGGGCATTTCATGGTGACCTTGAGGAGAATTTGAAATGATTTGATTCAAATTGTACTATAGAAATCACTGGGGCTCCTGGTGGAATGTATGAGTTACACTTAGCTATTGTTCCTAGGCAATATGTAGTTAATTTTAAATTGGAGTTAGTTTAAATTGGGAGGATGCCCTATTACAGAGAGCCCATGTCAGAGCTGGAATTTAATGTAAGGTTACCGAGCTGGGCTTTGGAGCTGCTCTGAATTGTCAAGCAGACAGTATGTTTGCCCTATTTTGTGATATTACAAATGGTTGTCTCAATTTAGGGTGGAGACTGTCCCTCTTATAAAAACTAGGTTATAAATCTAATAAATCATTGTAATTGTTACCAAAGACTATACAATTGGGGAAAGGCCTAGTCTGAATTTAGGGAACATAGTCTGCAGTAAGTTAGACAAAACTTATTAAACTCGTTGAGCTTTTGCACACATTGCCGCAAATCTGCTCAAGGCATCATATCATAAGTGGCAGCATGGATTACAAGTAGAAAGACCTCATTACTGGCAAGGGAATCGATTTGACCCTCTATGTGATAAACCCTGATCAGGGAGATGCATTTCACCCAAACCTATCAGCGATGGAGTTGATAAGTACATGGTATGTGATCAGCGGCCAACCTGCTGTCTGAGCTTTGCAGCCTGCTCCTGACTGAGGGCCAGAACTCGCAAGGTGCAGCTTCTGGAACAGCGGCCTCGACGTAAAGAGCGTGTCAGCCCAAGCCTGATTAATGTCTAACAGAATGGTAATGCGTCCCTCCAGATTATTTTTACTGTTGATGACTTAGTTGCACACCGTGCATATTATAGGAACTCTCAAGACAGAAGTCTGCACTCTGCAAAGGTGTAAAGAAATACTTTTTATTATTATAATTTTTTTTATTATGTAGCTGATAGTTGACTGATTAAATCGTCCAGTCTAATGCGGGCTTGTAGCAGTGATGCTTCAGCAACCAGAATCGCTACCAATTTTGGAACATGCTTGACGATACAGAATGCCAGTGAGCTGGTCCCCAGTCAGGCAACAGGTGCTCTTACATATTAAAAAAGCCTGCCTGGTGTTTCCCCTTCTTGTCGCCCACTGTGAATGCAGCTCATTTCCTTTGCACGTCTCCGCGTCTGTTTACATGCATTATGGATGGGGATGAAGCCGGCGCGTTAATGCCTCCATGTGCCTATAAAACCAATCAATTGCAACTAATTAGGTTAATTATGCACTTATTTCCTGCATTCATACAGCCTAACCCATTGAGTGAACAAGCATTTGCTGGCTGTCCGGGCGTCACTGACGTGGGGCTGGGCGGTGGCTGTTTACTGCTTTGACGCCATCATTCTGTGCACTGCAGGGCTACGACATCATAATTAATAATTCTCTCTTCATAGGTCTCATTTCCATTTGATATGAGTAAAATGACTTTTTTTCCCCTTTCAACACTTGCTCCAATGGTTACACAGGGATATGCAATTTAACGATTGTCGGCGTCTGTAAAATTTTATTCATTTTTTATCGCTTATTCCATAATCTTTTGTGTTGACACACCAAAATCGTTTATGTATCATTGATGATGTCCTGCTTCATTTTCCCTTATAAGCACCTATTGCAGGCAGTGCTGTTACAAATTCAGCTCAGTCTAAGAGACCAGTACACACTGGTGTCTGTTAGTGTGTAGAGTGGGTTCCTATGTGAGGGAACTCCACATTTTAGATGCCATCGTGGTGTTTCTGTGACATTTTGATTTTTAGCAAAACAAAATGTCACAGTCATTGGGGCACGAGTGGCCATCTGAAGGCAGTTTATACTTGACCTGCCTGACACTGTAGTCATTTGCTCTGGTGCGCCTTTGTTGTCAGGTCTGGCCTCTCACCACTCAGGCCGGGTAGATTACTGTTATCATGGCTTTATTATGGCGTGACTGGTTTCTCTGTGACTCCTGCGTGATCACTGCATGCCATCTTCAGAAGCCCCAACATCGAATGCAACGTTTAACAAGGACCCTGTGTACTCGCCCGCCATGTTTCTCAGCTCCATAATTCGGTGGAACCCCGAGCCGCCGAACGTAATTGGAAGAAAAAAATTGTGTAAATAAATAAATTGCCTGTACAATCTTGGTACCTGAGGGGATAATCCTCATTAAGGCTGATACAAACTGCAGAGGAAGTGAGCCTCACAATTGTCCGGAGAGATTTTGTGATGTGAAGATTAAGGGGGGTGGGGGGGTTGCTTTATTATTTATGAATCTTTTTATATAGGCACGTGTATAAGTGCTGTGAGTGCTGCAGTTATTATAATGGGGTCGGTGGGAGTGGGTGCTGTTTGTAAAGGTGCTTTTACACTATTGAGCACCTTTGAAGGGGAAGCAGCTCACTTGCACTCAAAGCAGAGAGATTAGACAGAAGACTAATGACACCCATCTGTCCTCTTTATTGGGCGCCTTACTTACTCTCAGCGCTTTCTCCTTGTTCCTTGGACGCAAAAAGCCCAAGAATAATGCCGCGCTTTATCTCCCGTGCGGGATATGCAGGCTCCGGAGGGGCGGACGCAATGGCAGGAGACCTTACCCAGGGGAGTAAATCGCTCCCATCTCCAGCTGGTCTTTTCACCATCTGATCTGCCGATAGTGTTGATGGCCTAGTGGGTACGCACATATCGAGACCCCCCCCCCCCCAAGTGAATTTGGGTCTAGAAGGTATTGGCCAGGTATTAGGGGGAGGAGTATATTATATATAGTATAGAGGGAGGAGAAAATATTTCCAGTGGGAGACAATGCAGGCCGCAGACTGCTATGGAGTGGAGATCATTAAAGTGATTGTGAGGTGCAGTTGAGTAAGGACTCAAAAACCCTTGACCTCTAGCAGATGCTGGTACAGCACACAGGACAGGTATTCTGGATCAGAGGTGGATAGTTCAAGTCCAAAAAGTAACAATCCAGACCAAGATTTTGTTTCGGCTAACTTGTTCAGTGTCACAGTCACAGTGTACTCAAGTGGTTGGTTGAAACAAAACCTTGGTCTGGATTTTCACTTTCTGGATTTGAACTACCCACCTTAATTAATATGAAACCTTGGCAGCCCAATTTAGTTATGCCATTACATGATCCATGAGTGTTTAATGATCAGACGGATAATCCAGGGAATCAGCATGTGGGAAATGGATTCATCCTCAGTCTCATATTGTTTTCTAACATTATCTTAAAGCAGCTGCGATGGGCTGGCCCCCCATCCTGGGTTGTTCCCTGCCTCGTGCCCGTTGCTTCCGGGATAAGCTCCGGACCCCC
>JAODKL010000034.1:3134704-3152814 GCA_026780765.1 Petrocephalus schoutedeni | reverse complement strand
ATCCTGGGTTGTTCCCTGCCTCGTGCCCGTTGCTTCCGGGATAGGCTCCGGACCCCCCACGACCCTGAACAGGATAATCGGGTTGAAAAATGGATGGATGGATCTTAAAGCAGGGGTGGCCAGCCTTATCTGCAAAGGGCCGTTGTGTATGCAGGTTTTTTGGGATAACCTTTAGGTCAGCTATTCAAACACAGGTGCCAATTGGTCCTCTAATTAGTAATCCAATTAGGGGGTTGCAGTGAAAACCCCTACACACAACAGCCCTTCCTGGATAAGATTGGCCACCCCTGTCTTAAAGCTTGATGGGGCTCACTGACACCATGCATTCTTCAGAATGTGTTTGTGTTGCTGCTCTTATTCCAGAAAAAGTCAGCTGTGCTGGGCTCTGTGAGTTGAAAAAGAGGTCATCAGCATCATCATTGCAAAAGCAGGAGCTGTGCTATCGATCGGCTACAAAGTTTCCTTCCTTATGCTGTAGTCTAGAGCAAAACCTCACAAGAACAGACAGACAGTCACTGTCATTTAGATCTCCGTTTAGTTTGTGTGTGTGAAGTTTCATGGGTGGAATGCATGGTCAGCTGGCTGCTTTGTGTAGGAGAAGAGATTGCCTCACAGGTGAAGAAGCTGCATGGCACTGATTTTGCAGTAAAACACTGTAGTGTCTAGTTTGGTGTGGTTCCAGCAAATGGAATTGAAACATTTTGCTATTAAGTAGTGCTCTGCTGGAAAGAGGAGGACTCTAACAAGGGCACCATATCTTTGTTTGTCTGTATGCTATCTGAATATCCAGAGGAAATGAGGGTAATAAAAACTGAATGAGATTTGTGTACAGTATGGGTTTCTTGGGAAAATGATAATGAGCTTTCCTTCCTACAGTGGCCATGTTTATCCTGCGATGAATGTTGTGGTTTATTAATATTTTTGTTTTTGGGATTGGTTTCCGTTTGCCGGATGCGGGTTGTACTCTCTGACTGGTTTGACGGTTTATTGGCTAGAGGATCACGAGGGAATTGGCTTTTCAGCCAGCAGAAGGTTCAGTGTCTCCTGCTGGATGACGCTTAGACCCTGATTGCATTCTCTCTGTTGCTCGCATGCATTTACAGATATCCTACCTTTTAAGGGACTGGTAGGCATTGGACTGAAAATGGCCACATCTGACTGACTCACTAACAGATATGCTGTGGGGCAACAGAAGCAGTGAGGGAAGCACCATGTCATCAGCTCTCATCCTCCACCCAATCCTCTACTGGCGCTTTTCCACTGACATACAGGAAGCGAGCCGTACCCGAGCCGGACACAAGCCGTACCCAAGTCATACTCCAGGCATACCTGATCCGCACCCGAACCCTACCCAAGCCGTACCTGGGCCGCACGACCAGTACAGCTGGGGAACAGCTCGGGGCTGGCTCGAGTACAGCTTGTATACTACACAATGGAAAACTACCAGTTTGCGGTCCGGCTCGAGTACAGCTTGTATACTGCACAATGGGAAAACCACCAGTTTGCGGTCTGGCTTGCGTACAGCTTGTATACTACACAAAGAAAAATTACCAGTTTGCGGTCCAGCTCGAGTAGTTGTTGAGTAGTCAGTTGTTGGTGGCCGTGGAAAAGTGCCATAATGCTGATGGATGTCTGCTCATAGTCAGTGTAAGGACCATCAGGTGACCTCTAGTCTGAGCAGAGTGGAATGCAGCAGAGGGGGTTTCATTATCCATGCATGTAATGCTTCCTCCTTTGTCCTATTTACTGAGTTTACACACCATTTTGAAGACTGAATTATTAAACAGGCACACTTCAGAATGCTTCATGTGACCTAACACCAGTTCATATTACAGGGTATTTAATCAAATCTTCAGTTATATACTGAACATTGATCTATTAATATCAGAACTGATGATGGTGTAAGGCACTCCACTGATGCTGTCTAAAAGCCTTCTAATATTTGAAAAATTGACCATCTGACATTGAGCACACGAGACCCCTTGCCTGTTTCTCACCTGTTAGGTCTTCCATGGCAATCTGAACCTTGCAAATTCTGGTTCATGGGAGAGTATTGCAGAGAATGAAGCTGCATCAGTAGGGTTCCCTCTCAGAGATGAGAATGTAAAGTTTGAAAGCAGTGAAGATGATTGTAGATCGGGCTGGTGCCCTGCCTCAGCTTATATACTGTACTGTGACAGGGCTCTCGGTTATATGTTCGAGTCTGGTCCAGGCTCTCTGTGTGAGATCTCAAATGTCTTTTTTTTAATTCTGCAGGCCCTATAGTTTTCTTCCACCTCCCTAAAATACTACAGTACAAGCATATTCGTGGCTGTTATAAATGAATATGTGTATGTTTGGGCCCTGCATTAGAATGATCTAATTTCCGGCGTGTACTCTGTGATCTGATTTTTATTTGGAATGTACTCCAATTGATATTTGGTGAAAACTTTTGATGAGGCTTTCTGGTGTCTTCTCACTCCAGCAATGTTGTTATCAGGTTTATTTGCTTGCATTTGTCTGTGGCATATTCGCTACACAGGTTATATAAACAGGACAAGCACTGCAGGGTCTTTTTTCTTTGGAAGTCTGGTTAAGCATAGAAGTCATGACGTGATTTGAATATTTCAATATTGTACTGTACTTATGAGAAAGTCAGAACCGTGTTTAAGCTTGATGGATTTTTCTTGCCCGCTTGCCAGTCACCCTTGTTTGAAGCAGCGCCGTTAAAGCTAATTCATTTTCAGAGGGCTCAATTTGGAGATGTTAGCTGCAGTTTTCTGGCATCGTTTGACTTCTCCCATGGTGGTACTGTCAGCAGAACAGTTACTGAGGGGATTTTGCTGCTGCACAGATCTGTGCTTTCATTGGTAAATCCATTGCAGCTTTGACTTTGCAATGAGGCACACCAGGGGATGTACCCCTGCCACCTTGCACAGTTAATTCTAGATTGCTATAAGAATAAATCATTCCTTTATGTCCCCTGGTAAATCAGAAAGTAAGCAATATTCACCAAGCCATATCATGCTTATTACAGAAAAAGCTTTTACAACTGAAGTGATTCTGGTTTTTAAATAAGATTGCAGCTCCTAGGGGCCTCCCGAGTGACTCACTCTGCCAGTCCGCTCTTCCGGAACACAGGCTGAGGTCCAACGCGCGCATCGCGGCTCAAGTCCAAACAGCGTCATTTGGCGATCGTGACCGGGTGCCCCCAGTGGCGGAGTGAAGATGGCGTCGTTCTGCCAAGAGGGGCTGAATTCAGGGGAGGTTTATTCCGCACATGCAACTTAACTGGCGCCTGTGAGCTGATGGCTGCCAGCAGTGATTGTCACGTCACTCGTCCAATCAGCTCTTTGCCCTCTTGCATGGTGCCAAATGATTTGCAGATGAAAGGCGGGCAGTGAAGGTCGGGGAGCTCAGGAAGCTCAGGAGCAGCCATCAGCCCGCGTCTGTGTCTTGAGAATCAAGACAATTTATTTATAAAGCAGATCTAGAAACAGATTAGCACAGAAATAAAAAAAAATATAGCATGCTGATCTAAATTTAGCTGCTTCAAATGCTAAGAACTAAAAGTACGTTTTAAATCTTGGTTTAAAAGTAGAGAGTAAGCGTGCACACCTGATGTTCTTTGGCAGGCCAAAGACAAGGAACAGTGTCCTACAACCTACAATGTCCCATCTGCCTTAGTGATAACCATCTCATACTTAACTTCAATGAGACAAATCTTGCAGGGAAGTCTGGGTGAGATACTGGATGTATGAATGTTTTGGATAGGTGATAGCTAACAGGCATAGATGCGGGTCACTTTTATGATGGGTAGAGGGTATAGTAGTGTGTACTGGTATTTCTGTTAGCTGATTATAAAGCCTGCTGCCCAGCAAATCAAGGCAGAATGTGTCCTCTGTGTCTGGTTGTTTCGTGTTAGTTTTTCTATATTGACTTTTTTTCCCTCAGTATTTTTATCCAGTCTTTTCTTAAATGTTTGCTAGAATTAAAATGTTGGCTAAATTTGATACTATAAAATTCCTGACCATGCCTTTTTGTCCTTAGGCTAAAATATTGGGATATTTTAGGCCTCGAAACCCTGGGTTTAAATATGGAGAAAGCCTTCCATTGGCGCAGCGTAGACTCAGAAATGCCTGTCTGAATCCTGCAAGTGCAGCCGAGTGGCGTGCCCTGATGTGCCGCATGTGGTTTCCCTTACGTCTGCTTTTGCAATGCCTTTGTTGCGAGATGCAGAAGACCAGCACATTATTCATTATAATTATTATAATTATAATTTGAACATTTCTGTAATCCTTTAGAATATTCTGATGTGACATGCTAGCTTGTGGGTGACATCCAGGGTGAGGGCTCTAATCCTGCCTTTAATCAGTGTGTGCGTGTAGTTTGCATGTTCTCCCTGTGTCGTGTGGGTTCCCTCCCGCAGTCCATAGATTGGCAGCTTAGTAAATGGCTGGCATCCAGTGAAGTGTGTACCGCAGTCTTCTCTGCCTGAAATAGGCTCTCCTCCTGATCCCGGCCAGTATAAGTGCCTAGATGATGGTTGGAGATATTTGCGTAAATTGAGTTGTCAGCACATGTAGGCTAATCGCCTGCTTCACTATCATTGCAATCATGGTAGAAAATAAAAGAAAAGAAAATCTTCTCTGCTCTTTTACCTCAAGCCCAGCAGTGGGATACTGACTGGAAAACACCATAGTCGTAAATCTTTGTATGATGAGAGGCGTCCGTGTGCTCATCTGCCTGTCCGGCCCCAAAGTGGACCACGTCTTTCAGCACTTTCTTAGCGCTTGGCAAGAAGCGGACGCGGCGATGCTAGGCGTCCGTGTATTGTTTCCAAACAATGGGGAATGTTTTACACCCATTGGAAAGTTAAATGTTTTAGCTTCTTCGCTTTTGGCGGCAGGGAGTGAAAGAGACTTGCAGTGTTTATGCCGAGGCTTTGGCTGTAGTGTTGTTGTCTGAAAGAGCCAAAAAGATGGTCCTGGATGGTTCATTCCTCAGTGCCCCTGGTCTCAGCGCTCCCCGGGTGCCACTCTTCCCCGGCATCAACAAAACACATTATCATAATTGCATCTTTTGTAGAGCTTCTTTTTGGTGTATATATATATTGATCTCTGACGGCATCTTTGTGCTCTTCTTGTTTTCCGTTTTGACATTTCTCTCCGGATTCCGCTGCCCGGTCGAGCATTTGCTCGTCTCTTGTCTTCAGATCTATCTGTTGCTCGGATTCCGTTGCAGTGGGAAACGGTAGCATGAGAGCAAATTGGATTATGGTAACAGGAATAAAACTCATCAAAAGCACATGAAATCTGGTCTCCTCAGTGAATGTCTTTGATTACCGGAGTATGTGAATGCCCGGCCTTGTGAAGTTCCTCTTGCCGCATGCATAAATACTGGGCTCTTGTTTACGTGTTTATAAACTGAGACCTCTGTTATCCAGTGTGGAATGCTGCTCTGCCCCGGACTTATTAAGCCATATTTCGGGGACACAAACATCTGAAGAAATGCCTATGGTTGTATTCTGTGACTTAAGTGACTTAAGTCATTTTAATATCTCAGTACTTTTCTTTTGAAACAAGATATCTGTGCTACCTGGGGGGTGTGCCCACAGAACCGAGTCACACGCTAATGTGATGTTAGCGCATCCAGTCCAGTGCTGGCCTTGGCGAAGGCACATAAAACACTGCAGGCACATGACAAATGCAGGTCTGTTTTTATAACGTTCATGGGATATATCTACTGTTTCTGTTTCTTTTCCTTCTTTGAAGTTGCATTTCTTGACATTTCTCCTAAATCCTTAGCCAGCCCCGCATGTGAACTGTACGTCTCACTGCTCCAAACTGGCTGGATGCCTCTCCCACCACCCCTCGAGTGTCGGACAGGGAGTCGTCCCATTCTGGGAATGAGAGGCGTCTCGCTAGGGGAGGGGGGTGCTGATGAGGGGCATGGGTCCGGCACGACGGGGCAGGCAGGGTGGACCGAGGCAGTGGCCAGCTGTGTTTCCTGAGGCTCCCTCCGTGGGGCCACTGACCTTCATCGTGCACTTCACAGCTGAAGACCTGAACCAGATATTTGGGCAGACTTGGGTATCGCAACACTAGGTAAATCACAAAACTCTCTGAATAATCCGCCCGATAAGCACTGATCATGAACGCCTGCGTAAGCCCAAAGCAAAGAGCTTGCTTTCCCTTTTTAGCGTCGGATTTATTTCCATTCTTGATTTTGAGCAGCAGCTAGTGTTTAGTTGATGAATAGAATTTCATTCATGGCTTCGGATGTCCTTCAGCGGACGGGCACACCTGTGCTGGTGTGGGTGCGTATGCGCGAGGCGGAAGCCGCTACCTCCGTTCCGATTATATTGACAGAACAATGGAGGGGCTGTGTGGTCACGGTACACCGGCTGGCAGTCTGCAGGACACTGGCTTTCGTTGTTTAGGCTGACAGGGAATAAGACGGTAAATGGGGGATGGAGCGGGTCGGAGCTCCCGCAATGAGTGTCACGCAGAGCTCAACATCTTAAATCTCACACTGTAGCGGGGGGGGGGGGGGGGCAGCCACTTCCTGCCCAAACAGGAAGTCGTGTGGCCACAAGTCAGCCAACCATGTGGAGCAAGCGGTGCGGCTTTGCACGGCTGCTCCTGCTAAAGGAGGCTGCACTTGGGCCAGGTGGTTCTGGGGCCAGCTAGAGGTGCGCCCTGCCACCACTTGTCTGAACCCGCTCCCCGCTATACAGCTACCTAGAACCTGAAGCAGGTCCATACATGGTGATAAATATTTGCTCTGTGGGTTTGTGAATAACACTGGATAGAATGTCATGTATTTTGGTTAACAAGCCCCTTACATAATCTTATCCATTTGTAATAAAAGTCGGACGTGTCCTTTTGGTTAAATCCTGTCACAGCCGGAGGATTTCAGGACTGAGGATGCAGATGGTTCTGGAAGGTATTGTTCAGCTTGTTTATTTTGTCCCCACTGTAAAATTTCCAGATACATTCTGTAGTTTTATTTATGCGATTTTGATTGTCTAGTGCAGTCAGTGGTATTTACGGGCTTTGCAGCTACCTTCAGCGAGATGCCTATTCTGTCTTCCTGTCGTGAGAAGCGGACTCTTGCTCAGACACGGATTCTCGCTTTGTGTGCAATCTGGTGGCGGACTTGTGGTGAGGATGGGGGCACAGCGGGGTGAAGGATGCAAGATGGCATGCAGGATGTGGGGGAAGCAGAAGGGGTATGATCGACCGCGGCTCCGAAAATGAAATGCTTACTGATCCAGAACCAGATTCAGCGGCGATGTCTCACTGCAGCCTTTATGACACGGGAGTCTTTGGGTTGAGCATGAGCTGTGCAGCGTGCGTAGAGTGTGTGTGTTGGGGGGGGGCATCTGTGCCAGCCTTTGTGCTCCCAGTTGTGTGTGAGAGTCCAAGAGTGACGGGAGAGGGTAGGATGGGGGGGGGGAGCGAAGGGCGGCTGGGGGGATACAGTGTCAGAGCCGGGCACCGCCGACAGACAAAGTGATCAGTGTTATCATGCCAAGCGGAGCTGGCCGGGGGGGGGTCACAGCTGGTCTGTATTTCCAAAGAGAGACCCCCCCTCTCACCCCCCCATCCCGTCCCGTGCCGTGTGCTGCTGGGAAGCCAATGAGCGTCTGCCTAATGGGTCTTGGGGAGAAGACGGAGGCAGCGCACCTGTGTAACCAAGGTCTGCAGGGAGTCCTGGGCTGTAATGGCCCCTGTGATGGTAACATTAGCATTGAGCTGTTTGCATGTTTGCCCATTACTCAAGCTCCTCGGTGAAGGAGCAGCAAACTCCTCCTCGGCACTGTCCTGTAGTGAAGAAAAGGGCTCTCTGCACGCTTGTCTACTTATATGCTGTTTAATATTCATTTTGATACAGCACTCCATAGGAAAGCCATAGGAAAGTACAGTATGTGTAAGCTATTAATCTGAATAGTAAACATGTATTTGCTTAGGAAAAAAAAAAACATGCTTTAACATTAGAACATAAACAAATAAACAGTAATACAATAAAAATAAATTCTTGTGTTCTCCAAAATGTTAGATTATTACCGCTTCGGTTCCCAAACCTCTCCTCAGAGACACCTGAGGCATTCAAGTATTCAGTAAATTTCATCAACTGTTAATTTAATTAAGTAACTTAATTAGTGAATTAACTTCAATACGTGTAGATGACTAGTGGGAATACTAGTGGGTGAGTGCAACAAATACATGGAAGTATCGGATGTTAACTACAAATCCTCGGCTGATCTTAAGATGTAACGCTAACTTAAGCCACTTCTACTGCCATGGGCCGTCGCACCCGTCCTGGTTTGTCCTCTGCATCATCTGGGATAGGCTCCCAGCAACCCTGAATAGGAGAAGTTTTACACCAACAGACAGATAATTTAAGGATGATTTTCCCTGGCCTTGAAATGCATGTACGTATGTTTAGCAAAGTTTATTTTAGCTAGTATCAGGGGAACCGCAAATCCTTCAGTTTCAGTGGAGCTCATCTGGAGAGGTAGTCTGGCTGCAGTTTACACCATGTTTACCATGGTTTTGCTGATGTAATCACTTTAACCTGGTTAAACTCGGAGGTCATTCTGAGAGGAAAAACATAATCGTGTTCTGTTACCATTTCGACAAATGAAATTTAATTTTAAGTGTGATTTTTGTCTTTTAAAAGTTCGGTTGTTAAAAATTGGGTAAATTAACTTCTAAGCTGTAGGAATTTGAAAACGTAGCCAATTTATTAATGAAGTTGCATGAGATACAGCAGCTTAGTTCTTCTGCTGCGGTTGCCTTGAGGGCTGAACGCGGCTCCTGTTCGGTCTCCATGGAGCCTGAATGTTCCCCCTACGGTGTCCGGGTCTCCTCCCACACTCCACAGACATGCATTAAGGCGGATCGGTGTCACTGATTTGCCCCCAGTGTGTGATTGTGCCCATAATGTGCAATTTCTCTGATGAGTACCCTGTTATGCCTGGGCTAGGCTCCCGCCCCACCTGTGGCCATGTACTGATTAAGCAGTTGGATGGAGGGATGGATGGATGGATGGATGGGAATTGGATGGTTATTGTTACGTTGTCATGGCTTTTCCTGGCTCAGAATGAGGCAGAGGCTCTGCCATCCTGATCATGTATACCCACGTACATGCATGGGTACCCTATCATCTTGATCATGTATACCGATGTACATGCATGTGTACCCTACCATCCTGATCATGTATACCGACGTACATGCATGTGTACCCTACCATCCTGATCATGTATACCCACGTACATGCATGGGTACCCTACCATCCTGATCATGTATACCCACGTACACGCATGTGTACCCCACCATCCTGATCATGTATACCCACGTACATGCATGTGTACCCTACCATCCTGATCATGTATACCCACGTATATGCATGGGTACCCTACCATCCTGATCATGTATACCCACGTACATGCATGTGTACCCCATCATCCTGATTATCCCGATCATGTATATGCATGTGTACCCTACCATCCAGATCATGTATACCCACGTATATGCATGTGTACCGTACCATCAACTGGCTCAAGTAAACAGTTCTTACACGCAGCATATTTCAGGAGATCGATTAATTGAAGGAAATTAAAGCATATTTTATTTTAAAAGTGCCATGATTAACATTACACTAAATGCAACATAAAAGCAATGTGCTCATGTACACACTTAACAAATGGCAAAGGTGTTTAATGACTTATGCGAAATTTGATTTTATTTCCACGTTCAGTACGTGTAAATTTGCGCTCTTGCAGTATAGGTGAACATAAATATACACGTCAAGCAAAGTGATTATTGCATT
The DNA here is from genome assembly GCA_026780765.1 of Petrocephalus schoutedeni. Classification (NCBI taxonomy): domain Eukaryota; kingdom Metazoa; phylum Chordata; class Actinopteri; order Osteoglossiformes; family Mormyridae; genus Petrocephalus; species Petrocephalus schoutedeni. Next base: position 3,142,995 of record JAODKL010000034.1, on the reverse strand, counting down.
GAACCTGTTGTTCTTCTACACAAACAGAGGCAGAACATTTAAGCTTACTATTTGTCATTTTATAAAACCTCTCCATGCACTCCCTGTAGACTTTGCACTAATACACTCTTAATGACTTGGCACTTCAAATTCTCCACATCTCGTCAGAAACGTGAATTATTACTTTTTAACTGCCTTTCAGATGAAGTCTCTCCTCCTTGAGAGAGTAACTGTAGATACTACACGCCGCATCTGCAAAGCTGAAAGCGTCACACTGGTGCGCTGCAACCTTAATTTAGGAAACATCTAAGAAACTGGACGTGCTTGGATGCAAAATATATTCTACACTCCCTATTTGGAGAGCCACAAAATATCAGGACCAGTGGACCCGTGAGGGGGGAGACCCTCTGTTTGGAGGAAAATGCCAGCACTTTCCTTCCTCTTTGGTAGTGCATCTCCCGGGACATTGTGCCGATTAGGACACAGTGCCACTATATTGGTAATGAACTGCGAATGCAGTTATAAATGAAGCCAAAAAAGCCTGGTTGTTACAAACTTGTTTTAAACTTACTCTTACGTGTGTGTGTGTATGTGTGTGTGTGTGTGTGTGTGTATGCCAACAAGAAGCATCTTTGAATTTTTGAAAAGTGAATAAGATGTATCATTAACAAGACAGGTATGAATTCCTGCCTGGTTCCTTAAGCCATTGTGTAAGCCCCGCTCAGGTTATTCAGCCTTTGCACATGCCGCTGTGTGCCCTGATTGTGACTCTCCGTCCCTCTTTGATGGAGCTATCGGGGTCAGTGACAGGATTCCGCCAGCATCTGCCCGCCGCTGTGTATATCGTAGCCAATGGGGCTATGCACTTAATTAGCGATGCTTAGCAGCCTGATCAGCACTTCCTAATAATTATTTCCGCTCTCTCTCGCTCGCTCGCTTGCTTCTTCCCCTCCCCGTTCTTTATTTTCTTCACTTTTGGCACCTGCTGTCCCGCTAAGTGGCCGTGACCTTCACCAGTATCCCTTGGCTACTGGCCAGCTCTGTGAGATCTGCCACCCCCTTCAGGTGAAGAATTTATTCCTTTATTGCCAGAAGTTGCTGGAATCCCGCGCTGTGCTCGTGGAATAAATAGATGAGAAATGGCCTCAGCTTAGCTGGCATAGTGCTCTCAGGGACAGGCTGCCATGCCCTATTGCTCCTCCCAAACCTCTTCATGCGCCTGACGCTGGCTGAGCGCCAGGTGATCTGGGAAGCCAATAGGGCCCGTCCTCCCCCAAGTGGCCGGTTTTTGTCTTATTTTTTATTAATTTGCCTTTTTCACAGCGCTGAATTTTGGCCGCAGCATACACTAGTCAGACCCCGTGGACAGCATCTGAGTGGGCCCTGCGTCTGATTGGCTGAGAGAAGGTGATGTTCTGAGCCCTGCAAGATGAGCACCTGAGCGGGACCCGCATCTGATTGGCCGAGAGAGGCCGGCGAGAGGAGCACCTGGGCAGGGCCTGCGTCTGATTGGCTGAGGGAGGCCGGCATTCAGAGCCCAGCAAGAGGACCACCTAAGTGGGGCCTGCGTCTGATTGGCTGAGATAGGCTGATGTTCAGAGCCTGGTGAGCGGAGCCCTTGAATGTGGTGGTATTGTGTAGCTCTTGCTTTATTACTGCCATTCCAGTGGTCGATGTATTTTATAGCCGTTTGTGTGTGTCAGGTTATTTAAAAGATGACATTCACATCCACTTTAGGAATCATAAACATTTTTTCTAATGCTGTGTAGCAACTTTTTATTTTTTCAACCGATCAGGGGAAACGTTGCTGTCATGCTCAGGTCTTGTGTACATTCCTGATTGAAGGACAGAGCATTTCAGCCTTCCCTCTATTTGAAAAACAGCTTCTGTTGTTCATATGGGAAATGCAAATTTCATCACTAGGATGATATTACGTCTTTTAGACCCTTTGTATGATAAAAATGGGCTGTGATACAAAGTTTTGAATTTACAGATTTGCCAAAGCTGTTTTGTTTTAGGTTGTGCAGTACTTGTTTTAGGTTGTGCAGCTTGTGTCTTCACAGTATTTGATTACATTTGAATACAGAAAATTACATGACTGGACAATTTAGCTATAAGCAATAATTCTGCCTGGCCTCCAACATATTGTCTTGAGAAAGACCCACATTTATCAAATTACAAATGGTCCTGGAAATTTTGGGGAACGAAGCAGTTTGACCCCCCATACTACAGATGTGTTAATGGCAAAGTACCTAGAGGCAGTTGCGGCTTAGAGACCTCCTGTGAAATGAGCGGGTGCAGCAGCATTTCCCTGCCTGGAGAGTGTGTGCGAGGTGACGCTGTGCAGGCTTCTGCTGACGTCCTCACCCATTGTGTCTCCTGCCTTTGAACGCTGGCAGTCCTCCTTTGTGAACCAGAAAGCCGGCTTCACAGCGTCTATTCAGAAAGCACAGGAACCTCAAGTGAGCTTTTAAGAATCACACATTCTAAGCCATTCTTTTGACAAAACGGACTCTTTGCTGCACTTCTCTGAAAGCTCAGCAGTACCGCTATCTGAAATAAGTAAAATAACCAGAGTAAATATGAAATTGTTTGGACGGACACCCAAGGTATGTCTGTCCCTAGAACATGAAGCAGGACAGATTAGCTAAATGCTAAGATTGTGTGTCACACCATTTGATGAATGAACTATTAACCGCCTGACCTTTCGCCGCTGGAACATCGGGAAGCTCCTTCGTGGGTCAGTGATTGATTCTATAGGATAGTGGTTGGCATGGAAGGTTGAGAAGACTTCAGAGCAGGAGATAATACGAGACGGCCCGGCCACAGGCAGCCCTGACTCACTATGACGTGATCCTCGGGCCCAGCACTCAGGAACACTAAAAGGTTTCATGAGCTGCCCACATGGCAACAGGCCACAACAATAACCTTGTGTTTGGTCTGTGCCAGCAGGACCATGTGAGGTGGTACAACATGCTCTGTGTTTCCTGGACTCCTTATGTTGGTCCTGAATGCATTAAAAAGGATCACACTGTGTCACCCGCCATAGTCCCACCACCCATCACTCACAAAGCAGTGCTACCCTCTGCAGGGCCACCTCGCTCCCCTGTCATGTGACTGCTGGGAGCTCTGCCCCCTCTGCAGGGCCGCCTCGTTCCCCTGTCATGTGACTGCTGGGAGCTCCGCCCCCCTCTGCCCTCACATTGGAAAATCCTTATGAATTACACAGCCTTCTATTTTGAGAACTCCAAAGCAAAATGACCTTAGACAAATACGTGTTTAAACTAAATGTCTACAGTCTGCCGCTTCATGTCTGGCAGGAAAGTGATGGTCAGGAGTGCAGCCCTTTGGTTAGTTTTACCCCACTGTCTGCAAAGAGGTAATGCGTGGAGAATCACCTTCAGCCAACATCTGGAGTCACAGTCATTACTACATACTACTACACACACAGCAATTATTAATGTATCTGCAAATTGATTTGTGATACAGAAGCAAATATTGGTCATAAAGGACCTGTTATCACTAATCTGTTATGAGAGGAGCTTAATCGCTAAGCTATCATGAGATTAGCTTAATTTGAGCATGAAAAATATGCTGCTTAATCACTGACAAAATGTATTGATTTACATTTTTGTACTGAAGACAGAAAAAGTTATACGATTTATTTATTTATTTAAAATGAAAATAAATGCTGCACACAGGTACTGTATGAACACAGAGACGGCTTTTTGTTCTGCAGCTTAGCTATATCCTGTGTGGAATTAATAGAGAGGCCAGGAGGAAAGGTTAATGAAGTTAGTCTGAAGTGCTGTCAGGAATGACTAATGTCAGTCTGTTGGTTTGAAAAGAGCAATCTCACTGACAAAATGCTATAAAAGGGCCTGCTGACTGCAGGAGTAGGCAACTCTGATCCCGAGTGCCAATGTCCAGCAAGGTTCCTGCCTTATCTGGATTCTGATGAGCCACACCTGATCTCAAGCAGGCAGTAATTCATCAGGTAAGATAAAAAACCTGTTGGGTACTGGCACTCCCTGGCTTACTGCCTTTAACTGAGGCTCTATTGGTAATTTAATTTGAACGTCTTCTTTCCGAGGTTGCTGCCGTGTCTGATGACCGCGCCCAAAGGGGCAGACGTGCTTCTGTTTCGGTTCTTTCCAGCTTACTGACGTGACCGTCATCTTCATGTACCTTTCTCTTCTGGCAGCCATCCAGTTTCCTGGGGCGCGGCGTCGTTCCAGAGACGCGCATATCTGCTCGTGCGCTGCAGCTGACATGTTTATAATTAAGCCACGCACAGCCAGGACACGTCTTCCCGGGTTCGAGGCGCCGGCCACCTTCCAGATGGGTGATGTTATCGAGCCACGGCTCGGGGCCCCCCTGGCTCCTGAATGGGTCACTGGCATGGAGAACACCCCCCCCCTCCCCCACAAGCGGTGCTGGGGAAATGTCACCCCCCTGAGGAGCAAAAATGGCTTGTAATGCCATTAGTTTAACTGTCAGCTTGATAGATTCGGTATCATGAAAAAGCTCGAGACCTTCTGTTGGGTGGCATCTGTGATTTCCATCGCACGCGGGTACAGTACGTGGGCGTGAGGGTCGCTTCCTCGTCCCCGCGCTCCTCGGAGGGCCACCGATCGAGCGAGGCAGCCTGGGAGATGGAGAGCAAGCCGCAGCAAAGGAGGCACTTCAGAAAATCTCCCCGTCTTTGGCTCTTTTGGTTTGGTCCCAGCAGAGGCGCTGATCCGAGTAAAAGTTCTCTCCCTATAGCCAGTCGCAGAGTGAGAAATATACAGCACCTCGTAATCTGCCAAAAGCGAGTGCCCTGCAATGCTCTGCCTACTTCAGAAACCTTATTAATGTCAATAGCATTAATAAATGATCTTAGGTGGCTCCACTACCAATTTATTTATATTCTTTGTTACATATTTATTATTATTTATAATTTATATAGTATACAAATGTTTTGAAATATAGTGTAATCTATGTTCTTCGCCATGGGTGTGAGCGTGTTTGGTGCTTTGGTGTACTTGCCGAGTGCAATTCGTCCCATAGCCAGGGGTGTTGCTTGACGCTGTGAGCCACATGAAAGCATCTATTGGGCCCCCTACCCAGACCAATCTAGTTGTGATCCAAATTTTTTAGGGCCCCTCTCACTCTGGGCCTCTTAGAGTTGGTCTAGATTTGACCTTATTTTTTTGGAATTTTTTATTTTATTTTTATTGTTCAAACAAACATGCAAGTTCCTAATGATTTGGCATAGGCTATAAGACCAGTATTACACGACATGTTCAGTTATCAGGCATAGCCAGTTATGTGGTTCTTAGGGAATGGATCTAATATATCCCTGAATACATTAAAACTGCTGCTAGCTCTATGGATAAGCTGTTCAAAAGAAGCCCGTTCTGATCATCTTGTCTCTCCAATCATTGTAAGTGACCGGCTCCTTTGACTTCCAGTGTCTCACCTAGCTTTGACCTTGGTGAAAGCTCTCGATCTGTCTAACCTGCTTTTCCAAAAACCACGGGATCCAGCGGTAAGTGCAGGACAGCTGTTGTGATCCCGGGATAGCGGTATGCGGTGGACGACATCAGAGCCAGGACAACCATGTTGCAATTTTCCACTGCGCATATATGCACACATATAGTTTTGCTAAGGAACAATGTTTACAAAATATTCATAATAGCGAATCTGTGTAATGCTTGTTTTGCCGTTACTGTTTTTTTTTTTTACGGTTTGCAGCATTACAGGTGTTAATCGCTTGATGGAGACTTAGGAGTGCCGATTTACCGGCACAGGAAAAGAATGTGAAGTGAGTGACAGAGTCAGGACTGCAGGCGTACAGACTCTCAGATTTGCATAATGTTGCTGCAGATAAATGCTAATTCATGCAATTCTCCTGTGAAAGGTCCGCAGTGAAAGCTTACCCCATAAGCACGCACGCGTAAGGACGCCGAGAGAGAGGCGGAGGAAACAAAAAATGGAGGGCAGGATCGTATTTTCAGCTAGAATATCTGCAGCCACCATCTTGGCTGTGAAAAGCCTGACGGGTACAGGGCCTGATGAACAGTGTTAAGGCAGAGGTCCTGGGTAAAGTGAGATACAGTGCACAGTGATCATGGACCCGCAGAAGAGATGGTGTCAGGGAACAGCTGGAGAAAGATGTGTTCTCAGAGATGAAAATGTCCACAGATCTGCCAAAGGCACCAAGATGTGAAAAAGTGGAGGTGTCAGAGATGCCTGCTTTTTCTCCCCGGTATTGAAAGAGACGGCCTTCTCCAGTTCTGTCTCCGCCAGTCTGTTCAGTTACCGTTGCTGGATGTCACCCTCTCGTCATAATCACACGCACACGCCTGAGTCTCAGCGCTTTGCCTGTTTTGCCTGATCTTTTACACTTAGAGCAGGGTTCCCCAGCCTGGTCCTCAGGGCCCCCCGGACAGTTCACGTTTTTGCTCCCTCCCAGCTCCCAGAGCAAAAACGTGGGCCGTCTGGTGCTCCCCGCGGAGCAGGTTGGGGAACACTGAGTTAAAGGATAAGCAATCGTTTTGAATGTAGAGTGAGAAATTCTTCAGTTGAAGAGAAAATTAATCATCCGTTCTACCATAGATTAGCCACATGTGGAAATACGGTATGCACTCTGTTATCCGCTCAATTGCTTTTGAGTCAACATGAAATGGCTTCACACGTTCTGGGTTCAGTAGCCTTTATGACTGTCTCCTCAGCTAAGGACTGAAGCTGACAGCCTGTAATAAACGATGCTTGAGCTCCGAGTCTGGGAGCCTGTGACAGCCACCCTACAGGCTCTCCCTGCTTTATGCCATCGGCTCCCCGTTCCTCTACAGGCTGAGCATCTGGGCCTGTGCAGGAGGCAGGCCAGGGTAATCCATGCATTTGTGAGAGTGCTTAAGATATAGCCACATGTGCTTCAGCCTGCCTGGGACAGACAGCTGGTCAGCAAAGCCTCTAGCCATCCAATCCATCCATCCTTTCATCTATCCATCTTCTAACTGCTTATTCTGATTGGGGTCCCTGGGGAAGGTGGGGCCTATCCTGGGGAGTACAGGGCATGAGGCTGAGGTACACCATGGATGGGATGCAAGACGTTCATGCACTCTAACCCAGTGTTTCCCAACCTAGTCCTCGGGGAACACCGAACAGTCCATGGTGCTCCTGATTGGCTGGGGGCCTGGAGGGAGCAAAAATGTGGACTCTCCAGTGTTCCCCGACGACTGGGTTGGGAATCACTGCTCTAACATGCTTATGCATCACACACCAAATATGGTAGTGCCGTCTAACATACATCTAAAGGAGTGGTTATCTTTGGGGAAAAAAATCTGAAAGGTGAATGATAATGATTAAAATTGCACTATAACAGAAGTACTGAGTATTTTCCGCCAAGTTTGAGGTCTATGTCTTGGGAAAGGTGCTGGAAATTGAATGGTAGATTTGTTGTCTAGTGCCTTTAAAGTTCTGTGGGCGGTGCTGTCTGTGAGGCGACAGCCGTTTTGGCTTTGACATGCTGGCTGCGTGGGATTGCTAATCCTGGCTCCTGTGTCCATTGTTTAATTTCCGCCACTTTAAAACATGTCATTAATATATCATTTATTTATATATATATATTGACAGTTATGTATTTGCTGGGAGACCCTCATACTGATCGTGTCCCACTCACTGGAGCAGGCGTCTCCTTGGCGCTTTAGGCACCATGTTACTGTGAAGCTGCTCCTCCCTCCGTCCCGTCCACTCAGAAGGGATCCTGCCGGATCTCCTGGCCTCCCTCTCACATCTGAGCCGCTGCCTCCTGTCATCGCAAGCTAACGATTTGCTCAAGTGAACACAAGCTGTTCTCAGCTCGGAGGCAGCCTGATACTCCTACCCCTTCTTCCTGTGTCTCTGTGCGGAGACAGCCTGTACTCAGACAGTCTGCCAAGGGCCGGCACATGTGCTAGGACCAGTATCCGTGTGAATTTCATGAGCCTCGATTGTAACTGTAACTGCGATTTTTGTTAAAGCTTTCAGTTTAGCTTTTCTGTGATTTCCTGCTTGCTCAGGCTCTCTCTCCTCCCCCCCACCCACAAACTCTGTCCTGTCTCTCTTCCACCCTGGACCTGTCGTGCCCGGCTCAACTCAGCTGAGAATACAAAGCGTTAGTATCAGTAATGCATGAAAATGTGTGGGCTTAAGCAGGCAGACTTTCAGAGCGAGCTGCCCTGATTGTATCTGACTGCTGGAATTTGCAACAAAACGGTCTGTGTAGCTACCGCAGAGCCGAGGAGGGAGTCTGGGATGGGGGGGGGGGGGGGGGGGTTAGAAAA
>JAODKL010000034.1:3111709-3125556 GCA_026780765.1 Petrocephalus schoutedeni | reverse complement strand
TTCCCCATTCTAAAGCTCGGTTTGAACTGCAGCAGTTCGTCTTGACCATGTCAACATGCCTAAATGCATTGAGTTGCCAACATGTGATTGGCTGATCAGTAATTTTGCGTCAACGAGCAGTTGGACAGGTGTGCCTAATAAAGTGGTCGGTGGTATATATATGTGTGTGTATATATATGTGCTTGTGTGTGTGTGACACACCTTATTTAGCTTATTAAAGTCTAGACAGTGGAAAAACTTCTGCAGCCCATAGTCTCCTCTCTGCAGCTGTAATCTGCTTCATGACCTTAGTATTCTGCTCTCATTGGCTTGGCTAGATTCAACAGTTGTTGCAACTCTCTGACTATTCAAGCTTAACTTCCTCTCCCCTTCCCGATGGCTTTCCTACTTGCTTGCAGCCTGCTGCGTTGTGCTTGCTGCGCTGGTGGCCTGGGCCTGGCACTTCGCACCCAACGGGAGCGGTTTCAGGGTGTTACAGGTCCACTTCTTCAGGATCAGCCTGCTAGCTAAAAAATCTGTAATGGGAAAAGACGGTGGGTGTCTGGAGGTGGGCCCTGGAGAGCTGACAAAGTGCTTAGAGTGTGAGTTAAACCAAACCGGTTTGTCCCATCATTTTCATCTCCAGTGAAGAGGGCAGGCCGCTTACGCAGTGATAAAAAGGAGTAATGGCCTTCCCAGCGCGGCCTGCTCTGAGTCTCATTCAGTGTCGCTGCCCCTCAGGAAGTCATCTGCAGGCAAACTGCCGACCCACCTTTCAGTTTGACATTCTGCCTGTTGTATACTGAGGAATATCCAGAAATTACAGTGTTGTGTGATTTTCATCCCTTCAATTAAACGCATTCACTATTAGTCTTTTCAATGTTGAATCTGTAGAGGGCAAGGTCCGACTTTTTTTCCGATGGCTCGTTCATGCTCACTGCTCGTTTGAAAGCATTGAGATGCTTTCTTCTGCCGGATTGCAGCCTCATTGCGTGTCATCCTGAGTGCGTGTTTAAGATAGGGATGGGGATAGTACAAGATGAGATGGCTGGTTTCCATAGCGATGGAGAGAGACAAGGTCAATCCCTAAGAATGACACGGACGTTGAAAATGTTGAAGGGAAAGTAAAGGAATGGTGTCTTTACTGCATGACAGTGAGCAGTGCAGTGGTATTTATGTTTTATTTGTTCTTTTTTGTTATTGAATTCAATACTTACCCCACTGTGGCACTCCTGCGCACCCTAAAACTGGCTGGGTGGAGTAGCCAGCTTTGATAGAGGATACCGTTTAAAAGGTATGTTTAGCAGGAGCTGACCTGCTGCGCAATTTAATTTTAGATGGTCGTCTCTTTATCGATCCGGGGGGAAAAAAGCATAATTTATAAAAGGAATGCATTCAGTGAAAAGGCATAGCGTCATCTATGATTTTTTTTTATTATTTGTGGAGTAATTATTTGTTTTGACCTTGAAATGATAGGGATTAGATCTTATTCCAGAGATGCTTTCCAATGTGTTGGAAATGGGCGCTACTTTCAACTTTCCTTCAAACATTTCCTTGAGGACCAAGATCTGTCTAATTCAAAGCAGCCTGTAATTGGGCTTCATTGTGTCTGTGTGAGAAAGGATAACACACAGGAAAATGGCCCCCGAAATACCATAAAATGTGCCCCTTCACACTCCAAATAAGCTCCTATCAGCTGTGAAAGGTGCCCATTTTAACCGAGACAGATGACAAGCACCTTTTTCTTTCCCCTCTCCTGGGCAAATCGCTGCAGTGGCTGATGGGAGCTCTTTGTTCATCTATATTCCTGGCCTCCTCCATAATGGTCCCTTTTCTATCATGTGAAAAGGTTTATATTGATTATAGCATTAAATTTGATGTAATTATCATTTTCATCATATAATTATGCTATTACAGTGTTTGTCATATTAATGAAGAGGTCAGAAATAAGTGAATTTTTCACAAATGGAGATATACACCGGATTGAATTCCTTTATTTGACACCTTTATCAAAAGTGACTTAGCGGAGAGGGTTATAGTCAGTGTGTGCTGCCTGGCATTTGAACCAAAGACCTTTGCATTGTTAGCATAATGCTTTATTTCTTGGAACTTTTTTAGAATGCAGTTGCTTTTTTAAAAATGCAGTTTCATGAATCGGATGGCTGGTGCCGAAGATTTATACATAAAGCCACATTATTGATGCAAACAAAGGTAGGGCCATTGGAGGATGGGCCTTCTTCGGGCCGCGTGCGGGTAATGTGCGGGCCACTTGCTGGCTACCTGCTGGCCGTGTGTGGTGCTGGCCTTGTGAGGGCAACATGCTGGCTGTGTGTGGGCTGCATGTAGGCTGTGTGCGGGCTGGGTGCTGGCTGTGTGCGGGTCACATGTGGGGTGTGTGTAGGCTGTGTGTAGGCCAGGTGCTGGCCGTGTGTGGGTCACATGCAGGGTGTGTGTGGGCTGTGTGGAGGCCACATGCTGGCCGTGTGTGGGCTGCATGTAGGCTGAGTGTGGGCTGTGTGCGGGCTGCATGTAGGCTGAGTGTGGGCTGTGTGCGGGCTGCGTGTAGACTGTGTGCAGGCTACATGTAGGCTGTGTGTGGGCTGTGTGTGGGCCGGGTGCTGGCTGTGTGCGGGTCACATGCGGGGTGTGTGTGGGCTGCATGTAGGCTGTGTGCTGGCCATGTGCGGGCTGCATGTAGGCTGTGTGCGGGCTGCATGTAGGCTGTGTGTGGGCTGTATGCGGACTGCATGTAGGCTGTATGTAGGCTGTGTAGAGGTCGCATGCTGGCCATGTGCAGGCTACATGCTGGCCGTGTGTGGGTCATGTGCAGTCCGTGTGCTGGCCTGGGACATACACTTCCCCTCACCCATTTCCTCAGCCCTGTCACTGTAGTCCCTCTGAAGTCGGGTTACCTGCAGAGCTGGATGTTTCCGCTCCTGTTTGCCACGCACCTGGTAGATAAACCTCATATCTGGCCTTATCTGTGAAAGGCAGCGAAGAGATTAATTTGGAGGGGGACTGCAACATGGGGTGCAGAGGGAGAGAGGGACTCCAGCCCTGATCACGGGACGCTAGGCAGCGCTCACCTGACTCAGTCATATCAGGGCAAATTTGTTGTGTTCACAGCGAATAGTGCTGACCTGCTCACCTCTTAACAGCACAGCTGCTGACAGGGTGCCCAAAGCCTCCATCTTTACTGTCTATTGCTTCTTGTGGTGGTTAGTGAGCAGCACTCAAACTGCAGGGTCCTGCACCAGGGCAAATTCCAGTGGGAACCCAGGTTTGGTCTCTACCACTGTTATTATAGGTTTGATTTTTTTTTTTTTTATTTCGATTTTATTCTTATATAGTTTTCAATTGAAATCCAGCAGAACTATTGTATGTGTCTGATCCTACACAATGGAATACACAGTGCTCATTAAGTACTAATGTCCACAAAATGGACAAAAAAATGCTCCAGGTATTATTTATAATAATTAAAGATGAACAAATCATTACTAGCTAAATAGTGTTTAAAAATGGTAATGAAAAATATTTGACATTTTATTTCAGTTAGTTTAGGAATCAGTTTTTAGTTTTCCTTTATATGTAGTTTATTTTCATATCTTATTTCAGTTTGCGAAAACATTTTCTTTTAGTTTTAGTTATTGTTAATGATAATAACCCTGTTATGCAGCAGGCTGTTTACAAAATAGAAAAAATCTTTCTGCTGTAAATGAAGTGAGAAGCTTTGCTTAAGCTAATATGCAGAATGCTTCAGGCTGCCGCTGTGCCCGTGTTTCAGACACTGTCATTTTCAGATTTGGGCCCGTAAACAAGGTCTAGCCAAAGCAGACTCCAAATCAGAATTGGTAATACATTCAAATTAATATCATTAGAAAAGTTTAAAAATGTCATATGTGCTCAGCCATTGTGGAGAGCGACTTTGTGGTGTCTAAAAGTCATAGTTTTGCAGTCTTCTAAAGACTGGTGATAGATTTATTTATTTATTTTGAGTTTTCCTTCTTGACCAAGAAAGTTGTTAAGTGTTAGCTGTTCATAAAAGAGTTAAAGCATTCTGTGCAAGATGTTTGGCATCTCAAAAGGCCTTTGTCACTCATTAAAAGCCAGATGTTGTGTCCAGTGCTGATGTGTTCATGTTTGTTTATATATTTCATCTAGGTCATGAGTGGTGGCAGACAAAGGTGGAAAGTTCAGGTTAAGAAAGTACTAATCCAGACCATGATTTTGTTGCAACCAACTATTTGAACATATATAATCACATTCTCACTGTACTCAGTTGGTTGGTTAAAACAAAATCTTGGCCTGGATTTTTACTTTCTGGACCGGAACTTTCCACCTCTGGTGACTATAAAGTATAAATAATGCCATCACTTCCTGTCCAAAATGCCCCTGCCTTCTTCATTCCACTTCATTCTCCTGATCACACACCTCTTCCCTCTCTGTCATGTTTTTTTGTCCCTGTCCTGAAAAGAAGCTTCCCTAATATGGACCATGGTTATTTGATCCTTGGAAAGTTCCTCTCAGGCCTTATTATACCTGACAGAGACATTGGGACAATGTTACTTAGGGAAACAACTGAAAAAACACAGCATTCGCATGTAATATGAATATACATTCCTGTATATATCTGTCTATGGATTCATTGTAGTGTATAACATTATTTAGTACCTCTCGTATAATCCCCTCCCACTGAAATGTATTATGCATTCTCATATATTAACACCCCCCCCCCTGGCATGAGTTTGATTACAAGAGCTGGGGAACAGAGGCGGCCGCATTGTGTTTATCTCTGCCTTACATTATTCATGTTGACATCAGCATGTGAGCTGCAGGGTAGTTACTGGCACGTTATTACGATGCCGGTCCCCTTTTACGCAAGCGGCCCCGGAGCCTGTCTCTTCGCCTGATTTTTGGGCGATGCCAAATGTACCCGATTATGCAGATGAGGTCTTCCGGAGGTCCCCTGCTCCTCTCCGCCAGTCTCAGCTGCATGCTTATCATCCGCCTGGGTGGCTACGCGCTGACAGACCTCGCTTTTTCGCCCGGCTCTTCCTCCGCAGCTCCGCCCAGGTTCACGAAGGTCCCCGTCGACCAGATCGGCGTGTCTGGTGGCGTGGTCTCCTTCGTGTGTCAGGCGACGGGCGACCCCAAGCCGCGCGTGAGCTGGAACAAGAAAGGGAAGAAGGTCAACTCACAGCGCATTGAGGTGAGATGCTCCCACTTTGCTGTCTGCTACACCCCTCGCATAAATGAAAGCCGTACGTGTGGCATAGCACCACGGCCCTTATCACCAAAGACAGGGTAATAATATCTGTTTGCCCTGTTCAGAGGTGAGTAGATCAGGACGAGAGTAAAAGTCCAGACCAAGGTTTTGCTTCAACCAATTAGTTCAATATAAAGAGTCACTGTCACAGAGAACTTAACTGGATGGTTGAAATAAAATCGTGGTCTGGACTTTTACGCTCTGGATTTGAACTACCCACCTCTGGCCCTGTTTCAGTCACTTTATTTTAAGGCATCATAGTGTGGTGCCACTTTGGGGCCTTATAGATTTGGAGCAGCAGTCAGCTGCTATCTGTTTGCGTGTAAATGAGCTGTACTTTATTTATGAGGTTTGTTTGTTGTTTTTCATTGTTGGGGCACAGATGGCAAGCGTAAAGCCTTGATTGATGTTCGGCATGCTTTAATTAAAACTCCCTTAAACTCCCAGTGCTGACAATGTTTCGGGAAGATGGAACGCTCGCACAGAAAAGGCAAAAGCATTATGGTGATAAACAAGTTAATTATTTTTGTGTTTTAGCATGATAAAAGCTGGGGAGGTTGTTGGACCGGGGGCCATATTTTTCTTCCATTTAACATACTCTTGTAAAACACTCTTGAAGACCAGCTGAACTTCCGAACATAGATTGATCACGCGAAGGTAACTGAAAGGCAGCCGGCAATAAAGCCCGCGGCACAGCCAGCACTGGGCCACGTGTCTCAAGCCCTTGTCGTCTCGCTCTTTCCAGACAATCGAGTTCGATGAGGGTGCTGGAGCCGTCCTCCGCATCCAGCCGCTGCGGGCTCCTCGGGACGAGAACATCTACGAGTGCGTGGCGGAGAACAGCGAAGGCGAGCTCACCGTCAACGCCAGGCTGTCCATCATCAGAGGTTCGTCGGCTGTCCATCTTCATTCTCACATTAAGCTGGTCCTGAACATAAACCTTATAATATGTATTTTTGGAATCCAAGCTCGTGAAGTAGTTCTGAACAGGCAAGCAGATCGATGGGACATTGGACTGGGGATTTTATTTGGCACAGAGGGAAGCTAAACAACATACAAATATGTTTTGCTCTCTAAGCTATGCAAGCGACAGGTAAACCCCCAAGAGCCCAACAGCCCCTCTCTCACACGCAGAGAGAATTTATTTCACTCAGCTATCTGTAGGTTATGTGTTACTGGGAGAGCTTGGTCTCTGCGTCCTGCCCGGGAAGCAGCCCCACCCTTTTGTGTTTCCCTGTAACACTGACGTCTCTCAGTGAGCCATGGCTCCCCGTTGCCTTAATCTCTAGCAGAAAATGTCACCCTTGGCAAAATGGAGGACCCAGATTTAGCTGCACGGGCCCTCGCAGAGATTTGTGGTATGCGGGTGGTGGGGGCAGGGGGATGGAGGCGATGGCGAGCGCAGTGTCCGGCACGCGCCCCCGCCCTCCCGCCCCGTGCCCTGATTCGCGGGGCGAGGTCCTGACGCCTCCGCTTCTCAGCGGCGTGACGTTGTACCTTCAGCTGTGCCTTCTGAGAAGGTCCGGAGTGCTGGGGCCTGTCCTCCTGAACCGTCAGCGCGCCCGGGGGTGGGGTGGGGGGCAGAGGGGACAGTGTGCGGAACATCCCCCCACCCTCTCGGGCTGGCTGTGCCCCAGCTCATGCGCTGTATGGATAAGCTCTCGCCGAAGTTTATGGCTTCCCCTCCTCGGTATATTTATTTGCCTGCGCCATCTGCCTTAGCTGAATACTGAGCCTGACGGCCTGTGAGCTCCAGCCTGGGACACCGACCAAGCAGAGAGTTATTGTACAGAACCCAGCTTTACGTGGAAATCTGGGACTTGGCACGGGACGGGTGGCTGCGTAAGACGTGCCGGCCTGACTCCGGGAGAATCACATCGCGCCCATCTGCTCCGGGCCTTTCGTCACCGCTCCCGCGCGGCCGGGCGGCCCGGACTGGGGACGGTGCCCAGGGACATGGGTGGGGCTCCGAAATGGGCGGGGGGGGGGCGGGGAGAAGCACTGAGATGGTGCACACAAATGCATGGGAGTGGCATTCTCCAGCTCCGAGGCTCACACGCAAACTCACACTTTTTGAAGGATCCGAAAACAAAAGCCATGCAGGCGAGCACAGACGCAGGCAGGCAGGGATGATTCAGTCCTAAAGGGGGGCGTTTTGGGCAGGGGGAGCCCCTGCTCCTCTGTCAGTGGGCCTTTCTGCAGCCCCGGCCTCCTGGGCTGCTCCCCACCCCTCTGCATGCACGGGTCTCCGGCCATTAAGCCCGATATCCAGAAGGCTCTGCCCGTTTTTTGTCTTCTATTTGGCCTTGGTTTTCTGGAACCTTCTGGCTGGTGCTGGATGCCTAAGATCTGCCATCTGCCTTATTAACACATCCCAGTGTCTCCAGAGTGTTCCGGGACAGGCATGCGGAGATAAAGGCTCGACACCTGCAGTTTCCTCTTCTCCACATTTTTCTCCCTCTGTCACTTTTATTGTTCCTTCCTCTCTCCTCTTTCTCCCCGTCCTTCTATCCCTCTTTGCCTCCTCTTCGTCTCCCCCTTTCCTGTTCTCCCATTCCAATAAGAATGGCCATGAGGAGCTATAAGCGATTACTGAAGTACGCGCGGCATGTGACAGCGATGTTATTAAACCGTAAGAATGACAATCATGCTAGGTAATGTTATAGTAAGTCTGTAATGGGTTCTTTACCACTCCCTGTCTTTGTATCTTCATCTTTTACTTCTTTCCCATAGGGCAGGGCTATTCAGAGTTCTCTATGAAACCTCTGTGACCAATCAGAATCAGCGATTATTAAACTAACTACCTGGGAAAACTGTAAACAAGGCCTGGATCTGGAATCAAGGGCCAGATTTGAAGAGCCCTGCCATAGGGTGTTGCCATAAAGGAAAACAGGTCCTAGAATGCTGAAATGTTATTGTGTGCCGGCTTAAAGGAGCTTCCTGCCTGTAGCCTTATCCTGTGAATCTCAAGGTGCTCCTGCCCCATTCACAGCGAGCTCACTGACTGCGAGGCTGCCTGTGGTGCCCCTGGCTCTCAGCCTGTCTTGGCAGGCTGTCACCTCCCCCCGCTCCCCCCCCATCCTGGTTCTTGTGCACAGTTCAGATCAACTCAAACAGCAGTCCAGGTTTTGAGGGGGGCTTCCATCTGCCCACTCATCAAGTGTGACGGACCTTCAGCTGGTCTTCTTGAACCCAGCTGGACACATCAGCATCCTCGCAGGCCCGCAGTATCTCCGCCTAGGCGTACGTAGCTGCTGACAAGCCAAGCTCTACTTACGTGTCGTTAAGGATCTGGATTTAATAGCAAAGAACTGTTCTGGTTCAAGTCCCACAAAGAGTCCTATCATTGTTTGCCTGAGAAACTTATACGCTCAGATGTATATTTGGAAACATTTTTAAGACTAAATTCTACTGGACGTTTAAACTGATCTGTTACTAAATCAACACTCTGAACAAAGAGGAAGCAGAGAAGCATGGCAGCTTCCTGTCCTGTCCCCTTTATAAGGACGCTTCAACCCTCTGACTCATGTTGTTAAAAACAGAGGTTTACACTCAAACGCGCCAATTCCCGGGAACCATACTGTACGTCCTGCCCGCTCGCGTTTCCCTGCCAAATGGCCAGGCTGCTTAGAGATGCAATAATGGAGCGAATGTGGAGAACATACGCGTAGGCAAATAGGCAGGGTGGCATTAGTCACCTTTGAGCCTTGGAGCGTGAGCCCCCGTCCACAAGGCCTGTTAGCATGCAAGCGTGATAGACCCGGGGACAGCCTGAGATGGGCGAGGCTGATTCCGGCTTGACCAGACACGCTGCCGCTTATCTGCAGTTTGGAAACGTGTCTTCACCACATCAGAGCTGCCAACTTTGGTCAGCTGGCTGGGTGAGATTTTTTATTTGAGTCAAGTTTCACAAGCATGCACACACATTTACATGTATGTAATAGTTTTATTACCTTGTAAATCGTCTGTAGGGTTTGCAAACTACCTCAACACTTTAGATGCAGCTAATTTTATAATGGAATATTAAAGATTTGTCTTAAGGTTTCTTGCATGAGAGTCTGAAAGCGTCAAGCCTGCCACATTTAGGGCAAGTTTCCTGGCATGAGTTATATTTTACATATTTTTATTCCTATTTTTTGTGGTTTCAAACAAAAAGAAATTATTTATTATAGTCTCTGGGATTTTTTTTTAAACAAAGTGTAGTTCAGAAACTTTTATAAATATTTTATGAAACTTTCCACAGATCAGACTTCATATTTCAAGTCTGCAGCTGGAAGCACCAGCCGACTCAGACCCATCCCTTATTACTGCAACGATGCCGTGTGGCGGGTGTACTCTGCTGGACCTCGGACAATAAATACTGACAAATTAAAAGAAGCAGGCTCAGCAAACGCATCAGCTGGCAGCTGGGCCCACAGGCCCTGATGCAGAGGAGAGGAGACCCTGTGCTCCCTGCCTCAGGGGCTTCTGGGTATTACTGGACATGTGTTTTTAAAGCCTGCTGTGAGTGATTTGGAGCAGCAGGGCGTGTCTGCTCCCCCTGCATTCCGTCAGAAAGCTAGAGTGCATTAGAGCACTGGAAAGCCCAGCCAGGGGAGGCCTGTGGGAGAAATGTGCTTCATTTTTCTGCCGTTACTTAAGTGTGGATGTGGGCAGGTGGAGGATTGCAGTGCACAGGTAGCAGATAGCATGCTGGCTTACGGATGCTGAGTTAGCATTCCCCAGCGGGTGCCGATGTCGGCCTGTAAGGAACCGCCGCGTTTTCAGTTCCCGCGAGCGCACAAAGAACACGGGCCAGCTGAAGATATCGGTGAGAGCTGTTGACATTATGCGACAGCAGGTAGCAGCACCGCAGCTGAAGAATCAGACTTCTGCTGTACGGATGCCTATTTAAAGCAGCCGCAGAGAGTGCTAAAAAAAATACAGAAGATCTGAAATGTTGTCAAGAGATGTACCAAACGCTGCTCATTCAAGAAACAAGATTTCCTTCATTTTAAAATACAGAGACAGCGAACATGCCTGGGACATATTGCGGCAAATTTGTACAACACTGGGACCAGTGTAGTTCCATTAATCCGCATCCCACAGCCATGAGATAATGAGATGTGCGGGACGCCAAGACAGGCACACACACTTTCCTGTGTGTGTAGTTAATTGCGTTGATTGAAGGTGTAATTATAAGTGTTCTGCTGTTGCTATTGAAGAGCATTTGGATATATATGTGCTTGTGTGCAAAAATCAGTGTCTCTGTTAATTGATTCCCTGGTATCTATTGCTAATGAGTGTTTTTTTTATTTCTGCTGGCCAAGCCTACTCAAAGATAGTTGTCCCCCAGTGCATGATCTAACTGGTCAGCTTCCATAGCCTGATGAAACCCAGATTAATTTAGTGGTGGACAGAGCTTAGTTTTACCCCTGTAAAACAGGGGGAAAGGAGTTGGAAAAACTAATCTAATTAGGGAAGGGATGGCATGGTGGCACAGGGGTTAGCACCTCTGGGTCCAGGGTTTGAGTCTCCACCATGGCTCCACGAGTCATCATGTGATTTCCTTGGGGTACTCTGGTTTACCCCATAGTCCTAAAACATGCTAAGCAAATTGCTCATAAGTGTAAATGGCACAACCCTTGAATAGGACAAGTGGTGGGATGGATAGTATGGAAAGGCGAGGTAGGGGTTTTCTGAAGTGGCTTGTGAGAAAGTCAGCTGCTGGGGAGGTGGAAGTGATAGTGAACCTTCCCAGTGATAGTGAACCAGTGACGAGAAATAAGTGTCTGCAGAGTCAGCCCGTCCAATCAGGATCTCAGCTGGCTTATTGCCATAAAAGGGAAGAAGTAAAGAGACAAGGGGCGTCTGCGTATGCACATACGCTGATTTTTATGCAGAATTTCAGATTTATCAAACAAAACTCGACTGGTAGAAAATGCCCGTATTTACAGAAACTCTGGAGGAGGTGACACGACATTTTGGACAAATCGGGAAA
The DNA here is from genome assembly GCA_026780765.1 of Petrocephalus schoutedeni. Lineage (NCBI taxonomy): Eukaryota > Metazoa > Chordata > Actinopteri > Osteoglossiformes > Mormyridae > Petrocephalus > Petrocephalus schoutedeni. The sequence goes on along the minus strand of JAODKL010000034.1, from coordinate 3,114,331 downwards.
AGGAGACACTCATGGTGAAGCGGGGAACTACAAGTAAACCAGCTAAGCGACCGTCCTGCTTAACCTCCAAGCAGGCCTCAGTCCGCCTGGCAGCCCCCCTCGTCAGCAAATTCCCATTTTAATTCTTCTTTTTTAGCAAATATCTGCACACTTGCAAAATATGAGAGCAGAGCTGAAACCCCAAAGACAAATTAATAAGAACATTTTGATTTAATAGTACCTATCCATTGCCGTAGAGAGGTTTCCGTAATCACAAGCGATCCTCCATTTCCTTCCTGTCCTCGGACGCCATTTTCTTCTGCCGGTTTGTGGCGTACAGCTACAAGTATCTCTCCCTTATGCCGTATTCTTCTTACAGCCGCGATGAAATGGGCTTTTATTTTTCAGTCAGATCTTCATCTTGCAGGCTCCATTTGAGCTTCAGAAATACAGTCTGTCTGGAGTGCCACCAGTTCTTTGATCTCGGCCTCCTAGAGAGCATTAATAAGGCGTGATTTGTGGGAATGGCTGACCAGTGGCTAAGACTCAGGTATCTGGCAGCAGCTGGATTTCCTTACACCTCTCGTTGATTCACATAATGACTGTTCAAGTAGAGCCACCTCGTACCCTTCGAGCTGGTAGCCAGGGGAGACGCTGAAGTTGTCAGAAAAGTGCTGGTAGAGTGTCAGCAGTTTGGATCATTCTTTTTTTCCGCTGTGATCTTGCTGGCTTTTGTAGAATCAGGGTAGCTGACCGAACTGGGTCAGTCGCCGGATCTCAGTCCCACAAAAGAGGGATCCCAGTTTTTTGGGCTTGTTCTTCAGCTGACTGCTGCTTTCTTTTCTGGGAGTTCTTTGGGAAATTTGAATAGCGATCAAATTCTTTAGATCAGATATTTTTACCAGATCGTTGTGAAGTGACATTGTTCTTTCTTTTTGTCTCATCTCCTGCTGCGTGACAGTATAAGATCATCAAAAAAATAAATAAAATTGCAAGGGTGTGCTTTAAAGCCTGGGTGCCGTGGAAACTCGGATGCTCCAGGCTGATGCGTGGTGCTGAGACTCCGGAGAGTTATGAGTTAAGAGGGTTTTTGTTGGGGGTGGGTGGGGGGATGCCAGACATACCTGGGGTGGGGGGGTCACAGTGCAAGACACCATGCATGCTGATGTTCAGTCATGCTGGGGGCTGGAAAGAATAAAAAAAAAAAAAAACAAGTGGTCAGGGTACATAAAGAGTTTCCCACAAAAGCTGCAGAACCCCAGTGTCACTCTGAGGGTGGTCTTCACCACAATCCACCATCACCCTGCTAAGAAGACCAGGAAAGAGAATTGGGGGCAGAGAAAGCGTCGTGTTTCCCGCAGACAGATTGGCTCAACTATAGAGCTTCTGCTTGGAGTCATGCCACCGTCTGTATAAACTCGGCAGCAGCTGTTAATTTTTAAAGGACGACCAGCTCCCTATCTTTAAAGGGCACGTTGCGTGTTGCTGCTTTAGCCTGGCGCTACAGTCTGTAGCCTCCGCACTGGACCGTGCAAAATGAACATCTGCATTTAGGAGGATGCTGGAGCTGATATCCACTCACAGATGTGCATGTTCAGCTAGGCCTGGGTGCATTATGTGCAGCTTGGACCGGTGCCTGTCAGAGTCAGGTTTGTAAGCTTTATTAGGATAGTAGGTAAGGCTTTTTGCACTGTTGGTTACTGTATGAATCCCAATATATGATCTGTGAGCCGGTAATAGGTGCAGGATCTTCTGATGGCTGTGTAGTACTGTTGGTGGCGTAAGTTTTACTGAAGGACCCATTAGCCCGGTTCCTCATTGAAGCTAGTCCAAATTGCTCACTCTTATTTACAAGGAACAAAGTAAGTATTGGGCAATTTTTTTGTTGTTCGAAAGAAAAGCAACTCTTTTGGCTGGGGATCTCCCAACCCCTGTTGCTGTCATTATGGCTGGTTGCATTCTGGGTAATTAATATTCCCCACATTGTTCCCCCAAAACATCGCGGCACTTGTTGTCTTTAATGCAATTTACTTATTCACTTAACCTGCCCCCCTCCAAACCGCAGGTCATTCCCCAAACGCGACCCCTTCCCATCACCCACTCCGGCCTCACATCGACATTCAGATCAGTTGGGCTGGCTAATTGACAGGCCGTGGGTCACTTCCCAGTTCATGGCAGGAATCTCTCTCACTCTGTGCCGGACCATGATTTGGACTATAATCACACAGAGCTAAGGCAGTAACTGCCATAATAATGTATAAGTAGCCAGATTCCCCCAACAGGGGGCGTTAGCAGTATCTGTGGTGGCTCATCGCAATACCATTTACACTAATGTTCGTTTTATTAGCTCTCTGCATTTGTTTTTTCGTGGTACTTGTTTGGGAATTATGGTAGTGGGTTCCCAGGACTCCTCATCGAGTTTAGGAAGGTATATTAAAGTCCAGTTTCTACTTCTTTCCAGCCTTTACTGTAATTCTGCAAAATGAAACCTGTAAGGTTTTATTACAGACAGATTTACTTGTCCCCTCCTAAAACATAATTTCCAGTGATTATACTAAATGAATGCGCGGCACGGTGGTGCAGTGGGTAGCACTGTCGCCTCACACCTCTGGGACCAGGGTTCGAATCCGGCCCAGTTCCATG
>JAODKL010000034.1:3076325-3108523 GCA_026780765.1 Petrocephalus schoutedeni | reverse complement strand
GGGGGGGGGGGGGGGGGGGGGGGGGTTGTCACATGGCTCACAAAGCAATCCAGTGTTATGATGAAAACCATTTTTGTCTAGTTTCAAAATATACCGTATGGCTCTGTTTAGTCTAGATGTTGTTATCAGAAATATGTGAACTCAAAGGTAGGTGTCACAACAAGGCAGTCCTGGTTTGAGGGCAGACCACGTTCCCTCAGAGGAAGACACATTAAATATATTTGAACCAGGATTAGGATCACTTATGGGTCTTTGTGAGTACAAGTGCTGTTATTTGCAGAAGGGAAGGGTGAAGGGTCCTTGGAAGTTAGTAATTGCTAAAACACATCTCCTTTATTCTACAGCCGTGTCTCTGCAATAAGTTTGCATATCCAACTGAAGGCTTTACACTCAGTACAGGCATAAAGTTATTAAACAGAAAACCACAAGAACAGAAAACCACTTAAGACAATTATGGAGAGCAGACACGGAAGCCATTTACTCTCCTAGGCTCCAAAAGCGAGGAGACAGTTGGCCCCCGTGCAGAGCTCTTCAGCGCAGAGCCAGCTGCCACCCAAGGTGATGTGGGCGCCCATCTCGTGGACTGCCCTCTCAAACTGCAGCCTTATTAGTGCCACTTAGCAGCCTCACACGCCAACGGAGCCAGCCAAGTGTCAGGCTTTTAGGGTGCCACGGAGCAGCTGGCTGTTGCTTTCCCTGGGGAATTTTAAGGAAAAATGAAAAGGGCAAATGGTGTGGAAAAAAAAAACAGGCCATTAACCAAATCGGGAACACCTGACATGCCTGCTGGGTGGTGTTTTTCAACACCACCCGATTTTGTCTATTTGGAATACAAATGTATTTAATGTGATGGCTGTCCGTTCCAGCGAGGTTATCTGAAATTGGGGTGCTGTCAAGGTAATTATCGCCTTTTCTGGGCGAGTGGAAGCGTCGAGGTGCCGCGGATGCGAAATGTATGCAGAGTAGAGTGTGATTAAAACTCGAGTGCCCTTCCGGACAAACAGAAATGGCCACACGTGATAGCAGGTCATCGTTGGGAAGAGGTCGGGACCTTGGCAGCAGGTGAAGAGAGGGCGATTGGGCAATCAGCTTGGTGTGGATGGTTCTGTGTAGATTAAATTGCAATAGTAAGCAGCCCCAGCGTATTTTGAAGGTGGTGCTTGACGATTTCCCCTTCATCCATATCACTATTATGGCAACTGGGGGAAAGCTTGTGTCCTCAACTACTGTAATTCATTTATGGAACACTAATTTTTAGCAGAATTATGGGCCTTGGTAATGGCACTCTAATCTCTTAGACCCTTTTGGATCAGTGTGCTTCTCTGTCTCACTCGTATATTGCTGCCCGTTGAAAAATGTTTCGGAAGTGAGTTTTGCCAGAAACTACTTTACAAAATAGACCGGAAACAATAACAATGACAGACCCTTACCACCATAACTAGAAACTTGCATTATCAGTGAGGCAAATATGTCAAATACGTCAACAAGATACAAACTAATTTTGCTTTATATTCATGCAAAAAAGTGATGCCAGTTAGCTAGCTATTAAGCCATCAATGTTACTTTATTAAAATTAGCTACATAAATTAATTCATTCAAATCACACCAGGAGTACTGACATCAACTAGAAATTTGTAAATACTACCTAAATGGATGAGCTCATAAAACATTGTTTTTTTTTTCATTGGTCAATTAGACATCACATGCTATCAATAGACAGGAGAATGGGCATATTCAATCTATATTAAAAAGTCAAAAAGTGGACATACATGTTTTTCATCGGACAGGCTCATCTGTAATAAACAAAAAGTCGGCATCTATTGATCCATTAGTTAGGTCAGAATCAGGTCCGGACTACTGCAGGTTAATTGGTCATGTGACTCTTCTTTAGATTCCCAGTGCGGTTAAGACAGTATTTCCCAAGCCCAGTCCTTGGGGGAACACCGGACAGTCCATGTTTTTGCTCCCTCCAAGCTCCCAGCCAATCAGGAACACCGAATACCTGGTATAGGTGCAGTGGGAGCCGAGAAGAAGCAAAAACATGGACTGTCCGGTTTTCCCCGAGGACTGGGTTGGGAAACACTGGGTTAAGATGTAGACATTACACAGAGCTTCATCTGATATGCGAGTCCATTCTGTTTGCTTGTACTGGTTTACAGCTCAGTGAAAGAAGCCCATTTGGATCAAAGCATCTCTGCGCAGGTGTTGTAAGATTTTCCGTCAGCGTTCATCCGCGGCCGTCGCCTACAGCTCCCTTCCCTCCTTCTCATATCGCAACGTCGACTCAGTGTCACGCAGTTCGCAGTGTGCAGTTTATCATCTTATTAAGATGATCCTAAAGCGGCGTATTGTGCCATCAAGATTATCTGTCTGCCCGTCTCTGATAATCCCAGCTTCAGATGTTTAGCTGTCTGCTATTGTCACAACACTGGATCTCTCTCGGGGAAAAGCTTCAAAATGGAAAAGTAGTCATTATGAGTTCAGTGCGTTGCAGTGTCTGAGCGCTGAGGGACTGAAATGATTGCATTAACCAACTGAGATATTTAATTTTATGTCAACTCCCATCTGATTACCGTACCATTTTACTAGTTGATTATATGACATTCTAAAAAATATGAAATAAAAATGTAAAAATCTGAATGACAGTGGCATTAGTTATAAGGTGTCTCTTCTAGCAGATATTAAAAGTAGTTTGCTTAAAGGGTCCTTATTATGCTAATTTTCACTGTTCATAATGTTATTCTTGGGGTATACTAGAATAGATTTATATGCTTCAGTGTTCCAAAATCACTTGAATTTTCTTTTACTGTACAGTTCTGTTCTCTGTCTATAACTGTCTAAAACACCCTGTTAGAGTTTTAAGCCCCACCCCAGATGAGCCCAGTGTACTGTGATTAGTCATCTTGCCCAATTGGTCAGCTTGCTCTAAATGCCTACATATTCCGCCCCTGTCTTGCAGTCTGGAGATAGATCCTTGCAGGCAGACGGCCAATAAGGATTGTGTTACAAGGTGACCTCACCATGTCATGGAAGTAAGGGAGGGAATTCCAACAAGGTGTTTCAGGCAGATAAGAGAGGAGTGCTATACTTTGGACTGAACATTTACATGCACATAAAGCTGTATAATACACCAGAATCCAGGAAAAGCATAATAGGGCCCCCTTAACTAGCATAACTAGTGACCCTCCTCATGTTCACCCCCCCCCCCCCCCCCCCCCGTTCCCCCCCCCCCCCCCCCCCCCGACGCCTCTCCACAGAGGACCTACTTCCCCCAGGCTTTCCCAACATCGACATGGGCCCCCAGCTGAAGGTGGTGGAGCGCACGCGCACCGCCACCATGCTCTGTGCTGCCAGTGGCAACCCCGACCCAGAAATCACCTGGTTCAAGGACTTCCTGCCCATTGACCCCAGCGCAAGTAATGGGCGAATCAAACAGCTGCGGTCAGGTAATGAAAAGATACCTTCTGGATGTCCATCGCATTGCATTTTGTTTTCTCCTACAGATCCAAGAAATACAGGTTTTAGAAGTCATTTTAACTCTTTATTTGATTGTGGAGACTGAATGTATCTACTGGTTTACACCTCACGTGTTCCTGTACTACATAATACGTGGAAAACAACTTGACTTTCCAAAATTCAGGATAACCAGCCTTTATCCCATTTGATGAATACTCACTTGTGATTTGGGCCATTGTGAAAAAGTAACACCATCAAGTGAGTGCATTGGGAAAATTTAATGTCATATTAGACATACTTTAAACCGGCAGGCACAGTAGTTTTGGTGTAGCTCCACTGATTTGTCTATATCAAAAGACCCAGTAAATCAAAGTCTAATTATATTTGTAATTGTGTTGCATTCAGGAGGTGCCCAAAGCATAGGGAGGTCGATGTGGGTCAATGCTTTGTCACCACTAGAAAAGTATAATAGATAACGTTCAGTCTCCAGCCATTAATGTAAATCAGGGTGGAGAATTAATAATGCATCAGTAATAAATTTAGCGTCGTTCAAGGTTCGAGATCACAAATGCTTTCCTGGAGCAACCCTCATCTGTCCACCACTGATGCCCTTGGTACATGTAAAAACAGATGAATGCAGAGGTACCCATAAAACTGTCTGAGGAATTAAACTGAGAACAACTTGGCTTTCTTGGTGAAAAGTTATGAGTTCCGTTTTAGTGGAAGCTGTTACAACTGCAGAGTCTTTCCTTTCACAAGTGTAAAAGACCTGGATGTTCCCAGCAGGAGTATCGAAGGCTTTGGCGAGAAGTGATAAGATGGAAATGTTGCTGACCCCTTCTCTGGAGCACACCAGATGGCTCCGGGGGGGGGGTTGGCTTAGTGAGCTAGGAGCATTCTTCCTTTTGCTAATATCCAAAGCCTCTGCTCTGAAGAACTCCCAGGCATTCTAGCCCTCACCATTGTCACTGGAGAAAACCCTGAGACACCAGCTCTTCTTTGAACTCAGAAGAACTTTGTTTCAGGTCACAAATCGGCGCCATGTGTTTTCCTGGTCCCAATGCAGTGCAAATCCTACTATTAATTGACCATGTAGGTGGGTGGATCCAAATCTATTGAGAGCAATTTGTATGCTGTATTGTATGATTTTACATGTTTTTTTTTGCTTCTCAGATGAACAAAGGATGTGTTTGACACAGACTGGACATGATTTTTTAATCCCGAATCGTAAACGTATCTTCCTTCTTAATTGACACACCCTTTAGAACAGATGTTTGGTTTCCTGCCTGTGTGCTGGCTGGAGGATTTGGAAAAGCACAGCTGATGTCTCATGGTTTCCTCACCAAGGTTGAGTGAGGCTGTAGTGGGTCACCGCATTGCAGACCTTTTGCTATCGTCCTTGCCGTGTCCCCCTGTGTGTGTCCTGTATTCCTCTGTCACCATGCACTGCTGTGGCATCGTGGTCTGCATTCTGTTCTTCTGTTGATGTTCCCATGTGTCATGATTTTTAAACAATCTGCAGCCACCGTCAAGGTCTTCATGAATTTGCAATGATCTATATGATCATCGTGAACAATAATTTTCCTAGAAGTAAATAACTAACTTCAGGTACTAACACTGATTTCCATATACTGATACCCACAAATATATTATAAATAATAATATATTTCATATTCATAACATCTTTGATGCTTCACAAATATGTTGAAAGTGCAGCTTATCTTCATAATTTCTTACCTTGAATATTTCAGGTGTGTAAAGGTTTTTTTTCTCCATACAGAAGAGTAGCGAAAACAGCAGTGTTGAAAGTGTCACCTGGACTCTACGGGTTGTTGCCATTCTCTCATCACATCCCTAAAATGTATTGTCCCCCCCCCCTCCCTTTTTTTGTTATTATTTCCAGAAGCCTTTGGTAAGTGCCTGACTGAGTCCACAAGCCCTGAAGCAGATGGCATTTGAACTGCTTTTAAAATGCATGTCCCAGCACCCTCTCCTCACTTTTCTTTCTCTTGATTTTGTCACTTCCCCATTTTTCTGTCCCTCTCCCTTACTAGTGTTCAAAGAAAACCTTTGCCATCCCAATAAAAGGCAGAGAGCATCCAGGGATGAGCATGATATTTGGATTGAGCAGTTGTCAGTGCAAGGTGTATGGTATAAGATGTAAGGAATAGGGTATAGGGTGTTGGGTATAGGATGTAGGGTATAGGGTGTTGGGTATAGGATGTTGGGTATAGGATGTAGGGTATAGGGTGTTGGGTATAGGATGTAGGGTATAGGGTGTTGGGTATAGGATGTAGGGTATAAGGTTAGGGTTCCGTCCTGCAGTGGCATCCCAGAGTTCTCTCACAGCTGCTCAGTATAAAAGCACCTGGCTGCTTCACAGGTATGTGAGTTGTGCCACCATGTCACTCAAACCTTCTTCAGCAGCGAGGAAAAAGTATTTATTGTATTTTGCAGCATTGCACAGATAAGCTGGTTTCTTTTAGATGTTTGCAGCAAACACAAATTTAAAGTTCTTTTTGTATGTATGTATCACCTTTCTTAGAAATCAGTAGTAATCACTAAGACATTTACCACATGCAAAAAAGGGACAAAAGTCAGTCATTCAGTGCTTAGAAATTAGCACTGGCCACTGAATATGAGTATCTAACGATAAAAAAATATAAAAAGATAAAAAAAAACTACACTAAGGTGTGAGGAATGAGCCAGTTTTGAGGCTTAGAAAGCTAAATCCCAAATATTAGAATGCTTTAAGTGGCACCGTAACAATTTTGTGCCGTTTCCTCTCTCCGATTCTAGGTCTTCCTACCAAAAGTATTTAAAAAGCAATTTTAAATGCCAGTCTGGCTGTATTTCTCTCCGTTTCTTGTGTCGACACAGTAGGGTGAAAGCAGAGATAAGGCCATGTTTAATGCTAAACAAGTCTGCTGCAGCCCCAGAGCTTCGGGCTACGAGAGGTCAGGATGCAGTGCCTTTGAGCAGGAAGAGACCAGTCCACCTGCCAAGGCGATTTATGCACATTAGAGAAGAAGATGCGACAAAGTGCCCTCGGCTATTGTCATCTACAAGGCAAGGCGCTGAACACCCCTACCTTTAATCTTTATCCCAGAGAAACCAGAACACAGTCAATGCAGTCAGGTGGAAGATGCTGCCCTGTCTCCTTTGGGAAACTAACCGTGATTTAGCGGAGTGGTCTCCAGTAAGCTTTCCACGGCATGCTGCACCATGCTCAACCCAAATGTGTTATAGTCCATGGTTTGTTGAACATGCCTGGATACATACCAGTCCTGCAGGCTAGCTGTACTCCTCAAGAAGCTACTGCTTCAGAAGCTTAAAATCTTTGCTGTGCTTCACTGGCTTTTTTTTTTTTTACAGTGAACCTACCCCGTTTCTGGGCTTTGAGAGCAAAAGGTTGGTGGTTCTTTCTGGTGCAGCAGAGAGGGCACGGAAATCCATAGCTCGCTGCCTCCTGTCACACTGCTGACTACACTGGGACAGCACAATATTCACACACACGCGCTGTGCTACAACAGTCAGGTTCCTACTTATATAGTAGCTGCTACACGTAATTCTGACTGGCTGTGATTTCTTGTTTTAAGATGCAAGAAGAGTATCAGCTAGCACCTGACACAATGGCTTGTGTCTCCACCAGCTGTGGGAGTACTCTGGGGGTAGGAAATCAGGATGGCACTGTGTTTGCATTTAGACAACAAGGTCAGCTTGGCCTCGCAGGGGGCTCATATCTGACACCGAGCTGAACCGTGTGCGTGCAGATGGACGGTGGACCTCTTCACAGTGTCCTGCCTTTATACAATAGCCTAGGGGTATCTCCCCAGTGGCCTTATTCAGCGTGTTAGAACATAGAGGAACAGTATGAATTTAGACACCTAGTAGACCGTAATCCCCCGTCTCCTCAGGGACTGTAGCTCCTGTTATCTGCTCATCTGCTTACAGTGTGCCGAGGTATATTTCCCTATGTTGGGTTATCTAGGGAATCACTTGGATGGTCTCAGATGACCCCCTATGACTTTCCAGCAACTTGGATGTCAGAACTGATGGCATATATACTTCTATCCGTCTCCGACACCTCCGTTATTCTGCCATTTGCTCCTCCTCATGCCAAAGAAAGGGCTGTTGGCAGCCTCACCGTAGAAGGTGTGATAGAGTTGGCAGACACTTGTCATGTAGTCATGACAGAGAGGGTCTGTCCATCACTGAGAACAGTCTGCTTCTGTAACAAAAGCAAAGTTATATGGTACACCTGCAGGCTTGCGGCTGAGGAGTGATGTGGTTAGAACATGCTGGAATCCCCATTCACGAAAATACGAGCTGCCTGACCTACCTGTAAGGTGTCAGCTCTTTGCATTATAATTTTTAATATACACCCTCTGTAATGATTTCCTTCCAGAATAAGCCATTTCTTTAAGGCACTTTGAACCTCTCTCCTCATCGCCGAGTTCCCCTCGTTCCATATCCCTAAACCAGTTCCTCTTGTCTCTTCCTTCGTTGTGCACAGATTCCCATTATTAATCACGGGTCACCGCCCTTGCTTTACAAACCCCCTTTCTTAACCTTTAACCAATAATTAACCTAACCTCACCTAACCTTAACTAGCAACTTTAACCCTATCTACCTCACCTAACCTTAACTAGCAGCTTTAACCCTAACTAGTACCTAAACTCAGTCCAACAAATGATCTACTGCTGCCTTAAAAATCTAACCAATTAACAGACCCAATATTTTCCCAATTTTTATTTTTATTTTTTGGCATAACCTTTAAAAAAAAGTAATTAAATCAAAATAAAAGCCAGAATGTTTTGCCTGGTTCTTCAGAATTCTACAGCTAGGGACTTATACCAGGGGTGAAAGGTCAATCAGCTCAAATGCATTTCTTTAAATGTGGGTAATTCAGTCAAATGCATTTCTTGAAACTAGGAGAGACAGGTACTTTTACCGTCCAATGGGAGGACATCAAAATCCCTTGTTACAAAGAACTAGAAAAAGATTTACTATGATTTAATATGACTGAAGTCATTCATTCAGAGAGACACAGCTCTATTTCTGTTGCTGGAATTGATTTAAAATGCTTCTCAGATGTAGACACACAGGCAGGTAGGTTGGTTATCTTCCAGAGCAATGCAGCCATATGAAAACAAGAGAGGTGAGAGATCTTAGGCTTTTTTATATTCCTCTATGCCTCAGTAGTCTCTCCTTTCTCTATCTGCACAAAGGCCTGTGGGTAGGTGACATGGGGGATGGGACAGAACGTGATCAAAAAGCACTGTAGATAATCGAAAAACTGGGCAAAACATCCTTTCCCCCACACTGACTGCCTTCTGATTGCTGGTGGACAAAGGAACAATCTCTATTTAATGCAGTAGCAAAACCAAAAGTGGTTGCCCCCCCCCCCAACTTCTCTCATGCACAACAAAACAAAATAATAAAAAAACATTATGTGAGAGGAGATTTAAAGGTCATTGGGTGCATCAGAACAACATTTGGAAGAGCGGCCCACATAGAGCAGCGTTCCTCAATCTAGTCCTCAGGGACCCCCAGACGGTTCACGTTTTTGCTCCCTCCCAAATCCTGGCAAGTGGACTGTCTGGCAGGGAGCTGGGAGGGAGAAAAACCGTGGACCATCTGGGGGTCCCCAAGGGCCCCAAGAGTTAGGGGAATGGAGTACTGCACCCCATGCCATGTCTGCCCTCATACTGCCCCGCAGAGAGGCAGCCCCGCCTATGGTTTTGAGGGACGTGCAGAGAAGGTCATCGGGCTGGCTAAAGGGTTGTAACATTAACCAGTCACGTTAACCTTTTAGTGCTCCTCTTATCCAAAAGAAAATCACCAGTAATAAAATGCCATCATTAAAACCCAAACTCTTATAATGAACCGTTTCATCCTGTCCTGAAATGATGGTGTATGATAAGCAAAACAGATGAGAATGACCACTCCTGTTCCTTTGAGAAACCAGCAGAGGAGTTCAAATCCTAAGTAACAAGTCCCTTAATCATAGCAATAACAACGATTAACTATTAATAAATAAATTATTCCATATCCGAAAAACAGCTACTAATTCTAACATAAACCGTAACTAAACTGTTCTGTTTTCCATTTATGTGTCTTGCAGAGGGTACGCCTATTCGAGGTAAGAAGATAACCAGAGTTGTGTGTTGTTCGATCACAGGTAACTGACCATTAGCTAACCTTAACAGCGCCGCTCAGAATTACCTGCAGATGGTAAACGTCCTGGAAACATGTCACTTTGTTTTTCCCCTCTTTGCAGAACACGTGACCTGTGTGTTCCATTCGTGCCACATCTTGTGTTCCTTTTATTTGTATCCCCTCGCCCTTTGTGTGTCGCCGTTTGATGTGTCCATCGAGTTCCTCGTGAATTTCATGCTCAGCGTGCGATTTGCTGGGCGGCCTCTTCCACGGGGAAGGAGGACGATATGATGCTGTTTGGTTTTGACCTTTGATGTGCTTACAGATGGGGCATCTTGTGGGTACCATTCAGCCCCACCCAGTACTCCGTGCTCCTGAGCCCAAAGCTAAGGGTTTACAGTATCAGAGCATTTTCTGTATACGGCAGCCACACACGTACGTAAGCGGCAACGCTAATTACAGCTCCAGTGCGGCACAGTCGGCCACAGTGAGAGGTGCATGAATTACACTGCGACTTTGCTGCACTGGCTGCACTGGTTTAATCGCAGTGGCCCCATCAGAGATCTTTGTGCTGGCAGTGCAGTGACAGCATTGCTGCTCTGGGAGTTCAGGTGTGAGGGATGAAATCAGAAATAAAGCAGTCATGAATAATTAGAATGATCCAGTGGAGATGTGGCCATTTCCGGGCCTGAATGAAGGAAAATCTCACACCCTTTTCCCTGTATTTTTTACATATGTTTTGAATTATTTTTTTATTACTAATATCATGATGGCTGCTTTAGGTTTCTACATTTATTTATGTATTTGTTTTGCAGAGGAAGGAGGTAGGTATAGTTCTTGTTATTGTCTAATACATGGCAGCACTTGAAAGTTGTTTAAAGCAAAGTTTTATTAACCAGAGGCTACATCCAACTGCACGGATAGTATTGTGTCCATCATGTTAGTATCATGGATTTTTTTTTAAATCAAACTCTTTCCAGTTACACATCATTTCCTTTCTTAATCTTTTCTCCGGAAATGTATTTCATAGGCCCAGGAAATTATTCGAACGAGTCAGTGAACAAGTATTCTCGTCACGTCAAAGTGCACGTTTTCCACTTCAGCCAACTGATTTACAGTATCCTAACAAGACCTGGCAAATCTATCACTCCTCATAAAGAGCCACGCATAGCTCCACTCCTCTACACACGATAACAGGATCAGAGGTGCACGGGGGGGATCTTCCTGTCTGTTTGAGGGTTCTGCCCCTGCAGATGAATGGAGGATGCCATGATAATGGGAGGAGAGAGACCTGTTCCATAGCCTAGCGTGACTGCCAGCCAGGCAGGAAGTTAGGGCTGGTGCTACCATAAAGCACAGGCAGAAACGTTAAGGACATCTTAGCACACATTTGTTTTGGGTTTGTGTGTGCGCTGCATGTATTTCTGTGCACGTTTACGATTCGAACCCGTCAACCCTGAGTTTGGATTCCCGTCACCATGAAGTAGAGAGTGCACGATTGGCCAGGAATCCGGGTGGAGCCCAGCTTTGGGCTTCCTGCGCAGACGCTGGTGATTCTTAGCAGAGCATTACAGGCCAGCAGATGGGAGCTGACATCCGGAGAGTCGCGCCCGGACCCCATGCTGCTCGGCCCGCATCTAGTGACCTTGGGGCGTCGTCAGAGCGTGCCTTCCTGACAGCCGAGAGGGCCACCAGACTGGTGAACTCTCGTTGCAGACCTTTCAAAGTCTTTGTCCTTTAACTTTCTCCCACATCAAACTTGCGGAAAGTTTGTGGCTAAAGGCCGCTGGCTGCTAAGACTTCTGCTTTCGCTGTAAATAGGTTATCTAAGTTAGATGGATCGTTGTTGTGATAAGGAAGGTATGCAGAAACTGAGAAGCCTGTTTCCTACGTGTATTATTTTTTTGATAAAATATGTAACCTTTACAACATATTAACATGCCCCCCCCCCCCCCCCCCTTACTCTGAGACAGTCCAAATAAAACCTTACTGTAAACGTGCAAGTAGTGACTGGAACGAGATTCACCTCTGCCAGTGATTCACCATTTTGTTGAATTAAAAATGATGGCTGAACATTTACTTTTAATTGGAAGGTTTGGAAACAACTTATCCAAGAAGCTTGCAGTTCTCATTTCCAAGATTACCAGCATGAGTCAGAAATCAAACGTTTTGCACATTAAGGTTTTTAGTTTAGAGTTTTACTTATTTTGGCACGTATTAGTGTTTTTTGTTTGAGCGTCTTAGAGTCGACAGAAAACTGAACTAAACTGAAATGAATGTAAAGAATGTTGACGTAAAGCGATCATACATGTTCCGGGGTTATGAGAAGAATTAAATAAATAAATTTGAAAGCATGCAAAGAAAGTTGTTCGATCTGTCAGCTGTCCAGGCGTGGTGGAAACTCTAAGTATGTTATCATAGTGTCTGAGCATGGCTCAGTAAACGAGCGCTTCCTCTTGTGCATCTCTGCATCACGATGGTTCCCACCCACACACACACACACACATTCGTATTCGTATCTTTGTGGGGACCGTCCATTCATTTCTAGTGGAAAAACCTTAATCCCATCAATGACAACGTTAACCCCTATCCAGCCCTAACCTTATCAATAAGTAACCAAACAAAATACACAACTTTATTTTTAGTCCTTTAATTGAATTTACAGATTCACTGCTATAAAACTGCGACCGAAAAACATTGTCCCTCAAAAATGGATAAATAAGTTTTCATCACACTCTGGGGACATAACCCACACACACACACACATCGGTGAGGGTGCAAGGGTTTATGATTAAGCTCTTGTTGTATACGTACAGTAGCAGTCAGAAGTCTGGACACACCTGTTTTTAATGCATTTGTCTGTATTTTAGCTGTTTACCTCGCGGTAATGAAGTATTGCATATCAGATATTATAATGACAAAGAGAACTTCTCATCTCAAAATGTTCTCTAATTATAGACTAGCCCTCTTTTGCTTCGGCGACAGCATCGCAGACTCTTGGCATTCTTTCAGCCAGCTTTCAGATGATGCCGCCTGGAATGCTTCTCCAACAGTCCTGAAGGAGTTTCCACAAGTTCTGGGCACTAGTTGGCTGCCTTGCTCTTACTCTTCAATCTAACTTAACTTCAATCTAACCAGCTCAATAGGCTTTTAGTCGGGGGATTGTGGGGGGGCCAGGGCACCTGTCACAGAACTCCATCTCTTTCCATGCTCACAAGATAATACAGTACTCACTTAGCCTCGAGGTGTGCTTTGGATCGTTATGATTTTTAACAGGTGATTTTCAATAGGTGTGTCCAGACTTTAGACTGGTGCCGTACGTGTTTTTTTCGTTTTTTTTTTTTTTTTGGCAAGTTTAGAATAAATTATTCCTGAAGCAGTAGAATGGTGCTCCACACAGCAGGTGAATTGGAAACGTCCCGCTTCACATTCCAGCCGCCACACCTACCTCCTCTGTCACACTTCTGAACAGCACATTTGTCGCTGGAATAATGCATTAACATTCCCACGTCTCCCTGCCTCTCCCAAACTGGCGCGCGTCCGCCAGTATCTGACATCCACATATCTTTGCGTTACTCAGTGGAGCTCACCTTCGCTTGTGTAGAATGAAACACCCTTCCCCGTTCCCTTTTAAGCAGGAAGCGAGCTGAATTCAGTCACTTCCCTCACTCAGTCGCTTTTGTCTTCGGTTTATGCGCCCCGCTGCCGAATGCACAAGAACTTTCCCCAGGGATCAATAAAGTTTATCTCATCTTGTCTTATCTTAAGGGTTTGACTGAAGATCTGGGTTTCTCAGCTCAGGAATGGAAAGACTGCAGTTAGTTTCAGTACTTCTGCTTGAATAATTGTTCTTTTTGTTTCCTCCCTGCGTCCCCCTTGTCTCACTTACTGTCCTGTTTGTCTCCGTCTGTCTCTATGTCCACTGTCCCCACCAGGTGCCCTGCAGATAGAGAACAGCGAGGAGACGGACCAGGGAAAGTACGAGTGCGTGGCGTCTAATGTGGAGGGCGTCCGCTACTCTTCCCCTGCTAACCTATATGTGCGAGGTAGGGAGCCACATGGCCCAGGAGTGCCAAGCTGACAGAGCTGCACATAGCACTCGCCCAGGGGTCATGGCGGGGGGGGGGGGGGGGGGGGGGGGGGGGGGGGGATGTCACAGCAGCTACTCCAGCATCTGACATGCTAGCTTGTCGCTCAGCTTCCCTGGGGCCCCTTTTTCCTATTTAAACCCTGTACATTTAGAGCTTAAACACGCTCCCATATTACCAAGCAGTGATGATATTAGCCTTTAGTTTTCTCTGTCTGCAGTCGTAACTAACGTTACAAAAAAAGATCAATAAGATCATTCCAAAAAGTAGTTGGTAACTACAGAGCATTTATGTAAAATTGTATATGTTGAAAATAGTTTATTTTTGCATACTTACTTTAATACAGAAAAAATAAGCTATATCAAGTATATTGAAATATGATTAATGTGATCTTATATGCATGAAGTGTTTTTTCGAGTGGTACAGGACATCCTGATGGAAAACGTTAGGCGAAATTTATATAATATGGGGAATAAAATAACCTGTACTAAGAAAAGTGGAATTCAGGTTTCCGCAGTTTTTTTTTTGTGTCAGTTCAAGCGTTTTTCCAGTTCTGCTTGATGACGGTAAGGTGACGGTAAGTCAGGCTGAGATTGCCCTGCATAAGGCATGCCACACTCTCAGAAGGTCCTGTTCCTGATCCTATAAAGTGTTTAACGAAGAAGGACCCATTAAATGTACATCTCTTCACAAATTGTTCGTTTATTCAAATTTGTTCCATAAATTTTGGATTCACAGTAAGGAGATGCCATCTACTTCGTAATTATGAAAACGTTTAAAAAATATATATTTTCCTGATAAATAATTCTGTATATTCCAGAATACTTATTAATTATATATACAGTATGCATACTAAAAACATGCAGGACCCTGTTTAGTGTAAGGAATTCTTCCACAGTAAATCCTCATCTGTATTTCTGTAGTGAGTTTTCAGAATGAGATATATGACAAGAAGGTAGCGTAACAGTTTATTGAGTAGCCTTGCCTAAATGGGTGGTTGCCATTGCTTTGTGTCTCTAGATACTGCAGACATGTAAAGACATCATGTCTCCTTAGTGTCCAAGCCGCAGACACTTTATGGGCTCAAAATGTTTTTAACGTTCAGTCAGTAACCACAAATTAACAAAGAAAAATCGCACTGCATCATCCCTAGCGATTAAATAATAACAGCTAATTAAGGGTTAATACTATGCCGTTGGTTCAGTAATTGTGTTTATGCTAATAAATTTGTTACATTTTAACACAAAGCAAAGAAAAAATGTTGCGTAAGTTACATTTGAAATTAGCAGCTGCGGTGTATGCCAATTCGAAATGTGCTGATTTCATTGCTGCGTTATCTTCGGATATCTTACATTTCTGTCTGTGCTGCCAGAATATTCCAGATTTTTCCAGTATCTTGAACTGCAGCTGCTAACTTCAATTACAATTACAATTGTGATATTTGTATTGGTTGATTTGTTGATTTATTAGGTTAATTTTGTTGCTTTGCTTTCTTTCATTTTTTTCTTTCTATAATTAAAACGAATGAGCCACCTTGGGCAGCCTCGAGGTGGCTAAAGCCTTCTGTTTTTATGTTCTTGGGCTTGCCGTTGCTGCTGCTGACTAGCGAGCGGCAGCATGGCTATTGAGATCAATTTGATTTCTGGGTGAGAGTAGAAGCAATTTTCTGAAAGAAGGGTGTTATTGATATCAAAGAAAGACAGAGGACAAACAAAACAGGAAATGTGGCAGCTAAAAGCCTTGAGGTGGCCGTTTTTACTCTCTCTGTGTTTCCCCTATTTTTCTCTTTTCCTCATGTCATTGTGTTCTGCATCAACCCCTTTACATCCCTCAGAGCTTCGAGAAGGTTGGTGTGTTTTTTCTTTTTCACTTTTTTTACCCACATTTAAAAAAATGTGAAAAATCTTTAGTGTATTTATCTATTGCAACGCTAAATTGAAATAAACTAAACAAAGAAAAAAAGAAAACGATGAACTTGCTAAATATTATAACGAAGAAATGATCTGTGATGATTTTTACTAAATATTATCCGGTAAAATGAATTTAAAAATACAAAAAAACCCGCTGAGCTCGGGTTGTGGATTTCCTTTGAGTTTGCATTGTGGGGCCTTTTCTCGCTTGCATCTGTTGGTATTGCTTCAGCTTAGAATGCTAATCGGCGCATGTTGTTATGGAAACCCAGCACTTTGAAATAATGGGGCCTGATGCATGATAGGAGAATGTAACTATCCTTGCATGCCTGAACAACCCTTCTGGGCGTTGTCTCTTCCCTGCACTCGCGGTGTTTTCTTCATCGCTTTAGCTATGGATTGTTTTACCCCACTCACCATGTACTGAATGCTATGTCAGCTAAATTGCTATGCTATGGTGTGCGTGTTTTCTTTTTTGTATTCCTGACTGCTTTTAGCTAGACTGTTGGGTATGTTGCTTGTTCCCCCTTCGGTCGCTTTGCTGCTTTTTATTTCGGAAACAACGTAACGGGTGATCTGTCGATGCACAGTCCAGTGTTCCTGTCACCAGAGTTTATGCCTTGACTAAGACCTCTTCGGCTGGCCCTGGTAATGATTTCACACACCTGTCGGGCTGCTGTGTTCCCAAGTCGCCAGAGTAACAGCAGGCACGCTTACTCCACGTCACGTCACGTGGGTTTAGCGCGCTGAATGAACTCACCTCTGAGTACGCTGTCCTGCTTAGTTATCCAGTTAGCTTCATTACAACATTGCCCATCTGAATTGATTTCACATCGATTTGGTAATTAAGCTGTTCATATTTGGGTTATAGAGCGAAAACAAAACAGAACAAATTGTTCAAAATTGTGCCAAATAATCTGATTCCAAAATTGTTGCGAATGATCTGGTTCCGCTGCTGCAAAGGCACCAAATTAACTGCCAGCTAATTTCAAGTCAGAGACCGATGACACGCATTCCATCAAATTGAGTTTTAGCGCCCTATTGCATGCATGCTATTATCGAGGGCATATAAAGTTATATGGTCTGTGGCCTCTGGATTTTATAAATCAGATTTTAAATGGAATCACAGGCTCTACAATTCTTGTGTCCATAACTGCAGTAGGCTTGACTATAAATTTTACTGCCATATTTGTGAATACATTACATGGGTTTTGGACTCAGGCTGGTACAGAGCCAGTAATTAAGGCCACTTGTCTTGATTTTCATTCGGTTTAAATGAATGTCCTTCTGGCTCTGCATCGCGTAGGGCTGTTATCCGAAGTGTGTGGCTGGAGTCGTGCAGACGGCCCTCCCAGCTGTGTGAAAACCCGCCCGGCATCATATATCGATTCGGATGAGGTGAAACAGGGAGGTGGTCAGTAGTTCAAGAAGGCTGTCATCTCTCAATAAATGAGCATGGCCACAGAGAGGAAGTGTCAGTAGAGCTAACAAGAAGGAATTGGGCCGCTCCTTGTAAGGGTGCACATAATAAGGGATTGGGCCCCAGCAGTCCGTCGTCAGCGAGCCGGGACCCGTAATCGGGTCTTTGTGTTTCGTGTCCGTGAGGTGACTGCTGAGTCCCTTCTTGACCTGCTGATACAAAAGCCCAAAAAGACATGAACAAGCAGCTCCGCGGCGGTCTCACGGCATACACGCGCGGCCGTTCCGCGGCGGTCTCACGCCAAACACGCGCGGCCGCTCCGGCCGCAGCTGCTGACGCGGCCGCCCGTCGCGGCATGTCATTAAAATTACACAGCGCCTTTGCTTTTGCTCCCGCTGGTAGAAAAGACGGCGTTGCTTTGAGAAGGCAGCACTGTGCGTTTGAAAAAGAAACATTACAGCTAATATACAGCAGCTGCACACGCCGAAGCCCAGCTGCTGTCCCGCCCTTTGGCTATTTCTCTCAATGGCTTCTTCTTTTCTTTTATTTTATTTTATTTTTTTAATTCTTTGCGCATTTGTAGCTGAAGTTATTAGCTCCAGTAGTTCCATTAGCTCTTTTAAGTTAAACTTTTTTTTTTTTTACTGAAACCTTCGCGGCTATAAAAACAGTCCTCTGTTATTTACATTAAGAAATGATTGCAGTAATCATCGCTTTAAGTCATTTTCCTCTTGCACACAGCTGGCCGGTGTACCTTTGCCTAGCTTATAAAAACAAACCCTATGAACCCCTTTATTTTTTGAAAAGGACAAGCTGAGGATGATTTTTTTTCTATATGACCACCTCTCGTGAAGAGTTTTCACAGAGCAGTTGTTATCCACGATCAGCCACACAGATACTTGGTATTTTTAGAAACCAGATCTATCAATGTGTTGACACGGGAACGCTGTGCTGTGGACTCCGGGGTGTTTGCTTTCCATGTAGATTTACCCGCCGTTCGTTGCATCTGGTTGCATGCGCTGCCATGTGTGCATGTGTGTCGAGTTGGGTACGAAAGCTAGATTACACCTCTCTCTGCCCCCCTCCGCTGGTCCAAACGGAGGCGGAAATCCAGTATTAACTTGGAGGAGTGTCTGGGACTTTGAAAGCCCTCAGGAGGGCCATACTAAATATGTGTTTCTTCTGAAAATTTAATCCCAGTCTGGTAAGGACAGAGATTTATCTGGAGCACACCTAAACCCAACCAAAATCTATGGGTCCCATTTAATCATACTCACTGCCAGGCCAAGAACAGAATGTACCAGGATACATAACTGAAAATAATGCAGATGTAATTCATAGCTGAGCATGTAAAGCAGAGGCATTTATTTTTATGATATGGATGAAGCATGTATTACTCAATCCATACAAATTAAGCTGTATATTCTGGGTCCAAGTCTGGAATATTTCTTTAGAAGAAGCTCCATTATTACATCTGAATTGCCCCCTGAGGTTGTACTGCATTGCCACAGCGCAGGTCTGTCTGACGTTAGCTGCCCCTCTAGGTTCTGTGACCATGGCCCATGCCTTGCACTCCCCATACTAAATGTGTCTTGTGTCCCCTGGTCAGATTCTGGGTGGGGGGGGGAGGTGTAATGCTAGCTTTAATGTGACACTGAAAGGCTGCACATTATATTAGCATCTTCTCTCATTTTGGGGCAGGACAGGCTTGCTTGACTGTTCCCACCAAAATGGCCTGTAATGTCTGCCTGCTAGCCTCTGTTTCTGCGTATAGTTGTGTACCTGTAGCATTAGTGGAATGCTCTCTCGACTGCTATGCAACACCTCACTTTACACTTTTCTGTTGTCCCTCTCTCTACACCTGGGCTTGAAATACTGAGATGTATGGAACCCCTAAGTGCTTGCCAGACCCCCCGATAGCTGGGACCTCCTGGCTCCTGGTCTATGTGAATGAGGACCTTGTGCACTGAATTGGAATAGTCTTTGCTTTGTTCCCTGGACAGATATTATCCCCCATTGCCATCAAACTATCCAACCTTTTGAAAGTCTAATAAAGAGTTCATACACAGCAACCATACTACACTTTATCTTTGGTTAATAGATGGACATTTCTTCCGTTAAATACATCGGAGTATTACTGAGAGATAACGTAACGAATAACAGGAGATATTATCTACACATAAACATAAGGAATTTGACAGTAAATATAAAACCAAGAATCTATCAAGGCAAAGAGTAGAGGCTCCTACTGGAACTGTCCCTAACCACTGGTTTTTATTATTATGTTGTAATAAAGATGATATTACTTTGTTTATTTTAAATAGTCAATCAAGACCTCTGTGATGTGCATCTTCTGCCATATTAGTGTGAAATTATTAATATCTGAAATGATAATGTTATAATAAAGGGAAATGATGAGCATAGAGATGGGCCTGCCATCCATGTAATAGCCACTGTTGCCAACACTCCATGCTAAGACTTCCATGGGGTCTGAAAACGCTGAGTAGGGTTTAAGCTGAATCAGAGCTATAATTAACCATAAACAGGACCCGACCCAGCAGACCACATTATCCTAGATATTCAAAGGCTAATGGTGTGAAATTACTAATATCTAGAATGATAATGTTACAATAAGGGGAATTATGGCCAAAGTGATGGACCTGCCAACCATGTAATAGCTACAGAGGCCGGCACTCTGTATTCGGAGTTCTGCATCTATTTCTGTGTCCTGAAAGTGCTGAGTAGTGTGTGAAGTGAAATCCAGCTTTGTTCAGACATGTTCATGGAAAGACTGACCACGTCTGTCCAGTCCTAGTCTATGCACAGCTCACAGTCGGCGATTTTCTGAGTCGAAAGGGACCGCTCCCTGGCGGTGACCTCATTCACACAGCCACTGAAGCCCACGGCCCACCAGGGCTGGCAGAACCCCCGAGCTCGTGACCCACGCTGCCTCTCCTAGGCGGCCCGGCGGCCTGAGTTCAGTCTTTGTGAAATAAACACGGTGGCAGCATGTTGCCCGCTGTACTTCTGTGTGCTGCTGTGACCTGCAGAAGCTCTCGTTCTCTGTGCTGTGACATTGTCTGTGCCGTGCAGATGGAGCTTTGCTGTGGGTTTTGCTTTATTTATGTGTTCGTCTTTTTATCCGAAGTTGCTGGTCTTGCACCTGGGAATGGCATGCTTGGATGGCCTTCGGCGACATGCTGTGACTGTAGCAGGTCTCCGGTTCGCAGGCTTGGTGGATGGCCGGGCGTGCCTCTTACTCCCATCACCCCTGTGCCAGCCTTAGTCCTGCATGTCCTTGTGAGCAATGGGTTGCCTCTTCACCTTTGTTGGCAAAACGAAAAAAAAACAACTTAACAAAAACGATCAGAATAATCCAGATACGGTTACGTTTTCAGACTACCCGAGTTTTTCTTATTTTTCTTCAACAGTTTAACTTTTGGATGATTTATTATATTATGTAGTATTACTTTACGCAAATATCTGGAAAAAGCCCTAGTAGCAAATGTTGTGTTGCGGTTCTGTGGGCAAAGCCGGCACATGGGATGTATATTTAAAACAAAGTTAGATATCACCAAGTTACCACTTGGCGTCCCCTAGCAAGCAAACCGGTGAATGAAGAACCTGACTTACAACATAAAATGCCATAACTCATGAGCAGTTTAGTTAAAATATACAGCCGAAAAAGCTATTTGTTCCTATGCCGATAAAAATGAATCCATGAAAGCTGTTATACCTCGGAGATTCAAAACAGAGCTGAACCACCAAGACATAATCACTTTAAGAGTGTTCCAATTCATATCATCAACAGTCACTATTAGTTATTATTCATTTTCTAGAAAGAAATGTGCTATAAATCATCAAAATAATAGAGGGACTTTAAAATGTTAGAAGGGTCTTAATGTTAGCGGTTAATTTTATATTCGTCTTTTGTGAGACATACTGATATTAATCAGGAGCCAGGATGCTGTGTGTTGGGTGCAGACCTCATTCTCTTGTCTCCATCTTTTGCACCAATATGAGACAAACATTTGGGGGAGTTTGAATCTTGGATTTCAAGCCTCGATGTGTGAGACCTAAACCCACTGAGAACCATCCTCTTCTCTTATGTTTGACTGGAATCATGATGTCCTATCTCTCTCTCCCTGTCCCCCGTCGGGCATGTCCCCACCCTGTTCCCCTGTCCCCACGCGTCCCCATGTCTCCTTATCCATGGTATTCCTGTTATGTGGTCCGTCCTGTCTTGCTGCTTGCACTTTGGTGTGCCTATGTGTCCTGTCCTCATGCGTCTGTTTTCCCATCCTGTCTGTCTGTTTATCTGTCCGTCTGTCTCTAACCCTAACCTTTTATAATTCCTCCGCGCCTCGGGCCTCTTTCCCTTTCCTTTTAAATCTTTTTTATGTCTGCATGATAAATTTCTATCCTCATACTTTTTTTTCATATACTCCTTCCATTTTGTTTACTAAGACTCTACACTGCCCTATTTCATCCTCAACGGTATACAGTCAGGGTATGTGGTTAATGGTCTTAAGCTCACCATTAAGTTCACACATGTTGATGGCCAGCAGTGACCACTGGCTGATCTCTGGCAACTGGGAAATACCAAGTGCAGGGGAGCCATAAAGGGTCCAATGAACCGCGCCCCAAAAGCTGGGGCCTTCTGTACCACCTGATACCCCCCCTGCCCCCCACCACCACCGCTATTTCCTCCACACCCATCTTCACCCTCACCTTTCAGAAAGCTCCATCAACATCTCTGGGATGGAGACACAAAATTTTGACCTTTGTAGTCTGATATGAGCTTCCGGCTTCACCCGCCGCCATCGTCCTTGCGGTTTCCCTAAATTCTCGATGTATTTATTTTTTTTACTATACGTTACCCGATGAGCACTGCTGTGACCCCAAGACAGTACATGCTATTTTCCATATATTTATATACTGTCCAATTCCTTCCCAGAGTTTAAAGTGACAGTGCGGTCCTGTCACATGACATCAAATGGGCTGGATTGAGAATAAGGAAAAAAAAAAAAAAACAAAACGCTTACCTAGCTCTGGATTGGCTTCCCTGCCCTCTTCTTGCCAAACCCCCTATTCTCTCTCTCTTTCTCTCACTTCTACCTCTCAGATTTCTCTTTCCTCTTCCAGTCTTCCTCATCCAGGCATGCAAGTGATCCCTCGGTTATATCCCTCTATGCATTTTAACCTCAGTTTATATCTGATTTCGTTTTTATCATCTACTCTTTATTTACTTTGACCTATTGTGCATGCTGTCTGTGAGACTGATAGCTGCATCTATCAATGGAACCGTGTCAGATCTCAAAAAGGCTTTGTCCAGTTGATCTACCTGAATCACAAAAATCTCATTAAAGTTTCTCATCTTCAGTGAGGGCTGGAAGGTGGAGCTTGCTCGTTTACGTCCGGCAAAATACTGTAGCGTACATTCAAGGAATACCCCGCATCAATTTCTGAGCCGTTATTTCGGGCCAGGCAGGGCCTGGCGCGAGCTGTTTTCTAGTTGCATGTGACTTCAGCGTGAGAGTATATTGCTTTGACGATCTTGTTGTTGTGTAGATATGTGTGATGACCATATTACAGAGATGGTAGCCCGTTCTGTCTATCTTAAGAGCAGGGCTACTTACAGCGTAAGGTCCCTCACTAATTAGCTAGTAACACTGAAAGGATGAGAAACGGATAATAGATTTTTGTGTTTTTTTAAATGTGCTGTGATGGGTCGAATTTTGGTCAGTGGATCCTTGTTGCCATGAATGGTTGCTTTAATGTCAATCTATATTGTTGGTGAAACAGTTCTGCTACCTTTAGTTTTCATAGTTATTTAATTTGACTTTTGAATCCTTGATTGTATTTTAGTTTGCTCTTTTCTTTCTTGGACAAGGATTCCACATGAAGGGGGGCATATTTTCATGAACGTGTTGTTACCTCTCTCTCTTTGCTCTCCACCAGTCCGGCGTGTCCCTCCCCGCTTCTCCATCCTGCCCACCAGTCATGAGATCATGCCGGGCGGCAGCGTCAACATCACCTGCGTGGCGGTGGGCTCGCCCATGCCCTACGTCAAGTGGATGCTCAACTCCGAAGACCTCACCCCGGAGGACGAGATGCCGGTGGGCCGCAACGTGCTGGAGCTCAACAGCGTGCGCGAATCGGCCAACTACACCTGCGTGGCTATGAGCAGCCTGGGCATCATCGAGGCCGTGGCCCAGATCATCGTCAAGTGTAAGGCCTGTGTGCTCAGGACGCTCAGAATGTTCTGCTTTCAAGGTTACGGGGATCATAAAAAGCTGAAAGCAAGAACTACGGTCTAGTTCCCAAATGGACTAAATTTGGCCAGTGCCCATTTTAAAGCATTACCGTGATATATTACATTAATGCGATTATTCCATTATCCACTATCCAGGTTTACACAAGTGAATGGTACACGTGCAGTCATACTCAGTCACATCACCCAGCCATGTGACTTAAAATTTTTGGCGGGAACTAAAAATAAAATGAGCAAAACCCTTGCAGGCACAGATGGATCGTACCTGATGAAGGATAACAACCGTGCATTAAGATGCCGTAATATTAGCTACTGAGCCCCCGACGTGACGCACTAGTGTTCCATTATTTGTGATGATGCGTTAAGGTGGCCGAAAGCTACATCAGTATCAGTTTATTTTGGTCCCTGCTCTGCTTTCCCCGTCAGCCCTGCCTAAACCACCAGGGACTCCCGTGGTGACAGAAACCACAGCCACCAGTGTAACCATCACCTGGGACTCGGGCAACCCAGACCCTGTCTCCTACTACATCATCCAGTACCGTGCCAAGTCCCCAGACAGCAAGTTTGAGGTCATGGATGGGATCACCACCACCCGCTATAGCATTGGAGGGCTCTACCCTAACACTGAGTATGAGATCCGGGTGTCTGCCTTCAACACCATTGGCCAGGGGCCACCGAGCGAGCCCGTCGAGGCACGGACAGGGGAGCAGGCCCCCGCTAGCCCACCCCGCAACATCCAGGCGAGGATCATCTCCCAGAACACCATGATGGTGGAATGGGAGGAGCCGGAGGAGCCGAATGGGCACATCAAGGGCTACCGTGTCTACTACACCATGGACCCCAGTCTGCCCATGAACCAATGGCAGATCCACAATGTGCAGGTCAGCAGGATGACCACCATTCAGAGCCTCACTCCGTCTGAAACCTACACCATCCGCGTGCTGGCCTTTACCTCTGTGGGCGATGGGCCCTTCTCTGACCCCATCCATGTCAAGGTGCTGGAGGGAGGTAAGTCAATTCAATTCAGTTTCATTGAGTGCATTTTCACAACATTTCATTGTCTCCGAGTGCTTTGCATTATCCCTGCCCAAAGCCGGTAAGTGCAGGTTGCCTGGTCGATTCCCACCGCGGTTATTTAAAACAGGGCGACAGCTCGGCCAATGTGTTTACTCAGCTGACAAGTGCTGAAAAAATGAAACCAGTTGTCGTTAAGGTGATCTTTTAAGAAGTTTCGAAGTTTTTATTTGTTTTTTGGTTGCCTGCTTCCTGATCTCTTGTATGTCATCGGTTATAGTACCAGGACAACCCGCCAAGTTCCAGGTGGGCACCGTGTCTGACACCAGCATCGAGCTGACGTGGGAGCCTGCCTATGAGAAGGAGGGCATCTTAAGCTATGAGCTGCGGTACAGAGAGGGCAGCGCGGGCACTCAGGTACAAACGCGTCATCCTCTACACTCTCTGCACAGGAGCAGCATCTGTCTGTGACCCCTTTAAACTTACAGTCCAGGACCTTTTCTCAGATTTGGTCTCAGAATGAAACTGTATGGCTCTAAATTAGCCCTGAAATGACTGTGACAATGAAAATGCCACGAGGAAGCCTGCAGACCAGGACTGAAGACAGGAAATTCTGCAAGAATCCGTCTATACAGTCACCTGGCGTCCCCATTTACTAGATGGTGATAACCTATAATAACATTATGCCTGAGATGTACTGTCAGGTTAAATTACATATTCTACTTTTAACCGCCTAAATTTAGTAGTCAGATATCGGGCTTGTTTATTCCGAAAAATGTATCGAATCGGCTGAACAGTCCAGATATCAGAGCAGTAACACCAATAAAAAAAGGTAAGTACTTTTTGTGCTATTTGCAAGTACACCCACAGAGGTGTAACTCTTCTGCTGGGTGTTGAACCGGGCATAGAAACTTGCATGAAAAGTTTACACAATGTATTAAAATTTTTTTATTAGACTAAATCTGAGTTAAAGGTCACTGTTGAGTTTGAAAAGCGTACATGTTCTCTGTCTCCGTTACATGTTCGCATATGAATTACAAACTGCACAGCTCATCGTGTAATAGTATGTCAGAAACCAGATTGATTTGGATTATAGAAACTGAAAGTTATCTTTCCTCGATAGTAATTATTAAAATCATTGGTGGAAAATTGATGGTTTGAATGAGGTATAGTGTATATAAATGATTTACTACCCCTTTACCGTGATATACTACACTTGGCTAGTACTAAGTGGGACCCACTTTTTCCTCAAGATTCGCTTCAAGGTGAGATGAGTTACCCGTCCTGGGAAGCCTTGCTGTATTTCTGCACTCGCCTCCTTCCTGTTAGCTTTAACGAGCCTGGCCATTCTCCTCAGGCCCCTCTCATTATCAGGGAAAGAAGTGCCGCCGTCTGGAAGCTTTCTGATCAATCGCGACACCCTCAGTAAACCCCAGACACTGGAGTGTGTCAGAATCTCAGGAAGGTGGCTGTTTTCTGAGAGGCTGAGACTCTGCCACTTCTGGAACCAACAACCACAACAAATTCAAAATCTTTAAGATTATGCCATTGATCTTAGCCTTTGAAAGTCTCGAACTATATTTATCAGCCCTGCCTGTATGTGTCCTCATCCAGCTACGCAATTTGTGAGCAGGCTGTTTGCATTAACAAGCAAGTGTACCTAATAAACTGGCAATGAAGACTGTATGTTTATCAAATTTTTTGACAGATCTAATTCACTGAGTGCTTGTCTTTGATTAAAATAGATTCTACATAATACATCTTGTGAACATTATACCAAACCAAAATGCTTGCATCTTTTAAAAAATGTTTCTAGCAAGTGAAGAATGCTACAGAACTAGTTTTTGAAACTACCCCCAAACACTGGTGTGACTGCTCTGTAAATACATAAGTTAAAAAAACATCAATTAACATACAGAATCAGATTAAATTATATTTCCTTTGTTTAGTAGCTTTTTTTTATTAAGCCTCTGGCATCACTTACAAAATCCGATCCTGTGTCACTTTTCTGCTCTAACTACAGGTGACGAAAAAGTTGGCTCCCGCCTCATCCTACATTGTGGACGGGCTGCGCGCTAACAGCGATTACTACTTCTCATTGGCCGCCATCTCTAAAAAGGGCATCGGGGCCTTCACCAATGAAGTGATCCAGAAGACGTCCCAAGCCAGTATGTCGCCCGTCCCTCTCCTGTCTGGGCCCTTCTCCTGGCGTTACTGCAGGAGGCCTCCTCGGAGGAAAGGAGGTGTTGGGAACAAAGTCCGAACAGAAAGCCGGCCTTAGCAAATGTTAATGAAAGGTTTACATTGCGTTTGTGTGAAGCCTTTAGAAAACACAGCGCAAACGATGCCGTAAACGTTTTAACACGTCGATCCACAGCTCGTTGAAATTGCAAATCCCAAATTTATATCTGACAGCGTCACGGACGTCTGCAACTGTATCCCAACCCTTTGTCCCACCGATGTGAGAGGCTTTGTTTTTAATATCATGCTGAATAACAATCTGAAATAATCTTTTGATCCTCCATGTGTTTGAATATGCGAGGACAGTGGAGCGGGGATTATTTATAAATTCTAATAACGTGTGACATGTTGTCTGTCCGGTGTATGTGTCTGAGCCGAGGTGAAAATGTGTCTCTTTGCTTAGAACATGGACTGTGCCAGTGATTCTGTCAGCTGTGGAGCATCTATTTTTCTGATTACACTTTCTGTATGTAGAGAAGAATTCAGAAAAAAGCATAACCCAAACATCTATTATATTTTTTCTTCGACGTTTTTATTTATGCAGGCTGCGCTTTTTTTGTGAACTGCAAGTGCAATTTCTGCCTTGATAGTGAACTGCGCAAGAGAGACTTAAATGTCACGATCCCGTGTAAATGTGCACAAAGGGGTCTGTCGAGCCAGGGGGGGGCAACAAAGCAATAGTCGATAATGACCGACTCCTGAAATCCCTCTTTCTGCCGGCAAACAATGAGCCAACCAGACCCAGGGCTGGTTTGTGCATTTGTTTGTGATGCCAGGGCCGAGCATCCTCCCCCCCCCCCCCCGCCAACACCTGCTGACATGTTTGAACATTTCAGCTATCAGCTTTTTTTGGAAATTAAACTATTTCCCAGG
Organism: Petrocephalus schoutedeni; assembly: GCA_026780765.1. Classification (NCBI taxonomy): domain Eukaryota; kingdom Metazoa; phylum Chordata; class Actinopteri; order Osteoglossiformes; family Mormyridae; genus Petrocephalus; species Petrocephalus schoutedeni. The sequence continues at coordinate 3,081,085 of JAODKL010000034.1, read as the reverse complement.
ATTTGACCTTTCTGCACATTCTGCTTAGGCTTCTCTACATTATGGAATTAACTTTGAAAATGCTACTCAAAACAGTGTGATTGAAAGAGAATATTTTATAATTAAATTCGAATAGAATTCTAGCGACGACCGCTTAGAGAGGAAGGTTGCCTCACAGTCACTGAGAGGTTAATTACAGGGAATTCACCCTTTACCTACTGATGGACAGGCACGCACAGAGTCCCCGTTAATGCAGATATTAGCATCATATTAATTAATTATCAAGTCTCTGAGATTTAATGAAAATGGGAAAAAAAATGTAGACGATTATAGAATGTTCGTGAGCGAACCTCCAAGTCTGGTCAAATGAATAGCTTAGACAAGCCTGCATTGTGACAGACAACAGAATTGTCCTTTGATTTAGCAGAATGTGGCCAGGGTCACAATGAGCCTTGGATATGTGATTCTATACAAAAGGTGGACGGCTGTACCCTGAGATAACACCTGTATGGCATGAGTGGCAGGAAGCAGGTCGTGGCCGCATGAGGAGGTGTCTTGTTACACATTCCTCTTTTTTCTGGGAGCCCCGGGGGTCTTTGTGTCTTGCGCTCTTTGTCACTGCACTTCCCGGGCGTCCACCAGAGCACTCGCGATCCAGCGCTGATATGTTAATCCACCCCCGTGCCTTTTACGGGCGTCTCCGTCCATGCGTGTATGTGTGTGTGTCTGCCGTGCATGTGTTTGTATGATCCTGAACATACCGGCCTACCTCTGCTCTCAGAAAAGTGAACAAACTGGTGACCCCCACCCCCACCCCACCCCAAATCCTGCTTCTCCCTAAATCCTAACAAAACATCTTTCCCTAGAATGTCACCTGCCTTCTGATTTATTTCTGTTTTAGCTGTTTTATTTTGCGTCTTAAATATTCCTATAGCTTGTTGTCCAGGTGAATACGGCTCTGATCACATGAGGGAGGTCTCTCTTCCTGGACCTTAAAGCGGAAGTGACTGTCAGCACAACATTTTCTAATGCATGAACGCTACCAATCGAAATGCGTTAGACTAAAGGTAAAAGTAAGTATCTCTGAAGAAGGAGGGGGGGGGTATCAGGCTAGTTAGCCCCCTCCCAGAGCCACCAAGATCTATCCAGCATGGCCTGGTTCTCTCTACTGCTGGCCGTAAAGTAAGTTTAGCTAGCCGCTGCACATATAAGCCCTGCCTGCAGAGGGCAGTCTGCCTGCAGGAAGAATTTCAGTGTCCCCTCAGCTAGAGGTCAGTTTCCCTTTTACCCTATATGGAGATAGGGGATCAGATCAATCCCAGATCAGAAAGAGAGAAACACTAAACAGAGAGAAGCCAAGTGTCTCGTGGATCTCAGGGAGGTAAGTTCTGGGAGTTCTGCATCCACTTCACAGTAGGGGCCCAGCCCGCCTTCGCTGGGTAGCAAAGCTGGCCTTCACCGCTGCCTGTGGCCCGGACCACCTAAGCAGTCCGTCCCATCCTGCGGGGTGATAGACGATGCAGAGCAGAGTGTAGGTGGCAGCCTACGGGACGGTCTGATTGCGCCTTTTCAAATCCATGGCTTGGGAACTCTCGAAACAGCAGGACGTGCAATTTCACCTGGATGCAGGGCCCCCCCGACGGGAGGCGGCAGCCTGAAAGGCCGAGGATGAGGCGAGCGTGTGGTGTAATTCTGGCTAACCGGCGGGGCGCGTATGAAAAGCCACCCACCCGCAGGAAATTGCGCGTGACGCCATACAGTTGTGTCGCGCAGCAAACAAAGCCCCGGCCGTCCCGCTGTCAGCCTGTAAAGGCGAGGCTGTCTCCCCACTCTTATGTCCCGGCCGCAAAGCTGATTACCCCCGTCCTGCTCCGCTGGCCGGCCTCATTACAACCGCGCACTGCGCCGCAGCGCCATGGGGCCGCCATGGTGCTGAACATGGGCCCGCGCCAGCGGCGCTGGGAGCGGCCTGATTACCGCCAGCCCGACTGCGCGCAGTCCCCCCAGGCCCAGGAATGCGTACACACTGAGTAGCAGCCAATAACGGGGACGCGTGATGTCGTGAGTATCCGATGGAGGCTGGCTTTTCTTTGTCAACCTCAACGTCACAGCAAAGAGGAGAATGAAACATCTGTGGGAAGATCGTGTGTGTGTGTGCGTGTGCGTGTGTGTGTGTGTGTGTGAGCGTGTGTGCAGTACAGTGAGCCTGGCTTTTCTTGCCATGGGGACCAGCACGACCAGGATAAAATGAAGCAGGACAGGTCCATGTAGGAGGGTGTGCTACATTCAGCGGAAAGTGCAGAGTCATGTTGGATGGGGGCAAATGGGTCGGGGTGGGGGGTAGGGGGTGGGTGGTTGATTGGTGTCCCAGTCCTGGTCCCGTTCCCCATGGTTACACTGCCTGCTCAGATGGGCTGCACGCTTCAGACAGCTCCAGACAGTAACACTCACTTTCGACGTCCCTGTAGGTGTCCAGCAGTCGGGAAGTGGGAATTCACACCACCCTCAAGGCCCCCCGTGAAAGCCGGCAGTGGCACACCTGTTTAGGGCAGGAGGGGACATGGGTGGGGGGGTCTGGAATCCCATCATGGTTTGCCACTGCCCAGACATCAGCATTGCACTACCAAACTGACAGCAGCTGTCTGCAGTTAAAGAGCCACATTTCCAATCCACACCTTCTGGCCCGTTTCCCGATGATCATCATAAGTTTCTAAATATTCACGCTTGCACTCAGCCTCCTGAGTAAAATAATCATAGAAAGGTACCTTCAAGACTCTTTGTCCTTTATGTCAGACGAACATGATCATAAGTGCTTACCACTTAAGTACAATTCAAAAAGATTTTTTTGTTCAAAAAAGCAGGTTCTGTCTCGGAAGCTTATGTTATTCAGTGGGTCACAAGTGGCAAGATTAGACTGGTTTAGAAAATATGATTTGGCCTTGATTTGTCGCTGCTGACGTCAGCCATGTGTATCAGTGCCGCGTACCTCCGCACCTATCAATATTGTCTGTTCCTTTCTGAATCGCGCCTCATCGAATCTGACACGAGAGTGCGCGTCTGGTGGGGCCTTCCCCGTCGCACGCCTCGTCCTTCCTGTCTTATTACAAGTGTTCGAAAATTAATACTCAACTTCAATATGTCACACATGCAGTTAATCTCTCGGGAAGTACGGAGTGGTATATCTGCACGGTGAAGTACGCAACGGCAGCTATTACTGCTGAAAAACTATGGCAGGATGATGGATTGGAGAAGCTGTTTGACAGACCTGTGAAATACGGGTACTGATGGCTGAAATCACAGGCTAACCAGTTTAGCCTTCATCTCAGTTGTATTGTGGTTAGCAGATTAGACAACATACTGTCCACACCTGCCCAGTTTAGTGCTTTCCAGTATAAACATAAAAAATTTATAAGGTAAGATTAGATTTAAAAGAAGAGATCAAACATTAATTTTCATTGGTTATGGACCTTTCGCCTGGATTTCCCCCCCCCCCCCCACAGTCTATTTGTACACCAGCAATCGCTGTGACGGCTTGCTGTTGGATAGAAATCGAGACATATGAAAGCTCACGGTACATAGAGGGGATGGGTGTGGATTCCCAGCCTAACTCCCGTTCTGGCTGTGCTGGACACCACGGTCCAAGGGACGAGCAGACAGGATGGTTTGGAAGCAAAGGGTCAGCCCCCTCTCTCTGATCACATGATGCAGCAGTTAGACATGCTGGCAGCTGGAATGGCCGCCTTCAGACTGAATTATCCCTGGGACAATTCGGATTTGTAGGAGGAATTCTGAGGAGAGAGTGGGCTTACTCTGCCCGGCTCAGGGGGGTTGTTCTCACTCTGGCCGGTGGCTGGTGTTAAGAAAGTCTTTAGAAGTTAGTGTCTGAAAGAAGCCAGGTACGTATAAATGCAGAGAGTTCCTGTGACTTGCTGTTTATTGCACTTATTTTTAGTTATGCTTAATCTCCCACCCCATTATTTGGAAGTTTACTTTTCTTTCAAGTCATTTGTGTTTTGTTTTCCCTCCCATTCCAGTTTATAAATGTTTTATTTTAATTTAGCTTTCGCTTCCTTGTAATTTAAATACATTCTTGCTACATTTATTTTCCGTGGAAAGCCACCATCCTTAACAAAATATAAAAACCATACTGATTAACTTGGCTAATTTGAAAGACTGTAATTAATATATGTGAGGCCAGTTTAAATTAAGCTATTGTTTTCCTCTCTAAGCATCAATACCTTAATTTAAGTTTTTTTATACATATATCCGAAGAGAGAGAAAAGCCTTATTTTGCTCTGGGGTAAATTAAAAGTAGCTTTTGTGTAGGGTTATTCTTTAAATTGCAGCTGCTAGCGGGGAGACTTCACACCCCAGCACACGGGCCAGTCCGTCGCCTGTGCCGTGCGACACGCACAGTCTAGCGGCTTTTGCATCTCAGACGGCGAGCATAGTTTCTGGGGTTTTGTTACGCTAAATCCGTAGGTAAGTGCGGAAAGGCCGGCCTCAGCCCCTCAGGAGTCGGGAGACTGATCTGCTGTTCTGAAAGTCAGCTGTGATCTCGGAGGCTCCATTTGCATCGTCATTATGCATCCCCGGCTCTCATTACCCTTTTCATTTGCATTTGTCCTATGAGTCACACTCCAGCTTTTCTCTTCTTTTCTATTCTTCCTTTCTTCTTCCTGTTGTTTTTTTTTCTTTTTCTTTCATTTTCTTTATCTCTCCCACGTTTTGTTTCTTTCACCCCGTTCACCCCTCTTTCACTTTCCACTTGCCCTTGCATC
>JAODKL010000034.1:3055046-3067985 GCA_026780765.1 Petrocephalus schoutedeni | reverse complement strand
TGAAAGTTCAGCAGCATTTTAAGTGAGTCTAACAGTGTCTTGCTCGAACATAAATGAATATACGAGATCTGCCAGCTCTGCTCAGCATGCATGGTTTGTATGAGGTTTTGTTGTATTGCACAGTTAATTTCCCTTATTTGCTTTATATACGGCTGCCTGCCCATGCCCCCCCCTATAATATATTAAGTGGGCATCCCACTCAGGGCACATTGCTCTAGCTGAGCAGCATTCCGTTTTATCCAGCAGCCCCAGATCTGATTCCGGTTTTTGTGGCCGCCTTTCCAGGTGGAATACAACCGTCAGAAGATGGAAGTGGATGCGAGGGCGACGAAAGTGCTGATCGCCAACCTCAGGCCCAACACCACCTACGACTTCAGGATCACCTGCCAGGAGGATAACGTCGGGGGTCTGCGGCACCGCGTCGTGGCCAGGACGGCCCCCCCCATCCTGCTGAAGAAGCCAGAGATGCATCTCGGCCGCGAGCCGGACAACACGCTCTCCGTCGTGTTCCCGCCTCCGGAGGCCAAGGATCTGATCAGGTCAAAAGGAGACTCCTGGCTCCGGCAGACTACACACATGCTCGAGGATGCACACATCCGCACGCAGACAAAGCACCAAATGCATGCGAATGCAGCCCTGTAGACAAACTGTACTCGCGTACGTTACATCTACACAAGACCTCTCCTCCGCTGTCAAGTCGGCTTTCTTTCTTTTCTTTCTTTCTTTCATTCTATGCATTTCATTTTCTCTGTTCCACTCTCTTTTTAGCAATGTATTCTAACACACCCATGTAAAGTGCCCTGGGACAACTCTGTTGTAAAGGGCATTATATTAAAAAAAAAAAAAAAGATGTACAGTACAATGCTCACAGAAATCCTCGGGACGCTTGCTAAACTCAGCAAAACTATTGCAAATTTAATGGCTTTATAACTTTAATCATTGCTTCATTCGTTTGTTTACAGAAAAGTGTATCTAACATTAGAAACAAATGGAAATTTTATAGTAACAGATTCATTTCAAGTAAACTAGTAATAAACCCATTTGCAAATTATAGTTCTGAAAGAGCTGTTCTGAGTTAGTGACACCTTTGCAGTAACATAAAATGCCAAACGTTTGTGTTTGGTATCCCTTTGGGAGCCAATGACTTTGCAATTCATAGCAAAATGGTAACAGAACTGAAAAAGTCAGTCAGATACTCGGTGTGGAAGATATGTGCAGATATGTTAAACATGGCTTGTCAATGGGCTTATGTTATGAAACCAGTGAAATTGCAATATTTTTATGGAACTTTTTTTTAAGCATTTCTTTAAAAGAAAATAATACATTTTGGTTCAAACAGTAACAAAAATATACTGCATTTACAGTACAATATGTGCGATTTGGGTGTCTGTGGAAAGAGACTCACTGTGTTATGGACACAGGAACATCTACGTGGTGGTGGTTCCCCTGAAGAAGGGCCGCGGGCCGATCAGGAACATCAAGAACCCCGATGAGATGGACCTGGATGAGGTGAGCCGCAGGGAAGGGAGCCTGGAGACGAAGCCGGGAATCGGCAGGTCCCTGATGCTGAGCTGCTTAACTGTGCATGGCTTGAATGTGCAGCTATATTGATTTAAGTTGGTACCTCCTTCACCCCGTTTTTTTTTTTTTAATCAAGATCCATCAATAAAAAAATAAATAAGTACATTTGGGTATACGTGGTTTTATAACATAATAAAACCTCAGCTAGTTATTAGAAAAAGGAACTGAATATATAGGGAAAATAATCAGAAGGGTGATAAATGTGAAATAAACATGAGGAAAATTAAAACAAAAGACAAGAAATCTGTGTAGGGTTGGAGCGACAACATGGTCATTTCTCAGTGAAAAAAGATTTAAGGATTTGTACTGGCAATGTAAGAACGTCCCTCTGGCCTGGTCCTGCAGAGAATTGCATTTCTCCACCCAATCACACTCGGGCGATTGCTTAGTCTCAATGGATGACCTTGCAGAGTGATCAGTCAGGAGCTATTGGCATCAGGATTAGTGTCATTTTATTTCGGCATTTTTTAAAAACAAATCAGCTTATTCATTCATGGCCTGTAGCCAGTCGCTGTGCCGGTGACTAAGCTGAGGCACTGCACACAGAGGGGCCCAAATTGCTGTGCAGGCGGGGTTCTTTCCTTCCAAAAACTTTGTTGATTTTGTTTCCTTCCCCACGCGGCGTGGACCATCTCCCGCCGCGCCCAGCTGCTGAAGGACATCAGTCTGAAGCCCCCGCACGGTCGTGGCGCCCGCCACCGCAGGCAGCTGGACACGCGGAAGCCCTACATCGCGGCCTGCTTCAAGCCCGCTGCCATGCCCAGCTCCTTAACCCTGGGCAACCAGGTGGATTACAACGGCTACCACAACAGGGCCCTGGAACCCGGGCAGGAGTACATCGTCTTCCTCTTGGCGGAGCTCAACACCACCACTGGGGTAAGTGATCTCGATCTGGCCATTTCTGCCTCGCTGCCCACGCGCAGATGCACGCGCCGATCGGGGGGCAAGTTTCCTGATGTCGGCAGAGGAGCGGGAGGAGATGCAAAAAGATGAATCACCAACAGGGAAGCGGGCCTAGAGGACAGAGTAGGGATGTAGACAACACTAAATTATTCATGATCTGCTTATTCATACTATTTGGCCAGTTGCATATATTTGCTAGACAGAGAGTCCTGGCTGGTGGACTCCCCTCCCACGCGTGAAATGTCAGACATTGCTGTCCCTCTGCCTCGTTATGCAGCGGATGTTCGTGGCCAGCCCCTACACGGACAGCGTCGTCGCTCCCGACGTGGACCCGCAGCCCATGGACACCGGGGGAGACGGGCTGATCTGGGTGGTGGGGCCCGTTCTGGCTGTGGTCTTCATCATTTGTATCGTCATCGCCATTCTGCTTTACAAGAAGTGAGTATGCGCGGCCTGACGTGAGTGTTCTTGACGCCCTAGTTAAAGGGTTGCTGTTTTCGGTCCGCGCCTCTAGGCTGATAGAATGTAGCTCTCTGCTTCATCGTATTTGAAAGCTGTAGTCAAGATTGTGTAGCCTCAAGAGTCTGGCATGTAAAAAGTCTGGCATGGGGGAACACTGAATTCCAGAGCCATCTCTGTAGCAGAGGCTCCCTTGATGGCATAAGGCCATCTCCGCTCCTGGCCTCCGTGCTGGGAGTGGCCAGGGAGGGGGGCCACCTCTCTGCTCCCCCCCACGCAGAGTGCCCCCGCCCCCACTGATTGTATTTCCATGCCTCGCCCTTGACCTCGACCTCCCCCAGCTCTCCTTCTTTGCCTGGATTGGCTTGTGTCTCTGCGGGCAGCTCCGCGCTCTGATTGGCCGACCCTAATGCGGCTTGTTCCGGCACGGCTCTGCTCCCCCTCCCATGAATTAAAATGCTCTATATTGATTTCTGCCTTCCTTCCTTTCATGTTTTTGCTTCGCCCCCTCATCTTCTCCGGAAGCAGTAAACCTGACAGGTAAGGCTTAGCAGAATTTTATTGTTGTTTTTCAGAATGAGAACTAAAATGAATACCCTCGGAATAAATGATTATTTTAAATGAGTATTATATTGCTGATGTATTCCTACACCATACTCTGATCTATTCTGGAGTAGGTTTATACAGCCCATGATGAAATTCGGGAGGGCCCTGCTGCCTGTGGCCTGTCACTTCTGGGTCTTTACACTGTTTCCTCTGCATCCCCATGCAGTAGCAAGAGGAAAGACTCAGAGCCGCGAACCAAATGCCTACTGAACAACGCAGAGGTCACCCCGCACCACCCCACCGACCCCGTAGAGATGAGGCGCATCAACTTCCAGACCCCAGGTACACTCACACACACACACACACACACACGTTTGTGTGCATATCTTTGTGGGGACTCTCCGTTCATTTCTGAGGAGCTAATCCAAACAGTGACAAGATCTTTCAGGTTTTGATCACATTGTGGGGGGCATTTAGTCCCCATAATGTAATGTAATATAAACACAATCCACGCACGTATACACATGCGCACACACACACACACACGTTCCCGCGCTTCGGCACGCACGTGACCGCTCTTGCTGGGAGAGGACAGCGGCTTGGTTTAAATCCCCATGATGCAGAGGGTGGCGCTGGGCCCGGCCGGCTGCCGCTTTGTCCTTCGGAGTTCTCGGGAGCACAGGCAAAACTGGCGTGGCCTCGATCACCACCCGACACGCAGTCCCAGCGAGACGGACGGGGGAACTGTCCCTCCTTCGCTGTGTCTGCCTTCCCCATTATCCCTCAGATCGTTGGCTCGGAATCCACACTCCACTGAGATGAGCTGTCAGTGTCACACAGCGTATTTGGGAGCCAGACACATGGTCAGGGGGGGCTGCGGTTTATGGGGGGTGTAGAGAGTGACCCTCTCAAACCTACAGCGTGAGGGAGAATCCACAAGAAGTCAAATAGCAAAAGAATTGTAAACATTTTCCTAATAGTCTGCCATAGTCATCTTGGTTTCCCCTATACTGTTCGTAGGGTACAGAACAATTACTCCAGCCAACGTTTAGTCCCATAAGTGATGCAAAAAAGGATTTCCGCAATGTCTTTCAAGTCATTACTTTGCGATAATAAACAAGTGTTGGATGTTGGATGCTGTTTCGGACAGACAAAGATGAACTCTTGTCTATTGATGGAAAACCGACATTAAGTGAAATATACAGACATGGGGATCCTTAGCGGAAAGCGAACGTTACATTTTTGAGATGCCTTGATGTCCAGCCGGGATCCTCCTGCTGAAATCTACCCTCAGCATCTGTCGGACTCACGACGACGAACCCGTCCCGCCCTCGTTCTCGCTGTCTTTGGCGTGTAAAGCAGCCCGACATCTCCCCGCCACCCCCCGGCAGCCCGCCTCCCGTCTTTCTGTCTGTCAGGCTCCTCTCCCTGTGCGTCTCTCCCATCTGTCTTCTGTCTCCAGTCCATCAAAAGACTCTTCATTTCAAAGCCCATAATCCCCGGAGCCGTGCGAAGAACGGCCATAATATACACCAGCCAAAAGACGCCCACCACAAACAGGATGAAGAAAGTACAAACAGGGGTGTGTGCGAGCCCACGGCATGAGCCCGTCGCCCGGGTCACCGCAGCCCACTGCCGACTGCAAATCACCCACTTCATTGGCCGTCTGCCGCGATAATGGCGGGGTAATTAGCCGGAGTCCTGCTCGTCTCCCTGCTTTTACTGTATGCTCCTTAACGAGCTCCTCCGTAAGCCCACTTCGCACCGCCACGTTAATAAGGCCCACAGCTCCTGCTGCATTTTGCCAGGCCTCCGTCGAGACGCGGGGTGTCGTTATCTGTTCGCTCCGAGATTGTCACCGAAGCGGACGTTATATCCCAATTAATCGAGGTGCCGGACACTGGCAGTATCTTCGCCGGCTAATAGCGGCCATCGCTCATGCCAGATCATCCACCCGAGAAGCCATAAAATATGGCCTTTCCTTATTCGCCGACTTTGTCGTCCCCTCCAACCTCCCAACCAGGCCTCCAAAAGCTCCCAGGATCCCACAGTCTTCATCAGAAAACTGCGACATCCGGCCCACCACCCCCCAGTGATGGATGGCTAGCTTAACTCTGAAGATCTGTGAACACGACCCAGCTTGAAATACTTTTTTTTGAGGCTTTTTAACTCAGACCAGAAAAGGACAAGAAGAATTAATGTTGAAATGGTGCGGCTCCGGGGTCAATTGCTGGCAGCTGAGGTCCCTGTTGCCATGGTGTTGGAAGCAGATGCTTTCATCCAAATTAACAAACATCTCTGGGAAAGCAGGGTCAGCCAGTGGCTGGAGCAGTGGGGTTAAGGGTCGAGCTCAGGGGCCAAGGGTGACCACCACAGGTTTGGAACTGGCGACCTTCTGAATGCAGGCAGAGCATCCTGACCGCCTGAACATCACCTCCATGTTGAGTTCGGAAGTGGAAGACAAGCCTGGTCTGTATCCTGACCAGTTATCTTTTACGAAGGGGGTGGGGGGGGGCACTGGCTCCAGAAAAGAGGCATTATCTTCTGCCACAAGAAAACGTGGCTGATATTAGAAACAGCAGCAGCTACCTGCAGAAATCCCCTGTCCCTTCCTCACCTAATAGTGTCATTTTACCTGACGGAAGAGGGTGGCTGACAGGAGACGTTGAGCTGCACGCTTTTAAATTGATGTATGGAGATTGCTCTGCATTCCAGTCGAGCCTCATTTCGTGGATTCCCTCAGAAGGTCAATCCCCCCGTGAGCTTATATTTTCTTTACATCCTGCCTCTTGTTATGGATTTGGCTTTGGTTCTCGCCAGCTCCGGTCAGCCGTACCTTCTAGCATCTGACAGTTCATTTTGTTAAACTGTCATAAAGCAGAAAACTGATATTTTTCCCAACCTTCTCCTGAGCCTCCCATTAACGTGAAAATTGTAATAGACCGGCGAGCAGTCTTAAATGAACATAAATGCACGTTCGAAGGCTTAATTTTGCCACTGGTTTTCCGGACACTAATGAAGTGAATTCTGTATTGTCAGCCTGAACACTTGCAGGCTCCTGACTGTGCCTCTCTGTTTTTCCTGAGCTGTTTTCTACTCTATAAATAACGCTCCTTTATCCCGGTTTCTTGCAAAGCAGCAGTGATTCTGACTGTTCCCAGTGCCACTCCGCTTCTGGGTGACAGACAGACATAAAACACCAAATCTGTCCTAGATTTCTGTGAGCGTTTTTTGGCAGAAATGTGGGCTTTCATCACCCGGCCCGCCTTTTAACCCCTTCAGCGCCTGCTTCTGCACGGGAAGCCGGGGAGCCTCCTTTTCCAACTTCCTCTGAGAGCCGCCCAAACATCCCCTCCATTTACAAGAAAAGCTTAAAATCGTCACTTGAAATCACTTCCTCACCCAACACTCGTAATTACTGCCCTCGAAACTGCAGCCTGATGGAAGGGCCCCCGCCAGTGCCAAAATGGCCAGCGCCCCACCCCCCGGCAAGCAGAGAGCGAGCGCAGCGCTCTGATTGGCCAGAGGGGCGGACAGCAAGCTGCCGCTGTGTGGCCTCCTTTCCCGCATCGTCACGCCCAGCACTCGTGCCCACCGTGGTGCACGCGGCGGGGAACAAAGGAAATATAAACCGTAATTTGTGAGCTGCGTATGTTTTTTTTTTTTAATGAATGTGTTTGAGGTTTAAGGTACATTTTGTTTCATGTGTGTGTCTCCTGAGCTACGCCGGCCTGTTTTAATATGATTTGGTCTTTTTTCTGCTGTCAGTGTCACCATCCGTGTTTTAAGCCCTTTCTTTGTACTTACGTTTGCTGTCCCTCACAGATTCGGGTCTGAGCAGCCCTCTAAGTGAAGCCGATTTTGACTATGAAAGTTAGTTCTCATGTATACAGTTCTTGTTTGTCTTTTTCGATTGTAATTTTTATTTGTACTGCCACAACCGTCTGACGTTTTCGTTTCTGTTTTGTTAATTTTCTGTTACATAACATACATTTCTAATTACTTTCTCGTCCGTTCGGCACTAATTTCATTTTCTTTCTCGCATTGTGCATTGGTCTTTTCTTTCCCTTTTCTGCACTGCTGTGTTCTCGCGAGCTGCTGGCTGTTCATTAAGTCACTGTGACCTCTGCAATCATAGCTGATGCGGAGATGGTCAGTCTTACGGGAGTCCTGCCCCCCTCCCCGTCCAAATTCCTCTCCCTACTCTCGTTCCAATCTGAAACGATGTGGTCTTTCTGGAGGCAGAGATAACGAGCGGAATTAATTAAACCAACAGCAAATAATAGGCTGACATTTGGCAGCTTCCCTCCAATGAAAAGAAAACAAGAAAATTTAGGTTTTTCTTAAGTCGTTTTTTTTTTCTTTCTCATTCTATATGTAAATAAATACATAAATGCACTTTCAGAGCTTAGAAAGCTATCAAAGGAAATCTTTAATTCTGAGCGGAGTCAGACACAACCGGAGTATCAGAAATGCGAGCCAGCAGGTTCTGGTTTTGTTTCCCATGTCGCCTGGAGAGTTTGCTGAATTTCAGGGAGTCGAGCAGCATGGCACTGGAGGGGATGCTCTCCGGCAACAGACAGGATGCACACATGTCCTTGGAGCAGTTTAGTGTGCACTCGTGTGTGGTAGAGCAGGGCAGTGTGATTTTGAATGACTTTCGAGTAAATATGCTCACTACCAGAAACTTGTCTTGTTTGGCACTTACTGCAGTAGAATATAACAGAGTGAAACTAATTATGTCGATGTACACATTGCGCAGAGGTGAAAATGCACAGAGGAACATAATAATTCTAGGATAAGCTGCTTTGTGCTATGAAATAGATCAAGTTATGTATTATGCAGAGGAATAAATCCAGTGCGAGGTATATTTGCATTTGAAATCCATATCACATTTCACTGGAGGAGACTGGTGCTGATGGAAGTACTACAGCAGGAGATACTGGCCTAGGATAGGTATAGCCAAAAAAGGCGACGAGGAGAACAGCCGAGAAGAATAGGCTCCAATATGGGCTGAGCAGAAATGCAGATTTTGGAATTGTGTGTACTGTGCGGACAAACACTTACTATGGATGAGAGCAGGTGGAGTTGATCTTAGAGTCATATCGCCTCTAGATTTCTCTTCGTAATTATTTTTATTTACTGGAGAATTTCTACAGGCAAATGAACATACCTTAGTTATTGCAGTTGACTTTTTTGAAATGTGCGTCGATCGCTTTTATTTTATGTTCCGAAACAATTCATGCCTGGTAGCTAACCAGTCAGTTGAGTGAAATTATAAATAAAAAAATGTGAGTAGTGATTTAAAAAATGGAAACACATGGAAAATGTTGTATTCCTTGACTAGCAACAGCCACATGTATCCTGCTTAATTCCTTGCACAGAATCAGGTCGGAGCACTAAAGTGTAGGTCAGCTCAAGACAGCACTTCCATGAATTGCTGTTTTTGGCCCCTGGGCTCCTTAAGTTCCATTCCGGCTTTTGGGAAGCTGTGACACATGAATATGTCTTCTTGCATCCTGCATTATGACTCTGTATCCAGTTCCTCGCATTTCCAGTACTGCTCACTGATGGACAGACATCACTTGTGGTTCTCACTGGGGCGATTTGGCTTTTGCACCCGGTCAGTTAAACGAAATGTCTTTGGAATGTGGAAGGAGGCCAGGGGAAGGAAACCCAGAGAGGCACAGACAAAGCCAGATAGGAGCCCACAGCCCTGCTGCTGTGAGGGGCTTAGCCATCGGCTGCTGTTAATGTCTTTCCTCAGATCACTACACCTGGCGTCCCCATCAGTAGAACTCTGTTTCACGCAGTGTTCCATGCTAAATGCAAAGCAGCATAAGTTCATAAATTTACAAATATCAAAATCAACGTGTGGCCTGTCCACTTGTCCAAAGCATGGTGATTTAATTATTATAGTTCTTGCACAAAAGACATGCTCATGAAAGCCCCATGCATACATATTATATGTGTTTAGTTCTTGCGTCCATTACCTATACGCTATTCTTTTGGCTCTTTGTGTTATCACAATCCATGAGTTTTTTTCTGTTTTATTTAAGTGAAATAAAACCACATTAGTTACATTTTACTTGACGGGGCACAAATACTTAGTAATATCCAAGTTACTACTGAAGTACAAATCATGAGCAAATATAGTCGCTGCTTGAGATAAAAGATGCATTATAATTCATTAATGATGAGCAAACATGAGATCGTTATGTAACTATGTGACTCTTTCTTGGTTAATTAATACATAAGTGATAACGTAATACTATATTATTTGTGCCCCCTCAAATAAAGTGTTACCAATACATGGACATGTGGCTAAAAATAGGTTACTTAATTGGTCCTAAATCCATCAAGGAGAAGACAGGCTACAAAAATATGAAAGCTTAGCTACTCCATCCAGGGTGGGGTACATTCCCTGGGTGATACTGTTTGGATTAATGAGAGCGAGCTAACGATCCTTATTTTTCAGAAATCTGAGCAGGGATCTGAGCGTTGTTTAGGTTACGTAACGTGGTTTGGTCATTTCGATTGCGCCATCTGGTCCCTGACCGCGCCACATTCCGCTTATAGCGGTGGGCAGTCGCTTCCGCGTGAGCCGCAGCCTGCCACCAGCGGACGGCTAGCTAAAGAGCGTAGCCGCACAATGAAAGCAGTAAGGGCTGGCAGAAGCCGACGTCAGACGGGCAGGGAACCGGCCCTGGAAGGCTGGGCAGATATCCGAGCCAAGGACAGACATGGTAAACATGCTGACAACTGCAGGGAAACCAAATAAAGCAGCAGGCAGGGAACAGTGCACCTACATCTCAGATAATAAAGCTTTGACTGGATCTCATAAGCAAAGTGCCACGTGTAAATAGGAACTTAACGAGGCTTAATTAGTGGCCATGACCTAATTATGGCAGGACTCAGGAGCTCTCCGTTCATCAGAGCTCTCGTGGAAGCACGGAGGAGGAATAAATCAGGGCATCCTCCCCTAGCAGTGCAAATCTCAATTAGGTTATTCTGCATATATATAAAATAATAATCATTTATAAATGTGTTTATTCTGCTGATCTCACCTGCAGTAATGTACAGTAGAAATTAATCAGTTTGCCGTCTTGTGGCATTTCAGATCTGTAAAAGGTTATTCCATCTTTATATTAAATACCAAAGATATAGAAATGTGTTTATTGAGTATATGTAGAGTAGAAGTGCGAATATCGGTGCAGTTCATCACCTTTTTAACTAGCCATTACCCTGCTCCTGTTCACATAACAGAGACTGGAAGTAGCTGGTGTGCTTAAATACTGTAGCCCTGGCCAGTTCTTTTCACATCTCCTTATATCAGCTGTTGCTTTACAATGACATTTCCTGTAATTTTCCCTCCTGCTTTAGAGTCTAAGTAAGTTTGCTCCTCTATATTCGACAGTTATCCTTATTTATTAGAATCCCATTAATAAAGAGGAACTGAAGGCTTGAGTCATTGCTTTAGCAATGTAATAAGATCCAGACGACATTTAGACAATGTGAACATTGACTGAAGGGAAAATTGGACATAGCTAATTTAATTATACACATTTAGCATGCTTAATTACATATTGTGAGGTTTTGAAAAATGGATTGTGGAAATGAGTATAAGAAAATATCAAATCTATAAGGAGAAACTTAACACAAGTATTAGTTTAGATACAATAGGTGCAGTGGTCCCTGTCACTACCAGATCTGAGTGAACCATGGATTTGAGTCGTAGATGTGCCAGAGTTGAAAGCCAAATACAAAGCAACTAAGAACAAATAACTAAGTCTGAAAACTACCTAAAATCAAGTATATGTCCAGTTCCTGTGAGGGGCTCTGCCAGTGTAAGTACAGACAATTATGTAAAGGTAATCAGCCATTTATGAAAATACATGTGATGGACCTTAACTTTCTGTAATTGGGTGCAGGTTTGGCAGATGGTCTAATGCCCTTTATTACTTGAATAGTTTAATACTTTAAACACGGTTGACTCAGATCCTGTAGTGACAGTCCCACAAGGTTTTGGCTGCCTTTACCAGATGGGTGTCAGGAATGACCTCCCAAAATGTGTCTCCTTGAGGGGAGTGGGGAGAGATGTCCATTCGAGTGCCTTCCCGCCGTTCGGTTGGAGATTATAGCAAGATAGTAGATGGCGTGTGCATCCTCAGTGATGTCATGCTTCTCCTTGCATCCTCAGTGATGTCATGCTTCTCCTCGCAGCTCCGCCCCTCGCCATGTGTCCTCCTCCATCGCCAGGCCAGGCCTCGCAAAGCCCCACCGGACTCACTACCCTGCCTATGGGTGACATCAGACGCAGAATGAGGCAGGCAGATGCTGGAGGGCCATCAGCTGGCTAACCAAGTCATTAGTGGCATCCCTTCTGACTGTGCTGTAGTTGACTGAGGATTTCGGCCATGTTGGCTGCGGAAGTTTTAAGTATACGGCTAAAAAGACATGGATTGCTAGTCAGCTTCTGTCCCAATCTGTGAAAAATAACAGGTTAACGACATTTTTATTTCCTATGTGATTAAATTCTCCCTCTGCATACAGTAGCTGTGGAAGTATTCTGTTCTGCTGCTGCTACAGTCATTAGGCTTGCTTTTCCATAAAGGGGAAAGATTTTTCATTTCATGACAAGAAAGAATATTATTTCTCCTGTCCTGGTACTATGACATAAAGTTTTTGTAGTCTTTCATTTTATTATTAGGAAGGCAAAAAGAATTCTTGAGGTCTTGTCTTTGCTGAATGGCCATTGGAAGTCGCACCTCTCCAGAGCCGCCCCGTAATTGGGCTGGGGGCTGTCCTCGCCCTGGTGCGGGCCCTCCCTGATTTCACCCTGGCTTTGTGCGCTGTAGGCCGCGCACACAGCGGTGCAGGGGGAGACTCCCGAGTCCTGGCCTGATCACGGATCATGTCCCAGCACCATCCATCAAAGCCGTGCAGACTGTGTGTGCATATCACTGTGCTCCTCCGGGCTTTCTCTGTGTCCCAGTTCGCTGCTCACTCTCTTTCCCCCGACGCCTCCCTTCATCACCACCACCGTACCCACCAGTGCCACATATTTCAGCGCCCGCCCTGCTCTTCTCTCCTTGTCCCCCTGCTGCGCGTTGCCACGGCGCCATCCTCCTGACCCGGCAGGCATGATGAACCACCCGCCCATCCCCATTGCCGAGCTGCCAGAGCACACAGAGATGCTCAAGGCCAACGACAACCTGAAGCTCTCGCAGGAGTACGAGGTGAGGGTCCCGCAGGGGGGGGGCTTCTGGGCCAGCTGGTGTCAGGAAGAACTCGGGGGGCGTTTTCACTGTAGCAGGGAGCAGGAAATCCCCCCCCGGATCCACAAATAGCCGCTGCTCGCATGCTGTCCCAGTCCTTGTGGAGAAGCGATCATCTGGCGATTTCCGTCAGGTCGGGCCCGCGAGGCACAGAATGTTGCCGGGTAAGCGG
>JAODKL010000034.1:3034613-3048726 GCA_026780765.1 Petrocephalus schoutedeni | reverse complement strand
TAGTGGTGGTTGGGTGGGGCGTTGGCCCGGGTAGTGGTGGTTGGGTGGGGCGTTGGCCCGGGTAGTGGTGGTTGGGTGGGGCATTGGCGCGGGTAGCGGTGATTGGGTGGGGGATTGGCCCGGGTAGCGGTGGTTGGGTGGGGCGTTGGCCCGGGTAGTGGTGATTGGGTGGGGGATTGGCCCAGGTAGTGGTGGTTGGGTGGGGCATTGGCCCGGGTAGTGGTGGTTGGGTGGGGGATTGGCCCAGGTAATGGTGATTGGTTGGGGCATTGGCCCGGGTAGTTGTGATTGGGTGCGGGATTGACCCAGGTAGTGGTGGTTGGGTGGGGGATTGGTCCAGGTAGTGGTGATTGGGTGGGGGATTGGCCCAGGTAGTGGTGATTGGGTGGGGCGTTGGCCCGGGTAGTGGTGATTGGGTGGGGGATTGGCCCGGGTAGTGGTGATTGGGTGGGGCGTTGGCCCGGGTAGTGGTGCTTCCCGCTATCAGCCGGCCTCTCCTCGCCCGTGTCTCCTGTCGCTCTAGACTGGTTGAGTTGCCATTTAATCTCATTCCCGATCTTTTACTTTGCCCTCTCCCCCTCTGTTTTTCTCCTACTGTCGAATTTGAGGATTCCGGGTGTCGCAAAGCCTCGGGTCGCTGTATGCGCAAAGCTTTCAGATGCATTGCCGCGTGGCGGTCTCGTTGCCGCCGGTGTCGTTTGTGACGACCTCGTATGTCCTCTGGTGCACTGCAGAACGGCTCCAGCGAGAAGCGAGAGGTGCGGCAGTTCCAGTTCACGGCGTGGCCCGACCACGGGGTACCGGAATACCCGACCCCGTTCCTGGCCTTCCTGCGAAGGGTGAAGACCTGTAATCCTCCTGACGCCGGTCCCATCATCGCCCACTGCAGGTCAGCACAGGGCGCCCCGATTCCCCGTCTGAAAATGCCTCTAGTGATGATTGTGAGTTTGTAGAACCGTAGCCGTGACACGCCTCCAGCCCCCTGCACCTTCTGATCATAGTGCCGCTCCATCTAAAGGGAGGCCAGCCTGCATCTCCATCGTTAGTGGTCCTGTTCCTCAGGGGGGTGTCTCCAGTGTGTTCTTTTTTATAGCTCATATAGCATGGAAGACAACCAGTCCTGTGCAGTAAGCGTATGGTTCCAGGTGAATCCTCAAGAATGTCCCCTCACCTAATTCCCCCTTACCTCCCCTCGACTCTGAAATGTTCACTTCCGTCCAGTTTGCTTTATATAGCCTTTCGCAGCCCAAGGCACCCAAAGGCACTTGATGAGAGTGTGTGGCAGTCCCTTAGCACATCGTTTATACAAAATGGTGCATAAAACGGGAAAGAGGGAAAGAAAGAATGAATGAATCAGTCAATGAATGAATCAATGAATGAATGAGTTAATGGCAGAAGACAGCAGAGGAGAATATCCCACTATATCATTAGTTATTCCTGTAATTCACAATTCGGTGGGGAATCGCTTTCGGCACCGGGTATAATCTGAGGACAGCGCGGTTCCGTGAGGGTGGGTTGTGGTTCTATTGTGAGAGATCCTGAGGAGAGGCTCGACCCCCTTCCGCCCCCCCCCCACCACCACAGCGCCGGCGTGGGCCGCACTGGCTGCTTCATCGTCATCGACGCCATGCTGGAGCGCATCAAGCACGAGAAGACGGTGGACGTCTACGGCCACGTGACGCTGATGCGCTCCCAGCGCAACTACATGGTGCAGACGGAGGACCAGTACAGCTTCATCCACGACGCGCTGCTGGAGGCGGTGGCCTGTGGCAGCACCGAGGTGCCCGCCCGCAGCCTCTACGCCTACATCCAGAAGCTGGCCCAGGTGGAGAGCGGGGAGCACGTCACCGGCATGGAGCTCGAGTTCAAGGTACGGGATCCGAGCGAGGGAACCCGCAGAGCGCGGCGGCCGGGGGTTTCGGCTCAGAACTCCCCTTCTAATCTCCCGGGTCTAGTGGTGAAATCCCAACTTTGAGGTTTTTGAGATTGTGATCTGAGGGACAACAGTGCGGAGAATTAATGACATTAAAAGCAATATGACATCTGTTCACGAAGTGCCGTTATTGACGAGGACAGAATAGCGTTAGATTAAAGGGAGGCTACTTAGGTTTGATTAAAAAACGGTAGGATTACAGCGCCTCACAACAAAGAGACACTGCTAAGGCGTCTGTCTCCTTAACCAGAACAGCTTTTTAATCTGTCAGACAAGTCAGAAAACGGGGAAGCGTGCTCCCTGAGACAGGGGCTACTGAGAAATCCATATTAGATCAAGCAAAGTAGCAGATCCTGACCACAAAGCCGTGACCTGGTTAAACGTCCTCGCCGGTCGGCGGGTGCCGGGTGGGCAAGGCCAGTGCCCGTGTTTCTTTCTCTCCACCTGTTTCTACTTCGAGAGATTCTCAGATATTCATCTGCTGGGGTGTTTCATGCATGTCCAGGTATTCCTGCGAAAGACACCCAAGCTGAACCCCGGCCAGGGAATTGGGTGGGCTCCAGGCACAGCCTGCGATTTGGCCCAGAAAGAGCTGGCTGGTGCCATCTGACCTGGGAAGGGAGACAAGTAGCAGGGATTACAGGAAGGGCTGAATATTTTACCATATGTGTAAGCCCATGAATCCAGGCTTGGGACTTAGTCGGACTCCCAGAATGGTGCGTAAGCTGTGCTCGCCACATCTCCAGTGACAGCATGGATGACTGCAAGCTCTTATTATACAGCAACATCAGTGAACCTGTGCCACTGTTGGTCAGTGACCCAGAATTTCCAGATGGTTAACAAGCATATAGCTTAGCGCAGCCATGGGCTTGTTGAAAGGTGATGGTTTTTTCAGTGATTGAAAGAAAGAGTTATATCATTGATTAAAGTGCGCTGTTAAACGTTTCCATGATACAAGCCTGGAATTATGACAGAAATAACTATAAAGCATAAAAAGCTCATTACAACGGTGAAAACAAAGCCTTAATTTGCTAAAACCTGAATCAGGTTTCTCGTGTTAACAAGCAGGATAAAAGGTAGAAATCCAATCTGTCAGAGTTTGGGCCTCTCATTTACTTACTTATTTAACGGACACTTAGCTCCAAAGCCAGGTACATTGGAGCAGGATCAGCCAGTCCCTGAGCAACTGGGGTTTAGGGGTCCTGCTCAAGGGACCATGGAGAAACCAGTGTGCTGACCACAGGAATCGAACTGGCCGAAGCCAGCTAACGGCGCCCTTCTCTGCCCTTTCCCCTTCACAGCGCCTTGCCAACTCTAAAGCCCACACGTCTCGATTCATAAGTGCCAACCTCCCATGCAACAAGTTCAAGAACCGTCTCGTCAACATCATGCCGTACGAGACGACCCGAGTGTGCCTGCAGCCCATCAGGGGGCTTGAGGGTTCCGACTACATCAACGCCAGCTTCATTGACGGCTACAGGTAGGTTAGGGGGCACCTGGGTGAGCTGCAGGCCGCAAGGTGCAAGGCAGGGCATAACCCAGGATACGGCGCCAGCCCATCACAGGGCACGCTCACGCACCAGTCACACATACAGATCATTTGACAGCTCCAGTTAGCATGTTTTTCGATTGTGGGGGGAGAAACTGTCCAAAACAGAATGCAGACTCCATACACATGGGGCCAGGGTGGAGACTCGAACACACTCTGTGCATATTGTGCCAGGGCAAGAACGTGCTCTGCACACAGAGCCAGGGCAGAGACTCGAACCCCAGTCCCAGATGTGTGACGCAACAGTGCTAACCATCACACCACTGTGCCACTGCAACTGCAGATAATATACGTATTGCGAATATACTGATCAGCTACACAAGCTAACATGCACTAATGTGCCTAAAAAAGCACAGTAATAATGTGGTGATTCAGATACTGAAGTATCTTACCCCTTGCCACTGCCGCATTTTTTATTTTTCAGAACATTTTGAACACCCATGAAATAAATGTAGAACTTGGACACGATGAGTTAAATCCATGACTAATGCCTTGCCGAAGCAGAAGAGATTAGCATCATTCTGTTGGGGGAAGGAGCCTAAATGGGCCGGGATATATTAGCTGTTCGTTACAGAGCTGCTTCAGTGACCAGGCAGCCGCTTCCGTGCCGGTGCTCGTGTTGTTCTGCTAATCAGTGCTTAGCTCTCTGGCACAAAATCATGTGATTTGCAAACTTGCAAGAAGGTGGACTTAAGGAAAAGACGTTAGCCACTTCTTTGAAGTACATGGGATCACAATAGGCACTTTCCCAACAAAGTGCAGGAACCTCTGCTGGGAACTTTTGTAGTTCCCAGCCATTTTCATAGCGGACATCAAAAACGGATGGATTGAAACATGAGAGATAAAGTTCGTAGGTTAAGATTATCGCATAATTTCATAAATGAGGACACTACCCGAGCTCTTAGGGTGCTTTCCCACTGCAGGAACTTTTCTCAGGAATAGCAACTTCTGTTATGGTCCCACCACAGGAACTCGGCCAATTGTAGACCCTAGGAGGCAGCTCCTTAACCATAGTCCCTACTCTGACGTAGCTACTTTTTGCTTGACCAAGAACTACTCCGTGAGGCTTGAAGTGATAAACTGTACTGATTGTTTGACCACAAGCGGTGCAAACTTGATAATTGCACGGATGTATGAGGAAAAGTGAAGCAAAAACTGAGCAGATGCAATTTTTTTTGTATCTCAGTCACATTAAATACATTAACAAATCCCTTTTTTTCTTGAGTTTCCATATTTCTGGATCAGAAAATTCAATGTATAACTGAAATACTTCTGTCTAATATTAATGCAGGCAGTGAAACTTGCCAGCTCTTATTAGTGGAATAATGTGACATAATTTTTATTCTGTGAAAATGAAAGCTTGATCTGCTAACCATATTTAATAATGAGTTATAAACATGCCATAGGTCGTATAAGAAAAATATTTAAAAATTGCTGTGTCCTGTTTTGAATCAATACGGCACCTGTATTATTGGACCACGCAATCAATCCCCCCAGTAATTAACAAAACAACTTGTTCGTCCTCCATTTTTCTGGGGTGGCCGTGTAGTTTGGAATGAAATTACGTGTGAAGTTTAACCTGCAAGCTTTTTGTATCTCCCATGCTTAGCTTTAGCTAAAGGTCCCAGTTACTGGCGGAAGTGGAGAGGGGCTACAGTTCCCTGTCAAGAAAGGCCAAGAATTTGGAATCAGGAATTAGGTTCCTGAACTTCAGTGTGAAAGCAACCTCATATTAGTGCCAGTGTTTGTGGTCAAACAATCAGCAAGCCTATCGCTATGAGCCTCACCTCAGTAATTCCTGCATGAACGTAAAGTATCTATTCTACAGAACGGACAAGAAAAAGATTCATGGACTACCTCCTAGGAACTACAATCAGACTTTCTACGGAGGGAACATGACAGAAGTTCCTAGATCCTGAGAAAAATGTTCCCAATTCCTGGAAAAAGTTTCTGCGGTGGGAAAGGGCTTTATGTGCAGCTAGGGAAGCACGCAGCAGTTTGTGATGTGGTGGCCATCTAAGTAATAGAAATGTCATCTTTTCCCCCAAGGTCTCATCTTATTTGGTTGTTAGCTTATTTGGTTTTCCGATTCTTGAATACACTTGGGCAGTGTTGTTTTTGTGATCCTACCCGGACAGGCAACAGAAGGCCTACATCGCCACGCAAGGTCCCCTGGCTGAGACCACAGAGGATTTCTGGAGAATGTTGTGGGAGAATAATTCCACGATTGTGGTGATGCTGACAAAGCTGAGGGAGATTGGAAGGGTAAGACCCCCCCCAACACCCTCCATGTCCTGCCATAAGCATCCCACTCTTAAAGTGTCCCATTTTTCCCCTCAAAAAATGTCAGTGTTAAATCCTGAATGCTTAATCCCGGCTGGAGTTGGGGGGGGGGGGTATATTTAATGCCCTCTTCATGCATGCGGTTATAAAGGTCAGATATAATTATGATTCAGTGAATTAGGTTAATTTATTCTTATCTTCTGTGTGTGTGTGTGTGCATGCAACCACAGGAAAAGTGTCACCAGTACTGGCCCGCTGAGCGATCGGCCAGATATCAGTATTTCGTGGTGGATCCCATGGCGGAATACAACATGCCACAGTACATCCTGCGGGAGTTTAAGGTCACCGACGCCAGGGTAAGCACGGCTTCCCACAGAAGTCTCCCGGCCTGCGTGCGAATGCCGCAGCTTTCCTGAATGCACTGGGGACCGGAGGCACCCTCCCTCAGACATTACCGGGAATATCGCTTTTAGCCGTATCCCAGCGGCGAGAAACACAATGGCTTGTTAATCCCTCCAGATCAGCACGTGCGCTAAATAAGAATGATTGTACGTGGCTGCCGAAGATAATTATTGTAGAGCACAGAAGTACTAATTTGCATTTATTGTGTGGTGCGAAAACAGCTGTACGTGTTCGGCGGCCGTGTTTCCATGGCGCGGCCGGCATTGCGTCATCCGCGATGCTGCCAACTCCTGCGGGACACGACCCTCTTAAAGCGCACTGGAAATTGCAGGCCGTTGGTCCTTAAAAGATACTGATAGAGAAGACGCACCCTGAGATAAAGGGGATGAGGTGATGGGCAGCCCAGCCAAGCCTCACTTTGGCAGGCCCTAATTGTGGTTGAGTAATCAAAGCAGCCTGTCTGGTAATCAGGCTGTGTCGTACATGACGTACCTCTTGATAAACGAAAGGCAGTCGTAATCAGAGGTGACTTGAATGGTGGGGGGGACACCAGGTACACCGCTACACCCACTGGCTCCCCGAGGGAGAGGCAATCATGTGTTTAATTAGACAAAGCAATGTAGCACGTAGCCTCCAGCATGTTTACTTTTCATGTGTGTGTGTTTTTCTTTAATGCCCCTGTTTAATGCCATAATGGAGGAGGCGAGCGACTCGCCGCCATCCCTTCGGATGCCGTCTCCGTCAAACGGGCCATTGCTCTTTGAGAAGGACGAGCAGAAATGTCAGAATTAAAATTCGGCGTAGCATCCAGCTTGAGGCCCAGTGAAACGGCGCCGGTTGTTAATTCATCCGGAGCCGCGCTTTCTGGCTTAAGCGCTGCGCTCTTCTGCTGGGGAGAGGAATCGGAATGAATTGGACCTGGTTGTGTTGAGGCTAAAAATAAAGCGGCCTGCAGTAGGTGCCAATCTGGCCCCCTCCCCACGATGCGCACGCACACTTTATCTCTACGGCAGCATATTGTATTTTGGCGGCCTCCCCGTCCAAATCATCTGTCAGATTCTGCAATGGGCCACTTGAAAGTGGCATGTTCCATCGATTGGTTCCAGATTATTCCATTTAACACCGTCTCCAAAATAAGACATTGTCACGGAGGATGCACTATTGATTTCCCTTAACAGGGAGTTATTCCAGTGAAAAGCAGCAGATTAAAATAGGTACAAAAGCAGGAGGAAGCTGGAGCTAGACGTCTGCTGCCAAATTACTGGAGACTCTTAGAATGTTTTAGAACAGTGTCTTCCAATCCAGTCCTCGGGGACCCGCAGACAGTCCATGTTTTAGCTCCCTTCCAGCTCCCAGTAGGGAGCAAAAATGTGGACTGCCTGGCAGGAAGTTGGGAAGGTGCAAAAACATGGACCGTCTCTGGGTCCCCGAGGACCGGGTTGGGAAACATTGTACGGGAACATCAGGCACCAAGTCTGTGGCTTTCTCCGCTTAAACATTTAATGAGGCAGGATTTAGGTCCTTGAGTTGCCTCATAACTGATTATTCCCCCTTCCCACTTCTAACAGGACGGCCAGTCCCGGACAGTACGGCAGTTCCAGTTCACAGACTGGCCCGAGCAAGGCGTGCCAAAGTCTGGGGAGGGGTTCATCGACTTCATCGGGCAGGTGCATAAGACCAAGGAGCAGTTTGGGCAGGACGGTCCCATCTCTGTGCACTGCAGGTGAGCGCGCTGATCGCACGGCCAGAGGAAGGAACCGCATTTCATGAAGATGTGGCATTTTCTAGCATTTAAATGCACAGCATTTCCAAACACTTAAATGGAAAATAAACTAGTTAGGGTGACGACGTGATAATAATTGATGATAATTAAACCTGTTAGGTTTGCTGTTCACACAGCTGTGGATGTTCGAGGCAGTGACGTCGGCCTCAGAGGCTGATTCATAGCGACGGTCAGGGGATCAGTGTGGTACCACTGTGTGATTCCATCATACACGACTCCCACACTCGTTTAACAAAGTAATGTCTTTAGCAATTGTGACGTATGCTTTGCTCTTTCCAATGTTGCTCTTGGGTTTCGGCTGCCAAAGGCTGACGTCTTTCATAAGTAATAAAACCAAGCTGAGGAATTATTTTATTTTCAGGAGGCCCTTTAAGCAGACGCTGCCTTCCTACGGGCCGCACCTTTCCGCTTTCTTTCCGAACGAGCTTTGTTTTTCCACCCTAATTTGCAAACATAGCTGGTCGGCTCACTGGAGGCTGCCGGCGCGTCCAGGAGGGTAAAAGGAGGATGCAGATTTAAAGCCTTCCATTTAATGAATCGCTAAGCTCCGCTCTACCTGGCCTTAATGGAGCCGAGATCGTTTAATCTCCCTCGCCTTGGCGAATGCCTTTTGCGGGATGTGTTCTGGATTTAATGAGTCTTGTGTGCGCCCCCATCCTAATTTCTGCCTGGGCCACAATGGTCTGCTATAGCTATTGCAATACAGCCCCCCCCCCCCCCCCCAGTCCTTCCCATCAGGCCATGCTGTAATGTCACAGGACGTTTAGCGTGCCTGCAGGGAAGGGATCCATCAACTAGGACTTTAATGATGCTGAATTATCTCCCGTCTATGAGGAGTTTAACGGGCGTGCCAGCCAGTGATGAACATCGTGGCGTGAGGTCTGAGCGATGCAGAGCGAGCCTATAGCACAGGGGAGGCTGCCTTCGCCTGCAGCCAGCTATCCAGGCTGCCCGTATCTGTACGCTTATGTGATGTGTGCCAGGGCCACAAGCGGCCCGGGCTCCGATGTAATCAGCTGCTGGGTCCCTGGGGCAGGAACAGGAGCCCTGGCCAGCGCTCTAGGGCTGCTTTGTTTGTGTCAGCACACCTGCCTGTTACTCGGTTAAGGATGGGCCTCACCACGGTGACCCGTCCTCCGTACGATGTCCTCCTCTTGAGACACGTATAGCGTGTCTGTGGAGACTCCAGCCAACGCTCTCCCTGTCCCTCCCCCTTCCCCGGCCATCAACCCGAACTCCTATCTAATGGAGCCACATTGCTTTGTTATTAATTGCCCGATTACTCCCAGTGAATGGCAATGCAAATCCTTTCTTTCAGTGCCAGCGCATGGCTGTCAGAATGTGAAAGTCTATCTCTTTAAAGCGCTTATACAGAGTCGGAGCCATGTGGCAGACTGTGACCAGTCTCCAGGAAGGGCTTGTTTTTCCGTCTCGCGGGCGCTCGATTTTGAGCGGTGCTGTGAAAAAGGCCAAAGGACAGACAGCGGCTAACATCTCTCGCTAGCCTCCCCACAGGGCCTGTAACGACACCACCCCTCGTCCTTCCAGCAATCCAGGCGGAATTTGCTTAATTAAATTCATTTTAAATTTTAATTTTAAGCTTTTATCAGCAATCGATTTCAGCTTCTTTTTTTTTATTTGTTGAAAGTTTTTAAAGGTTGATGTTAAGGATGTTTACTTCAGCGCAGTGGCTAGCTGTTAGCGCCGCTTTCATAAGGGACCTATACTTTTTTGCCTTCAGAAACTATGAGTATTAAAAAAAAACTTCTTGTCACATCAATTACACTGGTGAAGTGGAAGTAATTTCACACCTAAAGAGCTTAAAGAAGCAACCGCGTAGTATTTCGGAACCAGAGTTTAGACACTATTTCAGGAACTGCCAGAAAAAGATGTGTTGAACAAAGAAATGTTTGTCTGCTTTGCTTACATCTTTATACTTTCTTGTGAGGCCAGTTGCAGGCCTGTAAAGTAAAGCTGTTATTTCAGGTAAATAAAATGCCTGTTTCAGAATTTTTTGAGATATTTTAAACATGACTAGTGCATGCTTCCTGAATGGTGCAAACAGAACACCTGACCCTGAATACCATTTAGTGCAGCTGTGGTGGTCCATTGCTTATGGATGTTAACTGTGGTCCAAATAGCAGAGGAGGAGGACTGGAAGGTCTGGAAGCTGGGAAGGCAACCCGTAACTGTGAAGGAGACATGGGCCTAAGGCCCATGCTCAGCAGGCCTCGAAGCTGACAGAGCCTCTGTCTGTCTGTCGCTTCAGCGCTGGCGTCGGACGGACTGGGGTCTTCATCACCCTCAGCATCGTGCTGGAGAGGATGCGTTATGAGGGTGTGGTGGACATCTTCCAGACTGTCAAGATGTTGCGAACACAGCGACCGGCCATGGTTCAGACAGAGGTGAGACCCAGCCTGCTATAAGCTTCTACACCACCATTAGCTCTTTTTTACTCCCTTTCAAAATTTCAAACTGGATTATGTCCTGCATTAACCGCAAACAAGGGAGGTTTATCTCAGATGAAGATGTTCTTTCACATCACAGAATTTGTGCTATATATATATATATATATATATATATATTTCCTGACAACAGAAGTGACACCACTGAGTCCGGCATAATGACATCACAGCTCTGTTCTTTGCTCTGTGAACTGTCATGTGGAGATTAAATGCCGACAATGTTTTTTTTTCTCTCTAACAGGATGAATACCAGTTTTGCTACCAAGCAGGTCTTGAATATCTAGGAAGCTTTGATCACTATGCAACATAAAAAGCCATTTCCCCCCCCCCCCCCCCCATTTTCCACCCCCTGTAAAGTCTTCTGAGCCACAGAAACATGCTTGAAATTTTTAAGATGACTCCAACGCCAACATAAATATAAAAACGTAAGGTATATTGATTGAAAAAAAATAAAAAACATAAGAAGCCAAAAGGATGGCCCTTGGATGGGGGGGGGCACATTGGGGAGGAATCTTCAAAAATCATTCATGACCCTCACAACTCACCTGGAGTAGGAGTTCAAGCTCGGGGGGTGGAATCTCCAAAAGTATCAGACTGCTAACCTTACCTCAAGTGTCCAGATGTGAAGATCATTCATATAAATTATCAGTGTGTGTCCATTCCAGCGTAACCACAAAGGGGTGACCTGAAGGAGAAGATTTGTACGTTTGCAAAAAAAAAAAGAAACTAGGGAGAGGGAAAACAATTGTCTGTAGTTTACATAAAAAGAATATTCAAGCTGTGGCTAAACAAGTTGAGAAGATAAGGGTCCAGGTCAGCATTAGCACTTCCAGTGAAGACCAGCTCTGAAAGGTGCCGAGCCAAGGTGGATCTCCTCTTTAAGATAAGCCGGCGGACACGTGAAAACGGGAAGTCCAGCCCGAGA
Source organism: Petrocephalus schoutedeni (assembly GCA_026780765.1). Lineage (NCBI taxonomy): Eukaryota > Metazoa > Chordata > Actinopteri > Osteoglossiformes > Mormyridae > Petrocephalus > Petrocephalus schoutedeni. The sequence goes on along the minus strand of JAODKL010000034.1, from coordinate 3,037,386 downwards.
ACCCCGGTGAACAAACGCCAGTAACGCAAAGTCGTAAGTGACAGTTCTCTGAAGTGAAGCTCTGCTTCCCAGTGGCTTCAGACTTTCTGTAACTCTACGTAAAAAACATGGACCTCTGTGTCACTTTGGCGCCACAAGTACTCCTGCCAAGCTCAGAACTGCAACCAAAGTTTGGGACTTCCAGCAGACATAGAACCTCTTAATCAAATAACCGTGGTGTCCAGACAGTTTCTTTTTTTTTTCTTATATCTTCGAAGCTAATCATGGCAAACGTGAGTTCTGTGTGTGGCTGGGAACTTGAGGTGTGGACAGCTTAGGTGCTGTTTAAGTAAACCGAGCAGACTGTCAGTAAACACCTGATCTCTCTTCTGGTACCCCTGTCCCTGCAGAGCTGGCTGTGAGGCCTCAGTTCTGCATTCCAGAGGCCTAAGAATTCACAGATTGTTTTTTTTTCTATTATTTTAATTTCATTTTTTTTTTTTTTTTTTACAACTGAATAATTTTTACATATATTCCGGTCATGTAAAATACAGAGTTTGGATATGTCTGGAAGGGAACTGGTTGGTCAAACAAATGAAGGTTGCAGACAGGATGAACATGGAATGGATGAACACGTGTATCCTAATTAAATATAATTACTGTCTGTTTTGGCAGACGGTCATTTCAGATTTTATTTCTGCCATAGTCGTTACTGATTAATCATACAGAATTGTCAATACCAAATCTGCTGCTTATTCCCTGCTGTACTGCGGCACTGAGTAGATACACAGCTGTAGGTGAGCAGTGAGATGCATGGCACAAAAATGGCAGGTCGCAATCTAGATGCTTGCGGCAGAAGGTACAACGCTGTGCTGCTGTGTGCACACCCTGTGCATCCCTGCCCAGCTATCTGAGAAGAGGCTTGTGCTCTCTGCTGGGCGTCATGGAGTCTGCCGTCAGTCAGAATTGCATCTTAGCCCCCCGTTGCCCCTTTTAGGCCGCTCTGAGAGAGCCGGATGGGGGCGGCCTGTTCCTCTGACTACTGCGGTGTCACGGGCTGCAGACGGGAGTTGCCTTTTACGCTGTAATCAGCCTGGAAAAGTAACTCTTTACACGAAGGCACTACTGAGCCTGCAAATAGACCAGCCGGGATGTGGGAATAAGCGCGTTCCCTCCAGCACGCAGCACATGAAGCGCGATGGCAGTTTTTTTTTTTTAAAAACTGCGGCATGAAACGTGAGCCGTAATCACCTCCTGCTGACAGCAGTGGCCCCCTCACTACGCTTTTGTTTACTCCTGTGGACAAACCTACCATTTCTGATGGGGATACCTTGGTGAAAGAGATGCCCGACGCCGATTCGCTTACTGGAGTCGGAGTATTCCAGGACCCATCTGCCATCCAGTTGTCCAAAAGCCCCCCTCCCTCAGCTTCTGCCTAGAAGCCCTGATTTTGCTGAGTGTATAGATAGGGGCACGCTGGGCTTTCGCTTTTCATTGAGGATCTTTGCTAGGTGTGTTCATTAACAGAGTGACGAAAGGTGCTGTGAGTAGTCTTTTCTTATTTCCAAAAAGCCTTATTGTTATTGTAACATTATGAACCATTAATGTTGTATTATTATATTTTAATTTGCATTGTTACATTTTTTAACAGAGATATTGTTTGTGTTTTTAAGATTAGGTGGAAAAAAATAACTAAATGCTTAATTGTCCATATTATGTTCAAAGACATTCTATTTTTTCACTGTAGGGATGTTAGTTATAATGTGTGGCTGTGTGTGTGGTTGTGTATATGACGTGTATATATACAACATATTTATGCACGCACATACACACACACATATATTTAAACTTATAAATATATAGATATATGATACTCAGATTGTTTGTATTTTAATTTTTTTGGTGCCACTCTAATGTTGAATCTGTCATATATGAAAATCATGTTTAATTTTTTTTATATATATATTCTTCATTTCTCTGAAAACAAATAGCAGTGATATTTTGCCAAACGCCATCACTGCGACAGTTCAGATTCCTACCACTAGGTGCGCAACTGCTCCAGGAGGGGGTGAATTTCCCCTGATTATTAGGAACAGACATAACAGTATTAGCAAAAGTATTACTTTACAAGTAGTAGATAAACATGTCTACAAAATACCGAAGTGAGGGCATAATAACTAATTACTGCTGTACAGAGTGATGTACATGGTGGACTTTTTAAACCATCTTTCTCTGAATTTTATATTTCTGTTTTTATTATCTGAGTAATCTTAGATTAATCATGTGTTTATCAAACATGAGTAATGAATCAGAATATAATGCCTGTAAATATGTTTGTATTTTATAATTGTACCCTTCTTCTTTTAAACAAAACATAAATACAAAAATACATCTTTTCTGTTAACTGCTAACGTCTGTATCTTTAAAGGCCTTCCCCCAACCTCTATCTACCTTCCTGTTCGTCACTTTTTATCACCGCTCATCTGTTGTGATCTCGCAGGGTCTGTGTACTCCTGTAGGGTCATGGGTATTTTGCAGAGGGGCCTGCAGGTCACCCTAAATATGTGGCCGACTGCAGACCCCAGTATTCCTGTTAATCTCCCATTCATTAAATCCCCTTAATTTAATCACCCTCTAACTAGTGTCCTTTCTGAAGACATGCATAACGATCATCCAGCGTTGGTCAGTATCAGTGTATCAATTAACAGAGGCTTTTTTAAGTAGCGGTCCCAACATCCTTAAGGACCAGAAGCGGGAGAAAGCCACTAGGTGGCGCCCCCATCCCCCATCCCCC
>JAODKL010000034.1:2987584-3034561 GCA_026780765.1 Petrocephalus schoutedeni | reverse complement strand
GATTAGGCTGTGTTTCAGCGACACTTCATGCTACTATCCTACATTCACTCCTATTCGGATGAGCGGTTGTATTGTGCGAATTTTGTTTCCGTTCACGATTATATAGAAACATCGCTTTTTTTTTTATTTCGTATGACGGCCGAATGAAATTGAAATGTATGAAGAAGCAAAGCGAACAGAAGCCGTTTTGAAGGGATGAAAGACTCAGGGGCCACACAGTAGGAGCGCGGACACCTGCTGGCTTTCTGACACGTGTCCCGTGAGCGGATTCTGGAAGTGGACGTGCAGCCCGGCCGAGCGCCCCCCCGGCCGCCGGATCCCTCACGGGCTCCCCCCGCGTGCTAATCCGTGACTTTACCTGAACGTGACCAGCCTTGGGACTGAACTACAGCAGCCAAACCAATGGGACATTTCGCCTAATGAGGGGGGGAAAAGAAAACAGATTAAAACAATAAAAAGATTAATAACATAGCAAGATGTGGTGAAATGAACTCATACACACACAAAAATAACGTTCTTTGTACGAGGGCCAAGTGCTATCGCTTTCAAATTGTTACTTCTAACTGAAATAATAATTGGTTTAAAACCACTGTGTATGTAGATATGTTGACTTTGTATTAAAGAAAAGGTTGTCTGAAAACATTCTGTCAATCACTTGTTTGAATCGTTGATGTCTGGCTAATGGTGGCATCGTACCACGCGATCTGTCCGCATTTAATACCTCAAGAGCGATGCACACAAAACTAAACTCATGTTATCATAAAAGAGCAACAGGCCCTCGTGGCTTCGGCGCTTTCCCTGATTGCATCCAGAGTGCTGATGAATGCCGTTTCCTCAATTATGACATGTCTGCTTTCCATTCAGTATCATCGCTCATTTTACATTCGAGATATAGCTTGAGGTTATATATTCAGAACTAGTAATGCAGGATTACAGTACATTTACCCAGAAAACGAGAGCATAGATGCCGAGATTAGAAGGGAAAAAAGGCAAAGGTAAAGGAACAAAGATTTAATTAAGCACAGGACCATTAAAAGAAAGTAAGGACTTAATTTCAACAGCCCCCCCCCCCCCAAAAAAAATAAAGATAAATAAATAAAAACACATATCAAAGTAATGACTAGGAATGGAGTTTACGCAAAGGTATGGGTCACGTGTCTTTGAAAACGACTTGAAAACTAAATGTGATCAGTATTTTTGGCAATGCATTTACTGACCTGACGGGTTGTTTTAGCAGATTTAGCCATTTTAATCTGTTATACATTTACTCTTAGATATGGTGTTGAAACCTAACGTGTTGTGTAAGCATTATTAATTATTAATTCCTATCTCGAATGTAAATCTTGAAGTGGTTTTATCCGAACTGTCTCTCCTTGTGGCACTCAAGGGGCCTTGCATGGACACGCACGCGAAGCAATGCTGCCCTCTTGTGGTCATCGGGGAATTCACTTCTGAACGATGTCCATATATTTCGCTTAATTACGACGTTAGCCATCATCTTCTAAAAACATACAAAACTGAGTTTTTCGGCATTTTTTTCTGTGATAGAATCTAGACTGTAGTATGTCTCACTCTCTAGTGTCGTGGTGTGTCAGAAAACTCACACCACGCTTTCATCTTTTAGCCAGTAGCATTGTATCTCGTATCCATCCATACCTGGAAGCAATGCCGGTGCCTCCCCGCATGTAAGTCAGTTTTATAGCCAGAGCATTGTTGAAGTAGCTCTGTGCGCATCCATCTCCCCTCATTGTCGGCTCCTCTTGTGCAAAGGGACAGGGCTGACAGATCGCCGTGATTAAAACCAGATAATGCTGATGAAAGGGGCATTTGTCACGCGCCTCTTGCCCTCCGTTTCCCTAACCCATCCTTTAGGAGTTAAATTTACAATCTTCAGACTGCTTTTCCAGGCCGCCGTCTTTCCCGATTTGTGCCATTAGCTTCTTCGTGAGCCGAGTCATTCGGTCCCACAGCATTAGTAACAAGTGGCTGAAGGGAGAAAAAGGAAATTAGTGGATGCAGTCTGTAATGCTGTGATTTAAAGTGCTGCAGGTACTGCGGGCTTTGAGCAGAATTCATTGCCCACACGACGGGACTGCTAATTCATCATCTGCGAGTGCATTTAAGGATCTGCTTGCTCCTTGGTGGACCCAGAATTTTCTAAACATACACAAGCAGATATGCATGAAAGACATTTATCACAGCAGAAACAATCAAATTAACATGCTCGCACTTTAAATGTCTTTTGCAATACCGACCGTAATAATCCGTGTTTTTGTTTATGCAAGTGATAATTTAAGTAACATTAAGTAATATTTAAATGTACGTTTATGCTCCGTAGACGAGACATCGATTCACTACAGTTGCTCCAATGTGATCATTTCTGGCAGTGAGGAGTCAAAGGCAGAAAGATACTGATTTAAAGCCTCTGTTTTCAAGTACTTGCCCTTATGAAGCATCCAAGGGCAGAACAATTTCATGTAGCAGTTTGCATCACTTAGAGCGATTTCACACAGCATTTTTGCCAAGGACAATATAACCGCAAGACCCCAGATCACACCCACCAGGACGATATGCTGTCTTATAATTCCACAGCAGATAACCCTACGCAGTCACCATAGGACACCTGCCTGATGACATCCTGGACTGAAGACCTTTGAGAAGAAAGAAGTGTAATGGTAAGTAACCCTGCACAATGCCTTAATGCAGTGTGGTCCCAGCTTCACAGGGGGAGCAGGGTGGGCCTGGCCCACCCAATCACAAGGCCGTAATTGTATTTGTAAATGTAATTGTATGTAATTGTAATATGTAAATGTAATTATGTAATTGCCCCCCCCCCCTCAAAAAATCTTCCTGGCCCACCCTGTTACCGAGAGCTGGAGCTGGAGCCGGGCCTGATGCAGTGTCTACTTAAATGAGCACATGAAAGCTGACGCGATATCCCTATTCTTTTAGTACAATTGCACGTGTCAGATGGTGCTGATTTGCTCAAGCCAAGAAATCCCTGCGACCTGCGTTGAATTTCAACGAATCCAGATCTGCAGGAAGGCTCTGTCACAATCCTTAAGGTCGAACGCTTCCGCATTTAATTACCATTAATTTTGCTTCTTTGATATGGCGTGTTGCTCTCTAATTGATTTTTTTGTCCCTTATTATACAAATTTAACACTTGATGATGAGCATGATCACTAACTCAAGATTTCCCGATTAAATACCATCAGTGTCAGGTGTATATTTAAAAAAACTATTGGTAGTTATTGTCATGGATTATACATCCAAGGTTACTGAAAGCAGATTATGGAATATCCGTGAATTATGTAAGAGGGGCAGGATCCCATCCATCCATTTTCCATACTGCTTATTCCATACTGCTCATTACAGGGTCAAGAAAGGCCTGAAGTATATCCCAGGAAATTTAGGGCAGCCCCGTAGGAGAAACCCAGTACAACTGCATTGTTAATATTTTTCGTTAAAAGCTAATAGTTAACGGGAACCAAATCCAGCCTAATGGAACTGCAGCACTTAATCTTGCACAGCTACTTCAGATTAATTCAGGTGCATTTCCAGAGTTAGAAAGGGCCAGCTGATCTGAAAAACAGAATGAAATCCCAGGTTAGCTCAGTCTGACCTCATCAAGGCTGATTTCCCTCTTAAATAATCTCTAGGCAACTGTCCTTATGGCCGCCTTCCCATATCAAAGCCATCATGTCTTCTCCACAAGACAATCACCAAACTACAAAGTGCTAGCATCAGAAACACCTTCCTCGGGAGCTCAGAGCACGGTGATTGAAACGGCTGAATGTACACATCCGGGAACAAAACAACGCCATTATGTTTATACATATTCTTCGCGTAGCTCTGTGAATTTTCGCAAGTTAATAGCCGCATAAGCATTTCTGCTTTGCCGAAAGCTTCGTTTTTGTTTTTTTTGGTCAATGGGACTGTAGACAACACGCAAATATATAGTACTTATTATGGTACTTATTATGGTGTTGATAATGAACTGCACACTCTGTGTAGGTGTCGTGAGTGAATGTGCATAGTGTGGTGAGCGTGAGAAGGAAATTCACTTACTTCCATACAGCCCAAATAATGCCAGATGGAATCTCCTTTCTCTTCCTAACCTTCCCATGATCAGAATTTGCTGTGTTAATTTAAATTACCAGCCAAGAACACTGGGACTTCCTAAGCTCTTCCCCTAACGCACTCCACACAATTGGCAGAGGCAGCTGCCTGAACATCTTTAGTACAGACTCAGCTGAGGTTATTATTGCGTTTACTGTGAGCGCTGCACCCATGTCATTAAAAACATATTTCCTAAATTTATCACTGTTACCTCGGGAGGCCCATTGCTTCCATCGGAAGACCCCCTCCCGTTTTCTGCCGTGCTCGTCTCGAACCCCAGTCCCCCGCCACAATGGGAGATGGTCCCTGGGATCCCTTCCCTCGGCGGCGCGTTATAGCGCTGGTGCCCTGCCGCCGCTTCCAGGTGAGACGCGGGGTGACGCAGCTTCGCGCCGGCGCTGGCTCCACGCCCGCAGATTAATCACCGCAATTATCGGCTTGCTGTGATTTGCAGCGCCGCCTGTCTGCTCGCTCACGGCCGCCTGCTGGGTGAATGGCAGGCGCCTAATTGCGAGGCAGTCACCGTCACTGATGCGGCACTGGGAGGCGCAGCAGCCACGCAGCACCGCGAACTGGACGGGAGTCAGGCGGCGCAGGAACCTGTGCAGACCGCAAGGGTTTGTACAGCAAGTCGGTGCTCAGTTAGGTCAAAGGCTGCAGCCTGCCATGATGGGGCTCAGTAATCACCAAAGTACAGCATTTTAAGCCGCTGGGCTCCTATGCGACCCTGAGTAATTTCGAGTAAGATTTCGGTCGCCTTATATAATACTAATAATACACAGTGGAGATGAGACTGATACATTTATGTGATTGTACAATTATTTACGAAGCTGCTCTTCCACTACAAAATAAGCAGAATATAATTATGAAACAGTAAGCCGTATGTTTGTCTTCTATCCTCTGAAATGCTACGTCCTCTTCGATTCTCGGGTGAATTTCCATTGCCGAACGCCAGAGGGCGCTCTTCTGCCCAATACCTCATTACATTACATGCCTGTTCAAAAACATACAGCCTTTTTTTTACTCAGTGGTTAGCAGTGTTGTCTCTAACCCCTGCTGTGTGTGGAAGGGGAGTCTTAATGTTCTCTTCGTGATGAGCAATGGAATTCGTGAGGTTACTTAGCTGCAGAGGGTCAAGGAGTCTGTGTTAGACTTGAGATAGGCCAGCCTCAGATGTTCAAATGGTTTCATAGCTACTGAGGTCAGAGCAATTGGCCTGTAGTCATTTAGTCAAGTGATCTTTTCTTTCTCGGGAACTTGGATATTTGTAGCCACGTCAAAACGTTTGGAGCCCTACATGCTTGCAGAGAGCTGCGAAAGATCTACGATCACATCTGCGTAGTGTCAGGTGATCGTGCCAGGTGAGACACTATTCGGGCCTGCTTCTTTTCAGATGTTCCTCTACTAGAGTCTGTGGAGCCCTTGTTCTGCACAGAGAATACAGGAGTGAGGGTGTCTGTGAGCAGGGGTTTCCTGGAGCAGAATCGGGTGTGAAGAAAGGTCATTGGTTACCATCAGCCAGGTGAGAGGTGAAAAATGGTGGTCGTTGACTGTCGTGGTCAAACCGACAGTAAAACGCAAGTTTATTGGCCATGGTGAGGGAGGGGGATGCTTGGGGACTCATGTTTGAAGTTGTTAAGTCTGTCCAAAGAGTTCCAAGACAGTCCAACTATTGTGGTGAAGAAATCCATCTCCAGTACTTTCTTTTCAGCAACTTTGGATTCCTTCGACACCAGTGTTGGGCACATCACTATAAAAAAAAGTAATTGGTTATAGTTCCTAGTCACTAGAGTTAGTGACTGAGTTACAGTATTATAAAAGTAACTAGTTACCAGGGAAAGTAACTACTGCGTAACATTTTTAAAAATGTTTAAATATGTCAAAGAATTTGGATCCCCCCCTTAATGGAACTTTAAATTCAACTGTATGTTCAATTATTTATAATAATGTAAATAATAATATACATTTATAATAAAAATTATTAACTTGTTTGATAAATGAAATGGTCACTTAATTGGATAAATTAACAGAAAACATTGTACACTAATCTACACTATTTTAATGTTGCTGTGGGACAATATGAGACAAGACACATATCAAATTTAATATATCATTGTAGATATTGAGATTAGAATTGTATACGACCAATGTGGAGAAACAGTTCCTGGGCATAATGTACATTTAACATATACATTCTTGCCTTTTATCTCAGTGAGGGAAAAGTAATGTCTGTATGTCCAGTTTTTTTTTTTAAAGCTACTTTCTAATTCTCTGGGCTCGAACTTACTGCCTCTACAATTCACTCTACCAACTGGGAGAAAAACGGGATCATGGTCGGGAGGAAAACAACAGCAGCATGACATATAACATATGTGTGCTAATTGATGATTGTGGATTTATGAAAAAAATTTTATGAGGAAATCAGCTGACAGGATGATGACTGGGGGAGGGGCTCATTATTCATGTGTTCAAATCTGGCTGGACTGAAGTTGAATCTATGAAGCTTCCTCACGTAGTAACTTTAAGTCCAGGGGGGTGGGGGTGCATTTAATGGCAGGCTCCCTGCTGTGAGATGCACCCAGCCAGGAAACTCCCCCCTTGTAATTTTGGCCATCACTGGTCACTGGCGGTCGTATAAGCATTTCACTGCATATAGTACTGTGTATGACTGTGTATGTGACAAATAAAATTTGAATTTGAATTTATAACTGCATTCACTGAGACACCATTAAACAACCCTACTACTCCCTAGCACTCGGGTACAGTATAACCCCATATGACTGTTTACAGCAGTCTTCTTGTCTGAATGTTTTATAAAAAAATAGTTAAAACACATACATGACAATATGACTCTGCTTGTGTAATACTACCTAAATGTAACATGTGATTTATGATATGTGTCAATTACACAATGTGTGCTTCTCCTTTAGGTCCCTACCTGTGGTAAACTGGTACTTCACCTGGGCATACAGGTACGGGTGTAATGGGTGTGTTCAATATGCTTATATGTTATATTGGTATATATGGTCTCAGCCATTTTCTGAACGGTCTGTGCTTTCAATGTAATGTAACTTTTTTAGTAAAAAAAGAAAAATAAGCTAGTGTAAAATTTGTGTATCTGGTCTAGGACCACATATAAATCTGGTTTGAAAAGATTGGATTTTTGTGTCCACACAGCCCTGAAAGAATCTGAGACACTTCAGCCTTGTAATGCGAACATATCCTAAATGCTTGTGATGTTAAAACTACAATTTGTATTGTTTTAAAAATACACATTATAAAAACTGACGAAGACTAAGTTAATAACCAAATAAAACCAACCCACTAACTTATGGATGGATGGATGTGAATGCCAATAGTACCCCAAATTACCCGTATAGGTGTGAGTGTGCCCTGTGATGGGATGCACCCCCCCCCCCCCATATCTGGGTTGTTCCCTGCCTCGTGTCCGTACCTTCCGGGATAGGCTCCGGGGCCCCAGCGACCCAGAAAGGTAAGTGGTTTCTGAAAATGGATGGATTTCTTCAGTTGCCACAAGTTTGGCATGTTACCATTGTATGGCATTTGGGTCTGTGTGTGTTTCCTACAAAATTTAAGAAACACAACAAACCTGAGAGTCAATATCCTTGGCTCATTTTCTTTTAAGGGAATGTTCTGGGACACATTTTAATGAAGTACATTTTGACCCTCACCCCAACACATTTGCATTACATTGGAGGTGTTCTGGTGTCCTAGACTAGAGAGCTATGCAGGTCTGTAAAAGAACAATAACACCACTTTAGAGTCATTGTTCCCACATTTCCAAAACCTCATCCCATCATCCCACCAATCATTTACATCCCCATCAAACAAAAACACCCTTACATCCAAAAAAAGGAGAAAATGCTGAATAGGCACCAGGGAATCTGCGGTGGGGAGCATCATAAACCACAAATTCTGGATTACAATGCTACAAAAGGAGTAGATAACTTGGATTCAGGCGAGTAGCTAGACATCCCAGGCCCCATGACAAAATGTGACCTTGGGCCCCCGGCTTAGGTTGGTTCCTTCAATCACTCAGTTGATTTTGCTGAGTGTGGGGGATTTTGTGGCTCCAACGAAGTGCTGGACACCCTGAATTCCTCACGGTATGCATGCCCCTCCGATGCCCCTGCTTGGATATGTTGGTGAATGGTCACAGCTGTCATACTTGGCTTGTCGATGCATGTAAAGGCATGGATTTCAAAGTGCCTTTTCTTAAAAACGGTACAGTAAAAGTGACCAAATTTTTGTCTATAAATAGCCTAGGACCGTGCCTTTCAGATAGTGTAAGATTTGTTTATACCTTATTGTAAAATTCTGAGAAATGACCTGTCAAGCTTGCTCATATAAACAATGGCAGCATGGATTTCAAAGTGCCTTTTCTTAAAAATGGTACAGTAAAAGTTGAACAAATTTTGTGTCAAAATACCCTATGACCGTGCCTTTCAGGAAGTATAAGAATTGTTTATATGAGAAAATTCTGAGAAATGCCCTGTCAATCTTCGGACATAACATAGAATAATGGATTTCAAAGTGCCTTTTCTTGAAAATGGTACAATAAAAGTTGGACATGTTTTGTCTGCAAATTGTCTTGGACCTTGCCTTTCAAATCCTATATGACTTGTTTATACATTATGGGAAAGTAAGAAATTAATTATGTAAGTACATGCTGTACTTCGTACATATAAGTATTCACCCTTTTCTTATGCGTGATCGCTTAGAGTCCGTCATTTTCCTAATCGCGAGCTGATACCGTAATGTTATGCCTATGCGTGCACCTCACAATTTAAGCGCGGATGATTTGACCGAAAGGGAGTGTATTTCACGACACGGGTGCTGAATTCGCACAACACCTGTTCTTCCCCTGGGCATACAGGTAAGAGATAGCTGCCCAGTAGGCGTCGTTGGTCATTTCTCCTAATGTCAAATATCTGATTAAATGCGAAACAACGTTTTGAGCTACTTAATGATAACGGTGATACGTCACCAAAAACACAGTAGTACAGTATTGTTTATTAAACGAATCTCTCTCTGGTCACAGTGCTCGGATATGTTACTGTCAAGTTACGATGTAGTCAGGGAAGGGCTTTTGGAATACCTACCGTGTAGTTAGGGATTGTTACGAAGTTTATAGGGCGCCGCCTCCGGATGTCGAGCTTCACTGCAGCAATGAGAGAGGAGTCAGGGAGAGTCAGAAGAAGGATTCGAACCCGGGCGCCCCGGCGACCGGAACGCGGTACCTTAGACCACTCGGAAGTATCTGCTCCTTGAATGATAAAAGAGTTATATTCCATACTAAGTGTATACCCTGGCAAAACAGTAATTAGTTAGATTACCCGTTACTTAAAAAATTACGCTGTTAATTATGCCGTTTATTTTAACGCCGTTATTCCCATCAGGGTTGGACAAGCACGACCATGGCATTGCCAGAATTACTGAGGAGTGGATGTTGAAATTGCAGGCAGCACATTTGATGTTGGTGAGGACCTGCTCCAGAGTTCCAAACATTTAAATGACCAAAATTGAAAAAAAAAAATGCTGTCTTCCCATTACTATCCATTCAAAATGAAACATTCAGATAGAAACAATCAGTATTTCAGCATCCTCAGTAGTTGGTATCCAGACATCTGTCGCGGTTAAGCTGGAAATACGAACATATTGTCCTGGTAAGTGGTGATAATTCATCGGTCTTTTTGCTGAGAGAGCTGTACATATGTAGGACTAGTTTAAATATGCATGTATGCCGCTGTTAAAAAAAAAAAAAAAACTATATTACATACCTGAAGAAATGAGTTCGCTATTCAATATTTCGAAATGATTTGATGATGTGGAAATAACTTTATTTGTAGAGGACAGTTTAACCCCTAGTAATATACATATTGTTCGGAAATTGCTATGTTTCGATTTAAACGTTTTTATATAGTCTAAGTGAAAACTGCCCGGTGAAACTCATTACTAATTACAATCAAATCCCGCTGGTTTATCAGCGATGAAATAGACCAATACATTCATCAGTTACACAATGGTGTGATGGATGTGTGGACGTTTATAGGAGCGAGGTTTGACTTTTTATGGGAAAATGCACTTTTAAAGAGCTATAAGTGTATGTTTATCTTGGTGGCTGTTGGGAACCGCGCCAGATCCCCCCTAAGGCCGCATGGGGTTTGGGACGTCCCGGAAGGAAGGCGCTGACCAGCAGCAGGCGTGACCGGGGAGGGGGCGCTCTGTGCCCCCCACTGCAACCCCCCCATCCGCACTTTCATTTCTTACTTCGGGTGTGATGTCAAGCAACGATGTGGAAGAAGAAGCCGAGAAGCTGAAGTGCAGCAAAGAATAATGAATGCATGCATATAAGGTACGTCTTGGTTTAACTGATCGTGGTCATTTTAGTGTCCTATCATAACCCGCGGTCTATCACCGGTAGATACTTATACACGCATATACATAATAATCCTCTCATTTTAAGAGAACATATAGACAAAATACCGCGTTACGTTACCAGTTAAATGTAGTAACCAAGTGAGGTTTTTAGTGTGTATCATAATAATAACAAAATACCGCGTTACGTTACGTTACGTTACCAGTCAAGTGTAGTAACCAAGTGAGGTTTTTAGTGTATATCTTAATAATAACTAGAAATATCTGTATTATACAAAACTTAAATGCGGTGGATATTCTGAAAAGTGAAATGTCATCCCCAGGTTTCCAAAGACGGCAATGCAAACGATTAAAAATAAGATTAGAGATATTTCACGTGCCACAGGCAACAAATGCATCGGAATACTGGATTTTCAGGTTAAATAACGGATATTCAGCCAGACAACACAACTTTACAAGCGAAAGCAAGTATTGATACAATGAACAGATAATCATCGGGCATATTGAAATTAGAGAATTAAAACGCGTATGCATGAGCGCAATAACTTCAATAAACATAAAAATATTCTCAGTACAAGAATCGCATTTACTGTGTGTATAGTTTTATTTTTGCACAACATGGATTCCATTGTAGGGATATCGTTGACCCTATAATGGTCCTTCGCCTTCCTCTCAGCCGGCAGATAAGTCCATGTGGAATTGCTTATGGACTTTCAGCTATGCGAAAACTGTGTCCTTTGAGAGAGAGATGTTTATCATCCTAATTCTACCCTTGGTGTGTTTTTCTTTTTTGTGACTTGGGTATTGGCCCCAGGGCCAGCAAACGAGGGCCAGTGAGTATTTTAGAAATTTTTTTGAAAATTTTGCAACAAAATGGTTTTATCCCAAACTATTTTATTCGTCAGCATGGGATTATTTACTGTTTGCTCTTTAATTTAATTTAATTTAAAGTAACCTTAGCTTACAATGCCTGTAGCCCCTACTGTATATGCTGGTTTGGTCTGCAGTTTTTGTTTTTCCTGTCTGTGCTGTCTGATAGTGATGTTGATTTTGCATCCTGCCTGTGTATTCCAGCCGGGCCGCTGGCACTTACACTGGTGTGGTCTGTATACTCAGTCATGCCTGCTATGGTGCAAATACACCAGTCTAGAAGCCAGGTGACCTTCAGATTTACCATTTCACCAATTTTTTTGAAATATAACATCAAGGGTTTCCTGTATTTAAATACATTTACAAGCTTACACAACAACATAGTAACACGTGTGAGAATCTGCTGCATAGCAAGTCAAATGCATTCAAAATGGCAGGTAAATATGATTTTCTTTTGCTCTGGAGCAAGTCTGTTTATGCTTCATGCATCTTGAACATGTTCAGTTTTGATAAGGGCCTCATTAATGTTTTTCATGTGAAAATTATTTTGGATAAGGATTATTATTTGTTCACTTTCATTGTGAGGACGCAAACGTCCCCTGTGGAATGTGATCCCTAAACTGTGACACATTCCAGTTTATCTCCTAATGATTTCACAGAGTTCAGTGCACGCTGGAGCTCCAGCAGGGAGCTGAATCGCGTCCAAATTCTTTTATTTGCCACATACATTTATTTATTTCGGTGGTGGCATGAATATGTAATTTAAACACACAGTCAAGACACACACAAGATTACTACGATAAGGATAAAAAGAGAAAGAGGGAATAAGAAAATATGCTGTTTATAAATAAAAAATTGAGGGCCATTTCAAGCCGATTATGTGCAGTCAGTATCTGATAGTGTCTCAATGAACAATGCTGAACTTCTATATGTACTGACTAATAACTAACCTAATGCCAGTAAAGGCCAGAGGTGGGTAATCCAGGATTTAGTTTCAACCAGCTACTTGAGCACTCTGTGACTGAGACTCTTAATACGTAATTGGTTGGTTGAAACAAAATCCTGGTGTGGATTTTTGGACCTGAATTACCCACATTTGGTAAAGGTATTGTTTTTACCCAGAATGTGGGATTGCTGAGTAAAGGCCTGGAACCATGACTGGTGTGCGGATAGAATCAGGGATGAAATCATGTGGAATGGTGAACTCCACACTATTTTGGGGCAGGTTACATTAATAACAATAGTACTCCATTCATCCCACAGAAATGTGCCTCTCCTATCACCCTATTCCATTGTGTAAACTCACAGTAATTAATATTTACATGACACAATCTAGAAGTCACTTACTATAAGAAAATTGACAAATTTAGTGTGAATCCTTGAAACATGGGTCAGATCTATAGTGTAAAATGGAGCATGAGTCCATGTCTCTTCTTTAATCACTCTGTGTACCGATATATATTTTGAAACTGAATTTAGAATCTAAATAAATGTTTTGCCGAATCAGTATGCATGGGATTCGCGAATTATACTGTAATTGCTGATTTCCATTTGATTAATGCATTTAGAACCAGTGTTCATATTTCATCATGTTGAAATGTCATATGTCATAAAAACCATGCATAACGCCTCTTTCTAAAATATGAATTGAGTTGTTTTATTTTCATTCCAAATGCTGAAATGAATACAAAACTTAAATACAGTGATTGTGTGCTCTCTCATCTGGCAGACGGATCTGGACCGGATATCTGGAACCTGAAGACTCAAAAGCCCCCAGTCTGACGTCATGATGGATCCGGCTCCCTCCAACACCACCACCACCCCCCTATGCTTCGCCACTTATAGGCCTCTTCCCCACAGCAATGCCACCACAGCTGTGGCCTCCGTCTACTTCTCTGTTGTTTTCGGGGCACTGGGCCTCAGCTCTAACCTGTTTGCCTTCGTGGTCCTGATGAAGACCTACCGGCGGAGCCGAAGCAGCTCTCGTTCCTCCTTCCTGATATTCCTCTCCGGCCTGGTGGTGACCGATTTCATGGGGCTCCTGCTGACGGGCTCCATCGTGATCTCCTTCCGCATCACGACGTTCAACTGGCGCGAGCTGGATCCCGGCTGCTACTTCTGCAACTTCATGGGCACTTCTATGGTCTTTTACGGCCTGTGCCCCCTGCTGCTGGGGGCGACCATGGCCGTGGAGCGCTTCGTGGGCATCAACCGGCCCTTTGCCCGCTCCACGCACATGTCCAAGGGCCGCGTGCTGACCATGCTGCTGATGGTGTGGGGGGTGGCCAGCGCCATCGGCATGCTGCCCCTCATGGGCCTCAGCAGTTACCGTCTGCAGCCCCCTGGCTCCTGGTGCTTCTTTAACATTAGCACCCAGCCCCTGGACCTGACCTTCTGCCTCATCTTCTCCCTGGTGGGGCTGCTGTCGCTTGCTGTGTCCTTCGTGCTGAACACCATCAGCGTGGTGACGCTGGTGCGGGTCTGCTGTGGCCAGGACGCCTCCCTACGCCGGAGGGACTATGAAATAGAGATGATGGTACAGCTCATCTGCATAATGATCATCGCCACTGTCTGCTGGTGTCCCCTACTGGTGACTACACTCCCGCCGTCTAATCTCACGCACTGCGTCAGCCATGAGTTTCTCTCGCTGTACCCTCAAACCTCACATATGAAATTGCATTTGCGCATTAAGCACTTTTTAAACGCGCCCATTTATAATAATACATATTCAGGTTCAGCACCTGGGCTACCATTGCAGATTCACACCCATAACTGCTCTTTGTCTAAGGACAATACCAGGATGCACAGTAGCGCTCAATAAATTATGTATCTAATGTATTTCTAAGGCAGGGCATGTCATAGTCTTAGTATTACCTTTGAGAAGCCCCTTTTTTATTTTATCAATTAATTATTAATGAAAATGATAACCTTTATGACACTTTGTCCAAATGTATTATTGTTTTCATCAATAACCAATAGGGAAGAGAAAAAAAAGACATTCACTGAAGATCTGTAATATATCGGAAATTTGCACCAAACAAAGGCTCAGATCTTTTAGCAAGCTGTGTGTGTATGAATAATTTAACAGGGGCTATAACACGAGGCACCATTCCAGTCTTTTATGATGCTGAGAGCTCAATATTCCAGCATTAATGGCCCATCTGGGGGTGCTGGGCATGTTTTTTTCTGTGGAAATAAGTGTAGAGGCTTCTTGGAGCTCCATCCAGGAAGCGTCCGCTGCCGCTACTTCCTCCACCGTTAGCCTTTAGCTGCGTGTGGGTTGCTGATAGCGCCACTCTGACCACATGATCTCAGACTGCGGGGAAGATCAGGAAATCCTCTGTCCTCAGCGCCGGGTATCAGGCCTCTGAGCCTCCGGCTGGAGATCATCCTGGTGGCGCTGAGCTGCCGGCCGCCTCGCTCTCCACTGCCCTCTGCTCGCTCTCTCCTCTCCTCTTTCTCCGGCCCTCCCCCAGGTCACTGCGGTAAAAGTATTAAGCAGACATATTTCAGCAGCGGCCAGAAGACCCTCTTCCAGTATGAATGGGTGACGTCACAAAGCCCAGCAAGGTCGCCTGAAGTTCTGTGGCTCTTTTGGACGCATTTCCACCTAGGAAAGTGTCTGTCTGAACTTTGTGGTTCGGTCTGCGTATGGACCACAGACTGGACTGTGAGAACCTCTTCTCTAAAATCCCTTATCTGGTTCTTGTACTTCCTGCATTGGTTATCTTTAATCATATATCTGACAGCACTAACCCTTACCGGGCCCAGCAGCTAGCTCCTGCTTCAAACTCCTGATCTGCCGGCTCCCAGCTCTCCAGTCCTATTGCTTTGTACAAGGCATTCTTCTCTCTGGGTGCATCATCTCTAAACAATGAGCCCCCGTAGGATCCATGGCATGTGAGCCAGAGGCCTATCCCCTTATCTTCCAGAGCCTTCGCTGTGTACGGGGCTACATTCTCCCCCCACTCAAACCAACAACGTGACTCATCACGGATGCAGTCGACCGGCTCCTCAGATCTAATCTTTTTTATCCTAATTCTTAAGTGTCACTTAATTAAATTTGCCGTCGTTTCATTTTATTTATGCAGTTGCTCTTCTGGTCATTGACCTACTGATGTCTTCAGCCTCAATCCAGAAAAGGAGAAGTCTGCATTAGGCTGTGTGGCTGGTTAAAGCAGCTTGTCTATCACCAGATATCGAAGTGCCGTAATTATTTATAATGGCCTGGAAGTGCGATGTGCCGTACTTCAGAAGAACCCTTAGCCCTACAGTCTATATTTGGTCATGTAATTTTGGTAAATATTTCCACGCCTATCCTGAGCTTTATGCTGTGCTTAGTGGAGCTGTCCTCCAAAGTTTGCCCCCTGCTGTCCTGCAAAGTCATAACAATGGAGGGAAAAAAGGCTATTGCCGTTCTCAGATGGAGGAAGACACGCTGTTTCCTGGTTTGGGCTGGTTTTGCGCTAAAGCAGGGACACCGTAATTGGGAACTCTATCTTTGATGTTGTTTGTGTTTAGTAAATATGATTGTCATACTGCAACGTAGATGTGTGCCGCGCATGCGCAGACACATGGGGAAGCTGGCCAGAAAGCTTGTTATCGAGATATCTAGCTGGGTAACCAAGAGGCCTTGTTAGTATTCACACTTCCTGGGCAGGTTTCCCACCAAAGTATGCACTCCTTTTTGACTAAGATGACAGATTGTGGGTGCATTCCAGACTGCTGAACTGGCCTAACCCACACTCTCTTCCCCAGGTCTTCATCGCCTGGACCGTACTGTCAGAAGGCCACCTAAAGATTGAGTACCTGCTGCTGTGGATCCGTTTTGCGACCTTAAACCAGGTCTTGGACCCCTGGGTCTACATCCTGTTCCGACGTTCCATCCTTAAGCGCATCTACCCCAAGATTGACTGGTCCCGTGGTTCCATCATCAGCATGAACCCCAGCTTTATGATGTCTGTAAGGAAACTGACACGCTCGTCACTCAGAGGAGAGCTTGACGAGGCCCCCAAACACCGGCTGTCAGAGTCAGCCGACCAATCAGCCACTCCAGTCCTGCTGTCCTCCTGACTACACCTGCTGTTTTGATCAAGCAACGGCAAACAGCCATTGGTCATTTGTTCACAAAAAGGGTCACACATCTAAGATGAGAAGTGGCTGCACTTAGCTCTGTACAGCTGCGCAGCGTGGCAATGAAGCAAGAGATCAGATGTGAATAATTTATGCATGACATATAAACAAACAGATGTCTTCCGCTTTGTGAAAAACAACTAGGTCGTTACCAAAGAAGATCTAAGCCGAGGAGTAAGAGACCACGTTCCCTGCGGGGTCCTATGCTGTTGGGATTTATTCTACTCGATGTTTGTGTATCTAATGTGTTTCATATATGCATGGGCAGATCTGTTGTTTTGGGGCTGTGTGGTGGTGCAGTGGTTAGCACTGTTGTCTTGCCCATCTGGGAACAGGGTTTGAGTCTCTGCCATGAACCTGTGTCATTGTGGAATTTCCACCAGATTCCCTCTGCAGTCCAAAAGCGTAATGAAATGAACTAGGATTTCCCATCTGCCTGCTGCTGTATCAGTGTGTCTTGCTAGGGGTTGACACCCCATCCTGGGCTCTTTCCTGCTGTGTCCATAGGCTCCCGACCCCCTAACCCTGGGTACAAAGAATGCATGTGTTTGTTATCTTTAGGGCTCCACTCAAAAAAATCATTTGGGGCCTCCTGCCCCAAGCCATTTGTGGTTGTAAAGTTTGCTGCATCTTTGCTGGTGGTGTAGAGACTGGTCAGCTGTGACTATATTTAGCTTTTCTTCATTTCATGGCGCTGCTGCGATGCAATCTCTTCATAGTTGCATATAATAGTATAATATTTAGCCAGAAGATGGTAGTCATGTCACGCCAAGACCGTCCAATCCTCCTGTGTGCCACGCCCCCTCGTTATCCTCTTGTGAATTCCTGCGTTTCCCAGCTGCTTCTCGTTCGTGTCATTAGTGCTGTGTATTTTAGTCCGCGTTAGAGTTTGTTTCCCCAGTACGGTCATTGACGTCGTTGGGTTGTTTTGTGGTGTTCCCTGCTCGTCTGTAATAAATCCTCGTTCACGTTACCTTTTGGGACTCTCGATCATGCTTCCCTGCTCCGCAGCCAGCACCCGTCATGACAAGCCAACCAGCTGGTTAGCAGAACAGGCTGCTTCAGCATTCTACAAGGAATGTTTTTATTTAATATTAACTGTAGTGATTGTTTATGGCCAACAGGGGGCCCCATGCGAATGCATGCCAGCATATAAATAACCAATCAAGGGCACTGGGAGAAATTCATAGATAGCAGCATCGTGAACTATTGCTCATGTATGGTAAGTTCATAGTCACGTATCCAGTTGTAGCTCTCACTGGCCACAAAATCTGGGGAATATATTTATACGTTTGCGTGTGTTCTTTCCAAATCACTCCAAATCTCCATTACTTTATGAGCAATAACTTTGGTGGCACATCACACACCACAAAGCTGTACAGTTGCCAGTAGTTTTATTTAGGAAGACATTGCTCATATGTCTCTGAATGCACATTTTGCATGAGATGAGTTCCCCTGCTCTTTGAGAATTTAGCAGGTGTAAAAGCATTTATTCATGTTAGACGGGCATTTGTGTAACAATATGGAGATGTGTATATCCCCCAATTAGCCAAAAGTGCAGATTCAATAGATATTTTAAGATGTGAAAAATCAGTAGCCAATTTCAACACCTATCTGTTAAAAATAAAAATTATTGTGTGTGAGTCTGTATTTGTTTTAATAGCCTGCTCATTCCCTTTGACCGATAATATATTACACAAACACGAGTTGGTATTTGAATGTTGTTGTTTTTATTAGCAGATAATTAATCTGAAAATGTATGCCATTATTGTCAGGTCTTCATGGGGATCCAAGGCTCAAAATACATAAAAACCAAAGAACAGCTAAACTATCACACCCAGATTTTCAGATTTCATTCAATATATTCCCTGGCCGTACATAAAAATAAACATGCAAAAGGTTGTTTTAAGTAAAATCTCACTGCTTCAGTCAAAGCAGTATTAACAAGCAGTTTAACACAAAACGGCATAAAGCTATGTTCAGACAGAGAAGACCTTCATTTGTTTAAAGTTGGACAGAAAACCTTCATTTTGGACAGACTTCCATTTGCTTCGGCATAAAGCTGGACAGCAAAGACCTTCATTTATTTAGGCATAAAAGTACGGCACACTTTTTAGCATAATTAGCTCTGAAATATAATGCAGACATTAAGCAATTTCTGTTATATATGGACACATGGAGGCGTTTGTGTGTGAGCGTGTATATGAGTCGATTGGTAAGTTTGTCAAAAAAAAAACATCACTTAACACCTACATTCCTATCCCTTGGTTGTTAGATTTGGTTAAGTTCCCTAAAAGCTACCTACATTCACTGAAGAGGTTTCATGGTGGTCAGAGAGATAAAGGTGGTTCTGTTACAGTGACACGGGGGAGCTGGGCAGGTTGTGATGGGTCTCTACACTCGGCCATTCTTTACATCTCCGATAGCTCCCCACACGTCA
Organism: Petrocephalus schoutedeni; assembly: GCA_026780765.1. Lineage (NCBI taxonomy): Eukaryota > Metazoa > Chordata > Actinopteri > Osteoglossiformes > Mormyridae > Petrocephalus > Petrocephalus schoutedeni. The sequence continues at coordinate 3,015,597 of JAODKL010000034.1, read as the reverse complement.
AACAAGAAGACGTCTGGGAAGGCAAAGTCGCCCAGCACCGAGTCCAGAGCCTCTGCAAAGTCGTCTGGGTTCTTCTTGTCTTTGCCTGCCTCCACGATGGTGGCCGCTGGAGGACCAAACAGCACTGGTCACTTGGCTACTACATAACAGAGAGCCGCGAGCATGAGAAAGCTTCCTTTAAGGGTCGATTCAACCACTGTCCCTGTAACTGGACTTTGTGATGCTGTCTTTACACTCAAGACCAAAAGTCTGGAATCTCAAAGCTGATCACCATGCGGATTCCTTGAATTAAGTAGCACAGAAAACTTTTTAAATCAGAATTAGGACACATCATTTACAAAGTGCTGTTATCATATGGAAGTATTACGGTGTGCAAATGAAGAGCGTGCACGTCTGGGTACGTAGAGGACATTAATAGTACAGATTTCTATTTCTGAGGTACACCATGTTTCGTCTCTAATTTAATCAGCTAGCAAAGTTCCCTGCAAAATCAATTGCACAAAAGTAAATGATTTTCTTTTGGAACGACTAAGACTCTAATTATGTATTCATGTTAAACCTTCCAATAGTAAATCAAATTTTTGTATGCACTTCTTTGAATAGTGTGAACCAGTGGCGATTACTCTAAGACTCCGCTTCCTCAAATATGTCAGAAAATAAATGCCAGATATGCACTATCGTATTGATATTGCTTTTAGTAAAAGTGCGCGAAAACGCGTTCAACTTAATGACGAACATAATCAACTATTTATTGTAGATTGTCTGACCCGATTTTCTTCTCCTACATTTCCGTGGCAGCGCAGTGCATGAAACCCTATCGAAGCGCAGCTTCAGTGGACTTCTATGGTACGGCACAGAACAGCTTTTTTCACTGCAAGCTAGACGCTTATTGGACAAATGCAGCGAAATAGTCATTTCCAGGGAAGCTCTGCTTCTCTGGGAGTGAATGGAGCAGTGGGCGGGCCAGGACGCTGGCGTAATGCATGATGATTGGAGGAACTGTCTAAAGGGCGGAACCCTTTTTGACAGACAAAGTCCATTATACCCAAATTTAAAAAATATACCGGAATCGGAGCGATTTCGATCTCAGTCCCATGTGGATTTGAATTTTGAATTTGCAAACCTCTTTTAATACAAATTCCGAAAAACAGCAGACAGTATGACCTCACAATACCCTAAACCAGTCTCAAATGCGGATTTGCAAGTGAAATCGTGAGACTACCTACTGCACATGGTGTGTTATTTGCTGGTAGTGTAAACATATATATAAATCCTTAAAAAAACATAATTATGGCGTTCTCGAGTTTGCTCTTTGTTTCAGCTTTGTAAAGTTTGTCCGTTCGTTCATTCATATAATATAAAATTGATATAATTTTATGATGTAGGTCTAAAATGAGCTTCCCCTTTAAAGACTAGCAGCCGCCACTGATGTGAACGCAAATTGAGCTGTCATCTTTTTTTTTTCCTTTTGGGGAGGAGATATTTAGCTTTGGCACTAAAAAGCAGGCCTCCACTTATAAGTGGATAATTATTACTTGATATGGTTCGGTGGCTTCCTTGACTATAAACAAGATCTGGGAAAGGAGTTACTAATGTCACTGGTATATAAATCTGTGAGAAAGAATGAACTCTCCCGCTCTCGGTCTCTCTCTCACTGTCTGTTTCCTGTAAGGGTAATGATCTTTACTGCCATCTATGGAAGCGATTACAGCTGCTGTATATAGTTGTAAAATTGCATCAGAACGCAGCTATGCTTTGAAAAATTCATGCTGTGATCTCACCGAGTTCGAGGTCCCGGATCCCCATGTAACTTTCCAGCAAGTCGTCCACCTTCTTGGTAGCTCTTTCTTCAAACTCATTAGGCTAGGAGAGAAAGCTTCCTTTCTGTTACTGACCACATTTCCCTGGTGCTTTTATCCAAAGCAACTTACAATAGAACAAAAGGGTATAATGTAAGCTCATTCCCTGGGATTTGAACCCATAACCTTCATGTTATTTGGTACAATGTTTTATATGTTGGGCCACAGAAGCAAAATCTAATATTTTGCAAATGTCCTATATGTAGCAGTCTTACAAGTGCCGTTAAAAGGGAATATGTCATTTAGGTACAGGTGGAGATAATCAATATGAAACTGTCTTTACCCAAACTTGCTGAAGCAACGAGGTAAGCCAGTGTGTAATCTGCTTCAGCTAGAAACTGAAGCTGCTGCAGTGACAGCGCTCATTGACCGGCGATGAACAAGGAAAGGCCCATCTACCCCCATCACGTCCCAGACTCACCACCTCCTGCACCGTAGCCGTCCCCTTGGACCTCAGCCGCAGGGTCTCCTTCCCGCTCGCCAGCTTCCCTTCGCTGGACTTGGGTGCTCTCGTTCTCTGGCCAATCATGTCTGTCAAACGACAGGGTGAGGTGAAGGCAAGCGGCCCGCCTCCTCGCTAATGGCGAGGGTCCAGCTAGCGGAGGTCCACGGTCCAGCTAATTTTCTGACATGCTCCAACAGGAAATGAAATGGGTTACCATGACTGGAAACGTGACGTTAAAAAGCTGCTTACATTTAGCTACAAAAATATGATCATAACACTTTCTTTTCTAGAGCCACCGGCTTTAAACAAAAAAGAAAAATCTGAAAAATTCTTTGTATTTTTGTATCTGACAGCTCTTTTCTGTGTTTTTTCGCCTTTGAGGGATTGAGTTCTTTAAGCAAACTTATCATTGTGACACTTAGACTGTCTTAATTACTACATAATAAATTACTAAGAATAAAAAAATTCTCTCCCCTGTGCTTTGTATTAGGAGCGTCCAGTGGATCTGAACATGAATAATTCCTTTTCATGGTAGGATTGGGAACACATATGCGAGATTTGGCAAGCGTATTCCATTTCAAAATCCAGGCCCAGGGCAGCCATATGCCCCGGAGTAGGACTCTGGAAGCAAGCACCAGCACCCCAAGGACCACCGTCTGTGCCCCAAAACAGCCTTGGTCGTCTTTTCACTCTAAGATCATCTAATCTTATTACGTACTCTGTGGGATGCTTCCTGAGTCCTGCGGGCATGTCTCTTTTTAAAAGTGAGTGCTCGAAACATATATAAAACCTGGTTAGCACAAGTACTTATGGAATTTTAAATCAATTGAAGCTGCAATTTGCCTTTATTGAGTTTTGTTTCCCGTTGAGACATTCATGTATCATCATGTATCCTGACTGCACCCTATCTCACTGACATTGGAATATGTTGTCTATTTATTTAAAAATTTTCACTGAAAACAACTTCAACCTCTACCACATGTCCTGGTCCGCATCACAGGGGAACCTGTCCCCACAGCACAGGGCTGGGATATGAATCAATCGGAGGCCATATAAATACCCACGCAATCACCCTGTCCTGGCAATCTAGAGACACTACAATAAAGATGCAGGCCCCATTCAAGTGTGATGGATAAATTGTTTAAAGAAGACTGAGAGCACTGTATTCCTGTTGAAGGAAATATACACTCTATTGTAAACTTTATGACATGCCAGAACATGTATGTTTGATCTTAGCATGTGAATGTGCACGGAGGTTCCTGACATTATCTGTAGGGTAAAGTAAGGTCATGAGAGCATTGAAAGGTTACCGTCACTCACGAGGAGTGACAGACTGATGTGTGGCTAGCCAATAGAAATTAAGCAAAACAACAAAGGCATCTCTGGAGGAGGAGACTCCTGGTGAAGACTGGAATGACTTCTGTTGTAAGAGTGTACAAGAGAGGTAGGGCCTGATTCTTCTATGGAGATGCTTGATGACTGTCTGAAAGGGCTCCCCAATGCTTCCATGCCATGGTATCATTAAATAAGGAAGCAGCACCTTACACCAGTTATATCAAGACTCATATTAACTTCCACAAACATTTAATGTGTCACCGACAGAATAAATCATTTAGCTGTCATTTTGTGCACCATGGTGGAGCTTCTCATAAGAAAAGCTGAGCATCTGATCCCCATAAAAGAACTCAGTGCTGCTGATAATAACTGCAGTGCCCAACCACAGAGATATCACACACCCTTCCTACATGGAAAGTCAAAACTTGTCTCTTATCTGTCAAAGCTTCAAATGACGTCACCATACATACCTGAGTCAGCCAAACCTTTTTCCTACTGAAAATAAAACAAAACCAGCATTCCTGAGCCAGCATAACTTATCTGCGAGTACCTTGCTACATCAGCTTGCTCTGCAAGTGCTGAGAAAATATTGCAATCTAAATGACAAAAAGACCTTTGAAGACATTCTGCCGAGAAATATTTGCTAAATAATTGCTAAATATAACATTATTGTGCATATAGTTATGTGTATTGGAATAAGGCATGAGAATGATGTTTTGCTTTTTGTTGTACTGCTAAGGTTGAACTACGAGACAAAACTAAGCACTAGAAGCTTAGCTGAGTAATTTCCTCCAATTTTCCCCTCCATAGTTGGGAGTTTAATCTTCCTTTTAAGATGTTGCCATAAACATTGTTTAGATTAAGGGTCACCAGAACAACACATTTCCCAGATGGACTAAAGGAACTCCGAGTGTGTGAAGAACCGTTTTTTTCAGTAACTCCGTTATTATTCATATTTGACAGACCTGCTACATCCTGCTTCTGTCACTTCCAAGTCCCTAAAATGGAGGACTACATTTTCGCGATAGAGATATTCCACTTTTTGGCCACAGCATGGCACTGTTTTTGCACAATTAATTAAATCTCTTTCATTTCTATGGTCTAATATTATTCCAGCATTTGTTACATACATGAGGAATTCTGGATGATGATCACGGTGGTCTATTTATTATTATTATTATTATTACTATTATCTCTGTGGGTAATGCTCTTTCCTGCCACCTCCACTGCATATGTGGAGTTTGCACATTCTCCTCATGCCACGTGACATTCCTCTGGGTATTCCATATGTGATGGGCTGGCACCTCATCCAGGCTTTACCGCTCCATGGACCTATGCTGCCTGGGATGGGCTCCAGGGCTCCCTGCAGCCCTGATAAGGATTAGTGGTTGGAAGATGGATAGATTATATCATTATTGTTTAGTCAATGCAGATAGGCATTTATATGGCTGGAATTATATTTGAACTTGCCAGATTTACCTCTGATGTTTCCTAATTGCTGAAATGTAGTGCTACCAGAAAGACTTGGGATGCTTGCTTAATTTAGGAAAAATATTTCAAATGTATCGGTTTTATAACAAAAATCATTCATTTAGTCATTCGTTTGCAAAAGATATATATATACAGTATATCACATTAGAAACATACAGTAGTTTTCAGTAAAAATTTTATTTTAAGTAGGAATAATCTGAAACCCAAATTATAGTTATAAAGGGACTGCTCTGAGAAAGTCCATTGACACCTCATTTGGTGCTTTTTAATTGGAAACACCTTCGCAATAATATGAATCACCAAACATTTGTGTTTAGTATTCCTTTAGAGAGCCGATGACTACAACTGCAGTAAAATGGCAGGAACAGAACTAAATGAGTTAGTCATAAAAATTATGACACTTAATAAAAAGAAAATGTCTGTGTGGAAGATATGTACAGACTATGTTATACATTGCTTGTCAGTGGACTTTTGTTATGAAACCTATAAATTTGCAACATTTTTACTGAATTAAGCAAGCGTCCCCAAGACTTTCTGTGAGCACAGCATAGTGTGATACCAATCAAAGCAGGCCTATGGCTCTGCATTGGCAGGCCACTCGATCAGCGACTCACCGAAGGCCTTCTGGGGCTCCACCAGCCGCAGGGTGAAGGGCACCCCTCTGCTCTGCTCCTTCAGCATCCGGGCGACTTCGTAGTGCCGACAGCCTACAATGCTCTGATCATTGATGGCCTCAATGTGGTCACCCACACACACAGTCTTCAGCTGGTCTATGGTACTGCCCTCCTTTATTCTCTAAAAACGAGAAGATTCTGGCTCAGCATCTTATATCAGGGTGATGAGTCCCTTCCCTGAAAGACCTTGGCCCTTACTACTCTTACTGGTTAACAGACATCACAGATCATGACTTGCTTCCATAAATTTATCACAAAGCAGTAAGATTACTATATCAGCCTTCATAATATAGTCATCATTGTTGTGAAACTGCCATTACTGGTGGTGGCTTGTCGATTGCTTATCAGGAGATCGGGATGCCACCTTGATGAAAGCGTATCCAGCGCCATTGTCCGTGATGGTCAGGCCCAGAGCGTCCTCTGTTTTGATGATCTCCACCTCCTTGGTCTCCCCCCTCACATGGGCGAAGATGAAGTCCTCAAGCCCGATCTGCCCACCTAGAAGCTTCTGCATGTCCACTTTGTGGGAGTTCAGAGTACAGAACAGGATCTGATCCCCAAGGAAAAACACAGGGGTCAGTGAGCATTAGTGAAGATGGGAAAAAAAAAGCCTGATCCACCCAGACAGGGTGGTGTGTGACTCAGCAGGCTAAGCTCATCAGAAGGCCACCGGTTCAAGCCATGGCGAAATAGTCACATGTCCGTTAGTCCCTTCAGCAGGGCCCTCAGTTTCCCCTCAAAATACTCCAAGGGCGTGGGACAAATGACCCTGTGCTCAGACCCCAAGCTTCACTCTCAGCTGTGTGTGTGTATGTTTGTGCGTGTCTGTCACGGGAGAGCTCAATGGGACATGTGAAAATAAGCATTCCAGTGTACCTATACTTGTCCAAACAGCAGATAAAAGCTTCTTCATGTCCACAAGGGAACCAAAACTCTCTTGGGTAAAGGTGACATTTCAATTTATGACAGACAAATAGGCTCAGGCTCCCTTAAAATATAAACAGAAGGAAAAAGTACACTAGTCCCAAACCAGGCCATAGTGCTGTACGTATTTAGCTCATTTGATTCAATATGATACATTCATGGATTGTCTGAATATTTAGCATATTTAACCAAGTAACTATGTTCAAAGCAACTGTTTTTCATCATCTTACTGGGAATGATTAAAAAAAAAGCTAGAAAACAGCAAGGCAGCTATATGCAGATATAAGTCAAGTAAAGTCAGCTAGCATGTCATGGAAGATCAAAAAAGAGAAATGCAACATACAATTGCATTGCATGGCATAAAAAGCTCACAGATTCATGCTATCAGTATTGCTGATTACTAGTGGGCCATACACCAGAGGCCTCTCCTTACTAGAAACAGAAGCGGGCCTACCTCTGAAGGTGAGATGTTGAAGACTTCTGCAATCTTGGCATAGAGCTCCTTGACGTTGGTGAAGCCATGGATGCGAGCCGTGGGGCTGCCGTGGGCCAGCTGCGTGTGGAAGACCAGCCGGGGCCGAGGGCATGGAGGGGGCGGCAGGGGCGGCGGGGGCGATTGCGGGACGGGCGGCGCCGAGGGCAAGGCCGGCTGGACCTCCTCCTCCTCCGCAGTACTCTTCGGACCCGGCGTTTGTGGGCTCATGGGCTCTCCGTTCTGCATCAGCCCCGAATTTCTCCTCTTCTTCATAAGACTCTGGCTACATGCAGCCAGGTGAGACAGAGAGAGATGCCTGGTGCTGGGTTCTACCTGCTGAATTAATGATGATAGTGGCATGGTAACAGGATACGTTTTAGGGTTAGCCTCACAAGGAGGGGAAACCCAACACGGCCATCTTATTTGTGACACTGGAGACAAGTGCAGAAGCCTGGCGAGAGCAATAAACATTACGCTGTCGGACACCCAAAAACAGGCATCGCTGAAGAGCATGTCAAGTGCGCTATCTATACCACAAACTCATCATTTAATCAGCGCTGTCCAGACACACTTATCCATTAAAAAATATGGAAATAAGCCTAATTATAAACTTGGCCCTATAAGCATCCAGCAAAGAAATCAATTCTGTTAGTAAAAGAGGAATTTAAAATATTCATGCAAAAACACTGTGGAAGCAACAGGATGCAGTTGTCAATCTAAGTCGTAAAAGACCACAGGATGTATTGATTTTCAGCTAGTCTTGGCACACAGTGATAAGACTGAATTATTATTTGGACAGTAATTCCTCTGAATTTATTTGTAAATTTGGAGGTATTCAGACTGTAAATCAAAGGCATGCAGGACTGCTTCTCTTGAATGCATGAAGATATTGTGGAATATTATTTAGCACTGTATAACACTTAGAGAATCATTAGAGGTCTATGTTACCCACAGAGAGTGCAACCTTGTAACCTTTAGAGAGAGCAGATCAAGTAAATACTGCTACATGATGTAACCAAAATTAGCATCAGCCCCTCATGTTTTTGTTAAGTTACCTTTGCCAGCTTTGCTTGTATGAATATGCTCATTACTCAGCTCACAGCTTACCAATATGTTGAAGGCCAAAGAGAGTAATTAGCTTTGGGGCACCCTGAACTTTCTACTGGTTAATAAAACACCTTGATTCTCACGATAGGCCTGGACAACTTGCCTGGCTCTCCATAGTAACATCCTTGGCCAATTTCTGGACCCTTAGCATTGAGAATACAAAAATATCGTGGAAGCCATTTTGCTATGACTGTGCTTTCCGGAAGCATGTCTTTGATTGCCGGCCCCATCATATAGAGGCGGGGAAGTAACTGGGCCCCAACGCAGACAGAGAATAACAGTAAAGACACAGGGACGAGGACTACCTGTGCGCGGTTAGGGAAGGCACAATGATGGCAATTGGTTCAGAAAAGATAAAGCCCTAATATTATTACATATTGTTCATTATTATTCATATTAGTCAATGCAATTTCAGTTCATAATTGTTATACAATTCATGACTGTTTGCACTATGTGTACTGTTTTTGCACCTGGTGTGTTTAAAACTGTAAGTGTATGCACTGAGGTGCACTATGTTCTTCCTGTTGTATGCACCAGAATTTCCCCTTGGGGAAAAGAAAGTTGATCTCATGTAATGAGCAACCTTATTATACCGAATGAATTTACATTGCTGATATCAATGCTGTGGGAACACCGTACCACTCAAGCACTGCAAGTATATGCATGAAAAAGATTATAATCAATTCAACAGAGAAGCAAGTACAGCTCTTAAACATTGCTGTTTAAATGTGGGCGGTATCTGACCGTGGCCTCATAGGTATGGAGCTGTGCTCTGTGTGTGTGTGTGTACATGGTGTGCGTGACGTCTGGGTGAGACCACGCCCACAGCCCCCTGCCTCGGGTAGGCTGCATGCTCAGTGATATGCCCAGTACCGAATAAGCATGAATGGATCCTTATTGGAAATAGCTATCGTTAGGAGTTCATTCCTTCAGCTTGAAGGAACCATAAGAGAAACCCGTTAACTGAACTATAGATATCTCATATGTAATGATATAACAATTACATTGCATTTCTTCATATAGTAAGGCAGTGCTGAACAAAAGAAAACATAAATATCCACACAAACAAACGTTTAATACATCCAAAGGGAAAGTATTTTACCCTTTCCTAATCTGTTATCAGCATATGCGATCAATTATTCTTTATAGTATAAAATACGCACATTGTCGTTTTTACAATTCCCCCCTAACAGTAAATTATTCATTCTTGACCGTTAACCGAATTCTATAACCTCTCCTTGCACCCAGCCTTGTTAATCATCTGTTTCACTACCGCAAGGGAAATCGCTAATGTGCCTTATATGGATATGGGCGGAGCCAATTGCCGAGAACGATCTTGTGATTGAGAGGCGCGCCTGACATGACTGGCTCTTCCCGGCATGAGGCGGCCTCTGATTGGCTACTGGACTTGGTCCGATTCAGCCTCATTTCCTTAATCAGCATCAATGGAGTAGGGCGTAAAAAAACGAAACCGTCCCGCAGAGTTGGATGAAGAACGGCGGTGTATAGACACCGGCGTCAAGAAAAAATGCTGGAAAACAAGAGGGAGAGGTTGAAAACGTTTTTGCGGAAAATAGACGAGAAAGCCATATTCAGGATAAAGCACTTCATGAGAGAAAGGTACAGATTACATATCCCCCTATAAACCGTTACCTGCCGGGGCTGATGTGTGGGTAGCCACGATGGTTTTTAACCACCGTTAGCCGGGTAGCAATGGATACATTTATTATTTCAAAATAATTTACCTTACAGTTTACCTAAATATGTATTTTCTGCTTTGGTACTACAGATTATAGCAGTCAATCGATGTGTTTTTAATGAAAGGAGAGTCCACGTATAGATGTTTGGGTTTTTATTGTACACGTTGGCAATTTCCTGCGATTCCTGTTTGCGGATCGCAAAACGAATCTGAAGTGGAATCATTAAATGACAGAATTCGTTGTAACGAGTGACTGTAAAAGTTCTGTATTTCAAGAAGCTAGGGCATGGACACTGCGCTGTTATTTTGTGCATGTCATAAAGCTAACGGCGCGGCTTAGCTTAATTATAGGGTACGGTGGATATTTTTTTCTGTAATTAAAATAGCTGTTGCGGGTAAAAGAAGGTCTGGCAGCGGGTTTTAGCGGGTCAGCGACACGGCCAAAGGGATAGTAACGCCGCTTCTGAGGCCTGAACGCGGGGTGAGGCTCCGGCTCGTGCTCGCCCGCGAGCTGGTGACGTCAAGACTTGACTTTGCACATCCGACATTTAAACTGCACATGGAGTCCGGCCTGTCTTCTCCGCTACAGTCATACGGGTTTGCACTAAACACCACCTTCTGAGTTTCCAGCCATAAGGATGTCTTCATACATCACCTTAGCGGTGGGAATTTGACGTGAACATTATGAAAATCACTCAAAAAAACATCATGTTCCTTCTTTGCTAAATGTTGGGTTTTGTTTAGCAGAGGTATCACTCGTTGGCACTTCTGGAAAATACCCGTGCATTCATACATAAGTTATAAGATGATAATTGGGTCAAGGGATAATTGGGATAATTGGGTAGATTCAATAAAATCTACTCATTTGGTGTAGCATGAGAATAGACATAGTAACATAAGAAACTGGAGTGGAGCAGAACACCATGTTTCTTTAACTTCAGTGTCATACTGTAGGAAAGTCAAAACAGAAGGACTGGTGGTCCTTATTGTGTTACAAGCTTCAGAAAAATACCAATGATTAGTACAGGGTGTATGTTTAGTCTGCAAATCAAAACAGTAATGATAAAATAACACTTATAATGAGGAAGATCTCTTTTTTGTGAACAGCATGATAAGTGCAATGAAAGAATGAAAAGAAGAAAGTTTTGGCCCAAGCCCTCCCTTGGTCTCCACAGTCATGAACTGACTGCTGTTCCTGGTGGGAAAAGAACACTGGGAGTGGAGTTGTAGTTTTCGGAAACACATTCATCTGGAAAAATGTTACTCTCATATGATATGAAATAGATCTCGCAGTGCCCGCCTATCTGTACGTAACTCCACTACCATCAAGCCAAAACCAGGGGCCAGTTCTTCATTCAAAGTTCATTTAAACTCTTCTAGCTCATTTGCTAGTATACGGCATTAAAATCAACAGGGTCGGGTTTTTTTTACGGGGATTTTATGTAATTGACTAATCTATCTGACTGAGACTGACACCATTTTTATCCCAAAAATACTGTTGTGGGTGAGCAGTGAGCAGAGTTTGATTTTCAATTTGGTTGTGCAGCACAAAGTCTGTCAGTAATACAAAGTCAACAACCTGTTCGTAATTTTTGCTTATTGAATTTTAGCAAACTGTAGAGGCCTTCAGAATTTTCACCGTAGGGTGTTCACTGTTATGCCATTAAATATGTGTGTGAAACCTCCCTGTTATTATGTTTTGTTTATTGTCTATGGAAACCTGAGCAGTAAGTATTTTCAGGCAGTAGTAATGAGAGTGTACTTTAACATGCACATCAAAGCATGCAGAACCGTCTTTGGTATGATACTAGTGAAAATTTTCCATAAAATGTCACCGCATACAGTTGTGGATGGCAGATGTGCTTATTAAGTTTAAATAGGGCAAGATATAATTAACTTTTGTTACTAAATCTTGTGTGGTGACATTTGCATTTGTAGTGAATTCTCATATTTACCTTGTCTCTAACCCTTCTGGCAATAGAGAAGTTGACCATTTAGGGAACTGTTATCTATTAGCGTAGTGTCTGTGGAGACAGGCATCCTCTGTGAATTCCCTGAGGATCTCTATGCAGTATATGGACCGCATGATCTGCATAGGCTGAACTCGTGCTTTGGGTTTTGCCGTAGCTCAGAAATGGCATGCTTCTTGTTTTCTCTGGCTCCACAAATTGCTCTACCAGGTTAGTTCACCTCAGGCAAAAATAAATACGTGGGAGTAAGCTCCACAAATGTTTGTACTCTAGCAAATTCATCTCTAATTATATTTACATTCTTTAGTTTGCAAGTTAATGTTCAGGCTAATTCCTCTATGCAGATATGCCAGTGGTTATGTACTCCTGTCAATTTTAATTCCTGTAGATAAGAGGGTGATTCCTAAAGTAATAGTGCCTTGTTCTTTCATATTTGTCAATTGGAATATTGTTCTTCCCAATATCTTCAAAACAATGGTCCTAAAAACAGATTTGGATCATAGAAATCTGCATCCTCTTTACAACTTACATTCTGTAGCCTACTACTGTCTGTTTTATTTTAACTAGCTTTACTAATATTTTAATATTTTTACTTCAGCTTTTTTTTCTCAAGAAGTACATTGAACATGAGTGTTTTTGTTGCGTTCTCTGAATGTTTTCTAGCTTAGCCATTGATCCCCTTCACTTCACTTTAGTTTATTTTTATATTGCACCTTTCACAGCACAGTTGCCCCAAGGCAATTAACAAGAGTGTGTGAGGCAATACAGCATTTGTGGTGCCTACCATTAATCATACAATAGCATTTGGTGTGGGTCAGCCATTTAGGACCAAAAGCAAACCATTCCTCCAAAATTGTGTACCATCTTCTAGTCTAATCATCTAATCATATTTAAGTTTTAAATGGAAAACAGATTTAAAATCACTGTGATTATGCAGTAACCCAGTCTCAATCTATAGGGGTTAGTTTGGGTTTAAACCCTAGGAAAGTTATATTAATAAATTTTATGGTGCTAGATTAGGCAGCAGGCTACTTAAATTAACGGGGCAGTAGTTAAAAAAAGAATTATCATGTAACTGCCTTACGTTTTTGGATGCATCACTGATGTTTAGCTGGTTAAGTGTCTGACTAGTTATCAGAATTTGCATGGCTTTAAATGTTCACTTATGACCCTGGGCATAACCTCTGCTCCTGTCTTTTCTCAGTGAAGTGTAAGAAATTCCAAGCAGCTCAGTTTCCGTAGCTGGTTGACTGTAGAAGCTTTTTAGTGAATTTACAGATGCTTTTAAGTGTCTGCCTGCACTGTGGAGGCGTGGCAGTACAAAACATGAAATCGCAGGTTGCCAAAGCTCCTAGCATTCATTTTATCTCAAGCTAGTTAATGGTAGGTGTCTGTATATCCAGGGGCTGGCTGTTAACTGCTCCAGATGGTTGCTCGGTCAACAGAGTTTAGCTCCTTCTCACAGGAACACTGCGTAGGTTGCTGTGTATCTTTATCCTGTTCTGTCATTTACCAAGAAAACTGTCAGAATTCACATTTGTGAAATTTTCCAACAGTAGCACACAATCTAAAATCTGCAAACAGAAAAAGCACACACTTTGTGAAACTGCATTGCAAATGCGAAAATGGCGAAAGGCAAAAAATCCCACATTTTTACGTGCCAGCATTCTGTTTAATTTGTCTTGGATATCTTTCTTTTCTTTCTTTTATTGACTTTTAAGACCCCTTGCAAAGGAAACACCAGTATCTCCTTAGTCTAATTAAGTGCCTACGTGATGTGTAATTTAAGATTAGTAATCTGAGAATGGAAATGGCACATTAGAAATCATTGATGAACAAGGTAGCAGTTAAAGTTACCTTTATGTAATATTATGCTAGCTAAAAAGCAAGAAAGATGATGAACAGCATGACTGTTCCTATGCTTACTCTGATGGCTGTAGTCTTCTGTATGTTTTGAGGAGAAATTTTCACTCTGGTGAGAAAGTAGCTTCAGAATCAGTAGTTGAGTTTTCAAATTTACCAGTGTTTTAACTCATAAAACACAGCAACAATAGTAACCTAATCTTAAGCATCTGCCTGGGTATAGATTTAGTTAGTAAAAATGTAGATTTATATAATAAGGTCTTCAAATTATGGATGAATTCACATGCATTCTGTCTCTGGGTAATTGCCGTTGCGGTGCCTTATGCAGTTGCTTTCTCAGGGCTTTTGCATTTGCTGTGCTGTTCTTTTTTTTTTTTTTTACAACCATGCTTTTAACTTAATGTGGTTGTTTTAGCGAATGCTGCAGTATGAAGTGCTGTTTGGTCTTTTTTTACTCTGAGTAGTGATGCAATCTGCTTATCCAATGCAACAACAGCACACATGACCCACTTTGGGCTGCGAGTTTGTTTTGCAGCAGACAGAACCGTTCAGGCTTTGGATGGCTGTTTGCCCTGCACTCGCTGTTTTTCTGGAGTCGGGCTGTAAAAAGCAGACTTTAGACCGTGACTGTACACCAGCCTCTCGGATCCCAGCATTACGGACAGACCTTGTGCCCTGAGCACTCACTCTGTAGTGTTCGTCATGGACAGAGGGCAAAGCCTGTGGTACCGTCAGGTGGATGGTACAGACCCTTCTCCTTTGGGTAACATGCTGAGGTAGGACAGCCCTTGTCTTATTTTAATGCTGGAGATGGGTATACGGAGAGACAGACTGTTTCTTGGAGTGCTGGTTTTTGTGACAGTAACCGTATAGCAGTTTCTGTACCACAAGGACAGGGATTTGGAGAATGAGATCGCAGACAAACAACAGAATGATTTCTGTTTAGACTATATTCATTTACTATGTAGAGTCTCACATGGAAATGTGTACTGGCATTTCTTATGCTACCGAGTAAAAAATAATGCAGGATTTGCCATAGCCATAAGAATTATCATAATGTGAATAAAATTTGTGGATGGAAATAAAACACAAATAAAATATTTCAAGGGCTAAATACAGGAAATGTCGAGTAATGTAATCAGCGGTTAACCTAATTTGGGTGTATTGACTGTGTGCCCAAGTGTACAGTGTCACTCAGTAAAGCATGGCTTAACTCAGCGAATCATTCACTCGCTCACATCTTCATTTTTACAAACAAAAAATAAGAAATGTAAAGAGAACCCTGTGCTGTCATCCATTTTTTTTCTGTTTCTGTGAGTTATTTCAGGCTAATATATTTCCTTCATATGAGACAGCTATGTTTGTCAGTAGACTCAGTTATTGCACTGCCTCGACTGTGTTGCTGTGGCATTTAGCCCAGTTTTTTTGGACGTGGCAGATTTTATGAAGAAACTATCACCGATCACTTTTCCTCAACCATTAATCATCTGTCAACCATCACGATTGCTTTCTACGTCATTGCAAGTGAACTTGTAACTTATTAGATGATAAACAATTAATATAAAAAATGTATCAATTCTCCAGGTACTCCAGAGTCTTCCCACAGTCTAAAGACATGAATGTAGGTCGATTGGCATTTCTTTTTTCCAGAGTATGTGATGGAGTCTGTAGTCTGCAGTGGACACATATTTTGTCCAGGCCCCAGCTTTGCACCTGGGATATTCTGCCAGGAATAGGCTACTGGGTCCCACAATCCTGTCCTGAATCAGCAGTTTGAATGTGGATGGATGGAGGGTAGAAAATTTAATCTAATCATAGTGGAAAGTAAAAATCATGGAAATCAGTAGACTTTCTCTTTATGAGAAAATCGCTTTAACTAGGGTGGCATCAATGAAGCAATCTGGTAATATTACAGAAGCTGTTCATAGGTTCCCTTACTATGCCTATCTAAGTAGCCTATGGCCTTGAACCTAACTTTTATTGTTTTTTTCCACATGTTTTTCTTTTATACCCACTGCTTCCTTTAACCAAGCAGCAGTATTCAAATGTCCTGCTTTGCTACTGTATAACCATCAGTCCAACAAAAATCAAAATATTTAGAGAATATAACTACTAATCGGTAATGTAAGAAAATATTCAACAGTATATAAAACTCAAAGAAAACCTGAATGTTGTAAACAAAAATAATCACCAGGGATGTTGTTTAGCTCTGCATTCTATTTGGAATGCAGATATATTTTAGTTCTGTTATAATGAACATAATATATTATGTTTCAGTACTATAAAAACCATATCCTACTACATCCTTGCACTGTTTTTTCCCTATATGTCTGTATTTTTATTCTATGTCTATATTTAGCAATTTCTTTTACTCTTATTGCCTTAGCACCAACCACCAAAGCAAATTCCGTGTATGTGACAACGTACTTGGCAATAAACTCCATTCTGATTCTGATATAGTAGCCTGCCTTACTTATGTTTGTTTATTGTGGTAAAAGAGATGGCCTTCGTTTTTAGTTTTCTGACCTTAGTGCATAATGGATCTATTGAACTTTTGGCACAGATTCTTACTTTGTTAATAGGTATATGTGTAGTTTTGTGGCTACCGCTCCAGTTCTGCTTACACTTGTACTTGGGCATTGACTGGAAGCTCAGCCTAGCTGCACTTATGCCTAGTCGACTCTTCGATTGCATAAATGTTTGCAATGTGCAATTTGCATTGCCTGTACATGATTTTGGACAAAAGATAAATACGCTAAATATGTAAATGTAGAAGAATTTGCCTATTTTTGAAAACACGGCACTAATGATGTGGTGTTTGTTAATGCTGAAAATTTCAGTGCCAATCAATTTAGACATTAAGATATGTAATCCATAACATTCATAGCTGTTTCATTGTACACTGCTTTAAAAAAAGTCTGATATCATCAAAGTACTTGACTGAAATTAAGAGATATTTGTAGGGTTTTAATATTTTCATGTGTATAACAAAAATGTAGATTTACATTTGTTTGCATCATTCTAAATATGCTCCTTGGTTCATTGATGTTTTCTTAAATGGTACTGAATTTAGCCACCTTCTTCAGTCACATGTCCAAGTTTATTGTCACAGGTGAATGATAGCAGACGGAGGTAGTCTTATCTGTGTAGGCAATCACAACTCTTCTATTGACATTGACCTTGACCCGCAACAATCATATTGGCCTTGATGAAACTTATTTCCTGGGTTATGCTCAGACTATACTGGAGGCAGTGTCTGTTGGAATACCAAAGATTTATCTGAGATGTAAACAAAAGGGAACAACCGCTCATCAATTTTCAACTGCTTGGGACAAGCAGCTACACATTGCTAAGATCTGTCAGTAGTACCAGTCCATCCATCAATCTATCAATGCAGATAGCCATCCATTTTATGTACCCAGTTGCCCAGTCCTGTGCAGGGGTGTGGAGTTCCTGGGCCTTTCCTGGATGCTACAGGCACAAGGATAGTAGTACCCGAGTGAAACAGAATTAAAAATTAAAACTTCTCACCGTATGAATTTAAAACAACATCACTCTAAATTCAAAGAGATACAATTTCTTCTTCAAGTCTTTTTCAAGTTACTTTAAAAATTAAAAAAGGATAAACTTTGCCTTTAATTTGGTATCATCACATTTGTATTGTGTACAATAAGGTCAGAGTGAATTATACATGGTAATTCAAGGCCTTTGCCCTATTGCCCTCTTGTACTAATTACACTGTTTGAATGCTTATAGCAGACTCGTGTCAGTTTATGTTACTGAACAGGTATTTCTTTATTTTGGTTTGGCAATGTATGTCTGTAGCTTTGCTGCCTTTCCTAGTTTTCTGTGTGATTTAAGAGAGCTCGGAGGTCCATGTCTTTCTGATTGCACTTTTGCTGGTGAGCTGAGGATGGCGATTTGAGACAGAAGGTTGTAGGCAGGAACTGTCGGCTCAGCTGAATGTTTGATGCTTTGGTTAAGGCGTGCAAGAAATCTTTGTCCCCCCACGTGACAAAAATGCCGCATTGCTGTCATAATGTGGAAGCATAAGTGAAACTCATGCTTGCCATGACTTAAAAGCTCCCAGCTTGTGTCTATTCTACATTAAGGCTCTTATAATGTGCACTCAAAGATAGCAGTATGTTTGTCAAAGTGCCTGATTTCAGCATTTGGCAGGAAAAAATGCAGATTACCTTATTGTATGCTGTACTGTATACTGTATGCTTCCTCTCTCCTTTTTAAAATGAAGTTTAATGTATGTTTCCTGTGTTCTTCAGAGCATAAGATATGATCCCTGATTTAGTGTCTACGACAATCATGTGTTTCAAATTCCGGGATAACCAGCTGAGTTTTCTAATCTAAGCAGGAAGATGAGCCCTAAACGTCATTGAGAAATCCTGTGATGAAAGTGTACTGTTCCGACAGACGGAAAGCCTGCAGGATAACTGACCTGAATGAGCCAACTCCCTGTAATCCATGTCTCAGTTCCCTATAGAAAAAGACATTTTTCACCAGCATACCTTTTTCAGTACCGGTTTTACAGTAAGGGAAATTCCAGCAAATCTCTGTGGGTATTTTGTTTAAAGAGATCCAAATGTAGGAAAGGGTTCACCCTCCTCTGCCACCCGGCTCTGGATAAGTGGATGTAAGATTGATGAATGGAGGTCTGAATGAGCACCAAATGTCACTTGTTTCACCCTAATTATCGTAATGTTTGAGTTTTGTTTCCTAGCATGATAACATGACCAATAGATTGCACTTTAAAACATTTTCTTCGTCATATACACTGTGCCCTGACTTCTCATGCGGGGAATAATAACAGTAAAATGATGATTCATATCCAGACATTTATTATTATGACCAAAGTATCAACATTAGTATAAAAAGGTTAGCTTAGCAGGCCTTCAGCTATGAAAAGCCCTAGGAATCAACCATAAGTTGAAAAGGGCACATAGGTCTTTTTCCATCTGCACGCCCAGACTAGCCTAGAGTCAGAACATAGTCAATGAAGTGCCCGAGTTGTGCTGCTCTTGAAGCATTTAGTGTAGAATTATTCACGAAGCGCACTCATAGGGCAGTTTGGCCTATCTCTATTCAATCTGATGTCAAGACAGCCTTCCCTTGGTTTCGTCAGAATTACACCATGTCAGACCATGGCTAAGGGGCGGTGCATGGTGGTGGCTCCGCCTACAGCTGAAGCAGGTCTGTGCAGGTTTCTGGCATGTCGATTACTCCAGCCCACACTGAGCCCTTTACTATGAAATTCAGATGATTCCATTTCTTTAGTCTTCTTAAAAAGACAGAAGTAAAGAAAAGTAAAATCTCTCAAGGATCCCCCCCCCCCACCACATTTTGTTCTGTTCGAGCTGTAACGCATGAAGGAAAGGCCCGCCCGTTGTGTGGTGCGTGCCGGCAGGTGTGTACTTTACTGATGTTAAGCTCACACCCCTAGGAGGTGTGCCCTTAAATCATCACCTGCTCCAGCTGCATTGCCACTCCACATCTGACACGCTTCTTTTTGGAATGTACTTTCATTCAGTGGGACTGCATAGCTGTGTTCCAGGATGTGGAGAAAACTATTAGATCCTTTAGGTATTTGTAAGAGCTACCTTTGACGGCGCAATCAAAAAACTGATTCCGGAGCTGAACTAAAGGGACAATGGCTTGAATTATGGTTAATATTTTATTCAGATTACCTATATTTTACAAAAATGAGGATTGCTATGGAGAGCTGCTTCAGTTTTCGCTCTGGTAAAGGAAAGTGTTATGAAAGGTATGATAACCATATTTCAATATAAGGATAAAGATTTATGTAAGTAAGGAATAAACATGCATTAAAGAGAATGATTCTTTTTTATGGAACTAAAACTTTTGGAATTTAGTAAGTAAGTCATTTGTGCATGTAAAACATCTTTCATAATGTTTGTTAATGCTTTGTACCTTTCACTTTAATGCTTAAGTATGAGATTTTAAGTTGTTCATGATAAAGAATGCATATACTCCTAGTTTTCAGAAGATACATGTACATGACCGGGTATGCTGTGGTCAGGGAACAGAAGTTGGTATAACAAAACACCATAGCTGACAATCTGAGAACTTCTGCACTGCGCCTTCTCGTGTAGCTGTACAATGGTCTGTTGGGATTACAGATTTGTTTAGGAATTTCAAAATTAAATTAGTTTGAACTAGTTTTGGTAGTCCTGCTTAGTGGATTCTTCACTTTGGTTTAGAGGACAGCAGTCCTCACATAGTTCAGAGATTCAGAAAATCAGAAATCCCAAGAAGACATTTTAGCATAAATATAATACTGCTAGACTCTGATGTTCGCAAATTTAATCTTGCCCATTCATGATTTATACAATAACACACTAATTTCTCAGTGAGATTATAACACCAGCCTAGTAAAATAAGGAATTCCTGGAACATATGCACCAGGTAATTTTTGCCTCTTCTTCTAACAGGTAACTGTTAGAAGAAATAGCAATAATTTCCCTAAAACAACTGTCATTTATATCAGATCTCCATCACAAAGATCTACATCACAAAGCTGTCATACTGAATCTGCAGATAAGCTACTAATGCATAATATATTGGCGATAATCTGGTTTGTTTAAAGCAGGTCAAGGGCTAATGCTGATGTAAGGTGATGCTTCTCTTTGTAGCTATACAGTGGAGGGTGGGGGAGAGTGTGGAGTTCTCCCAGTAAAGGAGAAGAAGAGGAAAAGCAAGCGAAAGCTGGAACTGAAGAAAGCCTTTAGTCTGGATGAAACCCAGCTGGAGACCCAACAAAACAAGAACCTCACGAAGCAGGTTCCACTCAGGTTTGTCTGAGTGTGTGTGTGTGTGTGTGTGTGTGGGGGGGGGGGTTATGTATATATTACATTGTGGGGAGCAAATGTCCCCAAATGAGATGAAAACCTGTAATTTTGATGTTGTAGCGATAATTTCTTTCACTCCCCAAACTCCAAACGTCTTGTATTTTGTTTGGTTACTTATGGTTAAGGTTAGAGCTGGGTAGGGGTTAAGGTTGTCAGGATTTTTTTCCCCATAGAACCAAATGGAGAGTCCCCACAAAGATATGACTACAAATGTGTGTGTGTGTGTGCGTGTGTGTGTGTGTGTGTGAGTGCACGCGTGCACCTGCCTCTCGAATTGCCTGTTAGAATAAGTGACCGGCCGTCGCCATTCCCAGGCCTTTGTGAAATATTGTTCACCCCAAACATAAAACAGCAAGATCATAGTGCTGCTCTCTCTCCCCGCAGGTCGCAGACCTTTGACTCTAATGGGAGCCTGGAAAAGACCGAATGCAGCGCCACACGGAGCGTATGTTCATGTTTGTTTAACTCCCAGAAAGAGCAACAAAAAAGTAGACTCTTTGTCGGATAAACCAAAAGTAAAGAGGGAGGGGAAGAAAACCTATCCCTCTGTACATTCTATAGTCCTGTGCAGCCATGTTGTTTTTAAAAGATGCTTTTTTTAATAGAGCCCTCCTGTAACAGCTTGATTGAAGAAAATATTCTTGTTTAATTTCAGGCATTTCAAATTGTTTGTTTTTGTCCTGTTTGCAGAGTTTTTTAAAGCACAACAAAACTTTCCACAAACTGTTTCCACACATTTCCGAAACTGAGGATTTAATACATGGTGAGTTCTCGGGTTTTTCTTATACGTTGGCCAGACCCATGAGCCTCGTGTAGTCCGTGAGCATGGCGACCTTTGACACACAGTGGCAGGTGGAGCCAAGCCAGGAACTTATGCAAGGTGTTGCGACTGATGGCAGCACGGCGATATCGCCTTGACGTCACGCGTCATTTTTGGCTGCTGGTATCAGTCGCGGCTTGTGTAACGCAGGCGTGTTTCTCCTTGTCTAGCCTTTGTCTGCGCCCTGCAGAAGGAGGTACCCTACCATGGCAGACTGTATGTCTCTGAGAATCATGTGTGCTTCTACTCTTCTGTGCTTCTCAAAGAGACCAAGGTAAGAACCTGGCTCCTGCACTCAGCAGTCTACCTCACATCCTGCCGTTTTCCTGGAACGCCTCTGTCTATGCAATTAGGGTGGTTCTGTGACTGATTGACGACACCAATGTGTTTCCACAGGTATTCTTTTCACACAAGAATATTTTCCATGACCCATTTGGCAGTGGAGGTGTTTGTAAACCTTTTTGTGTTGCTGTAGGTGGTGATTCCGGTGTCTAGCATACACACACTGAAGAAGCAGAACACGGCACTCCTAGTTCCCAATGCTCTCTCCATCCGCACTAACGTGGGAGAAAAGGTTTGTGCCACCTCAATATACCTGCAACAGTCAGGATTCTTTTTCCACATTTTAACTATGAAGATGGTAGATTCTGATGTTAAACTGTAACAACAAAGGCAATATTTAAGGTGAACATTTAAGGTACATTTCTGAAATTGTTCAATCAGTGACAGTTTAACATGCTTTGTTATCAGCCTGATCTCATACTGCTTGACATCTTTGTGTGTTCTTATAAGACGAGAATGTATCACTTGCTAAATCCTGCCATTTTTCTTTCAGTTCTCCTTCATGTCCTTAAGGAACCGGGAGATATGCTTCAAACTCTTGCAGTCTGTTTGTCCACAGATGGAGGTATGTTCTGTCTGCCCGTTATTTTCTAAGCTAAGGCCATGTATGTCGATACTGTTTTCTGATTGTAAATGTCTGTGCTTCTCATACAGGAGGTTAGTACCAGCAGTAGCTTGGAAAAGAGTTTTGACCCTGGCAAACTTACGGTGAGGCAGCTTCTCCATCTCCATGTTTGCTGTTACGTGTTTTGTCCTCGCACTGTGATCCTTCGCATGTTTGCTACAAAGAGCTCAGTGAAACTGACTGCTTGTCTCATGGTCCCGCCAGGCCTCCAGTCAGTCAAGTTTCGAGGACAGCTTTGACCAAGTGCATTCCAGTGCCCTGTTGGAGTCACCCCCACCCAGCCCAACACAAGGTGAGTGTATACATACAGCTCTGATAGTCAGGCCTCTCAATGTCCAAATATCCAACTGAAGTCCAAGGCAGTAATATTGGTGGCAAGCTAAGCCAGATCCTTTCTCAGCAGTGCCTTATGGGATGAGCTCCAACGAGACGGAACAGACTCACGTGGACAAGGATGACTCCACACAGGACTTCACAGGTAGTCCGCCACACTGGATAGGTGGGCTTACTTTCCTGATCAGCACTGTACTTGTAGTATAATGTCTTCAGGCTGAGGGTGGTGTAGCTGTGAGAGTGTGTGCGGGGGCTTTTGTAAGTTACATTGCTCTCTCAAATATGGAAACTGCTCATTGCTATGGGTACTGATGCCAAACTCTTTTTTAGGTGGTTACTGGCTCTGGACAGTGACAGAGAGGGTCCAGTCTCTCCTCACCCTGAGAGATTCCAGTAGCCTCAGCACGTTGCTCTTCATCTACTTAATACTGTGAGTACAGCTTTGTTTACTTAAAGGGGCAGTTCCCCCCACAACTGAAAAAAGATATGTTTTAGAGGGTCTTTAGTGCTGTCTAGCCGTCTAGGTTTTCTGTGGTGAGTAAAGCTCCAAAAAGTACATTTGAAAAATTTGCCAGCAGCGTATCTTACAGGAAATCATGACCCAGTTACTCAAGATAATCCACAGACTTTATAATGAGAAGTTTAATGTAGGAATTATTTTCTTCTACCGAACTCCACACACCAATCATCTCACTGCGCAGAAGATACAAGCACGAGCACAGTGATACAATTGGTGTGTGGAGTTCAGTGAGGCTTGCATACATCTGAGGAGCACAAAACAGACAGAGGAATTCACTAGCAGAGTGAGTAATAAACTCAGTCTGAGACTGTGTGCATAAAAATTGGACATGTCGTTTATCACAGTCCTGGCAGGGTAAAAAGCTGTGGAAGTGCTGGGCCAGATCCTGAAATGTCACAGGAGTCACCGTCTGCTCTGCCACTGTCGCACACAGGGTGCTGCTTCTCCTGCTCTCTTCAGGGTACCTTGGCCTGCGCATTGTGGCTCTCGAGGAGCAGCTGACCTCGCTCGGCACCCTGTCTGAGTTCTCCCTGCAAAGTGGGTACGTGGCCCCAAGTGAATCCAGGCATCTGTGGCATGAACCAGCGTGTATGCTGCCACTGTGAATCCCACACTTAGTGACTCCTGTCACTTAGTAGAGATCAGGGCATTTCCTGGTTTTATTTATGATTTTATTTTATATTTTAAACCTGCCATTACCTAACATTTTTCTGACAGTGTGCAACTTCTAAGCAGTTTAAACTGATCTCTTTCTTGGAGATGTGGGATTGTGAAAGGTGCTATATAAACAAATTAACCAATGAATTATTATTATTATTATTACTACTACTACTAATAATAATAATAATATTAAATCCACACCAAGATGGTCACAGAGTACTCAGCTGGCTGGTTGACACAAAATCCTGAACCTGAACTTCCACCACTTGTTTCTTGCATAATAAATTGCTGCCACTGTTCCAGCAAAAGGCGTGCATTGGTTTAGTCATTCCCAAAACACCTGCCAGCGTACTTCACACAGGGATTTTACTCATCCTATTGTTTTAATTCCCAGGTACAACGACACATAATTTAGTGTTTTCCCGGAGACGTTTCTGGATGAAATGCTGAGGACGCAGGTATGATGGAAGCTGACGATCTGCTGTCGATCTGCTGATGACTGGATTCCTCGCCTCATATTCTTCCAGGACGGACACTGAAGAGTCCCACTTTTAAGAGACCATTAGTACTTTTGAGGAATGATTCTGTCCCGAAGATTCTGGGCATTTTTCTTCCAGCTAACTCTGAAAGCCCAGAAGAGGGCAGCAAAACGCAGCCCGCTGGAGGATTCGAGCGACAAAGACCTCTGATAGTCTGTGGAATCGCGGCTACCAAGGGCAAATGGCACAAACGCACTCAGTCTGCAGCATGCTCTCGTTTGACTCTAAAGACTTGGCTCAGCACTGGGAGAGACCAGTGGGTTGCACAAACACGACAATAGAACCACTGACCTTTGGTGCCGGTTTTACGGTAGACTGATCTTTACTGAGATTCTGTACTTGAATTGTACTCAGTCTGACGTTCGCCAAGAAAAAATTATCTTTATAATTGCAGGATCTACACAGACTGAGTGTAGTCAGCAGTTTCCTTTTTAGTACTTTCTTGTAGTGCCAAAGACTCACGCATTGCCCACAACATTTCACATTGCTTGATCTTCTGTTTAGCCCACCATTTCAGCATTACCTGTAAGAAGGAGCTGCGTGTACAGTATGTAATCTACTCAGATCTCTTGGTTTGCAAATTACTTTTGTTTAACAGTAAGTTTTCCTGCTCTTCAGTAAGATAAATAATTCTAAACTAACAGCTCAGTGAGCAAGGTATGGGTTTTATTACCTCAGAAAAAATTGTCACTCCAGTAGTCAAATCATCGTCGTACCATCCCTTGCATCCACGGTGTCCAGGAACATTTGATTCTGATATAGAGGTACATCTCCTGATTATCGAAGGCTGCAAAATCTTCACTGCACAAGTAAACACGATCAGGTTTTTGTTTGTGTTTGTATTCTGTGAAGTTTTCATTTTAGTACTTAAATGTACATAGTGTTGTCTTGTCTCTGTGTATTGAAGTATATGCAATCATTGATGCATATTGATGCATTGATGCCATGTGTAACCTGAAAGAAACAGTTATATCAGTCCAGAAGAAACACCTCAGCTAATAAGTATGCACTTCAAAATCATTGGCAAAATGTAGGTCTTACAGTATTGCATGCGTGTCCTAGATTCAGCAGGTACCCAAATATACAACTGGTATCAACTCTTTCATTTACTTTGATTGGGTTAGTTTTATTTTGGAGGTCGAACTTTCAAATATTTGTGGTCCTAAAATTACAGAATGCACATCTAATAGTAATGGCGTAATGGTAATGTAGTCATTTTTAGAATGAATGCCCAGTACCAACAAGAAAAATTCTAAAGCAGTATACCATTATGTTTGCTATAGCTGCATGAGCATTGAATTTGTACTAATTAACACGAAAAGCATGTGCAAATAGTTCAGTATGGGGATTGTGTGATATTTATGTTACTTTGGAAAGATTTTGTTTGGAGGATGTGCAATTTGAGTAAATTGAATCGTTCTTCAGTAGTTTATGTCAAGAAGTGTAATGTGATCTTACAGCTGAGCGCACTTTACAGCTTATTCATCTGGTTTGTAATCCAAAGAAGGCAGGATAATATTTGGCTGAGTTTTCTTGTTGCAGAAGACTGCCTGTAGGTGTTGCTACAGGAGCTGTGTGTAATGTAGGTGGAGGAAGATAATCTGATGCAACTGAATATTGCTCGCTGCTAACCTGATAAGCCTTCACTTCTTACGGTACATGTTATATGCTGAGGATGTGACATGGGATGCTTTTTTTTTTATCAGCTGCAGCAAATTCACCCCCCTCCGTAAAGGATTATAGCCACCTCTGTTAATTTTTTTTAACCATGTTGTTTGATACAGTAATAGTCTGGTGTACTTGTAATAACTGACATGTCTCTGAACTTTAAATTATGCAAACACATATCATAAATCCTTATTGCTTTTGACCCTTTCGCGATCTTCATTTGAGCTCAGCATCTTGTATTTGCTCCTTCTGAAGGGACAGAAAGGACAGGGTCAAAAGTGCTCATTATGCACCAGCAGGACCAGGAGGGCTGTCTGGGAGCAGCACATGTATGATTGGGAGCTTGGCGCTTAAGGCGCCCTCTGGCTCTGCTCTGATGTCTTCTGCATCTTGTTCACTCCATACAGAATGGTTATGACACATCAGTCTGATAACCTTTACACAGATACAATGCAAAAATCTCAATGAAGAGTACGTCATTTGTATTTTTGCACTATTTCAGTGTTGTAATTTTCTGTTCTGTTTTCTTTTTTTTGCCATTTGTCCCATAATTCCACTTCAATAAAACTTGTATTTATTTGTTTCTCTTTGATTCAGTCTCTGTGAGACTTTTTTTGTTGTTGTTGTGGGCAAACCAATAAAACAGGAAAAAGTGGCATGTTTTGTGTTCCATTTAGAAGATTCATAGCTGTCCTCTTACTAAAGGCAGAATACTGCAAGATTCACTGCAGAAACTAACTGGTAAATTCAAATAGGGGTGGTTAGTTGCTCAACAAATTATTCTTCATAAGGGCTAAAATATTTCAGCTAAATAGGAAAATATATATAATAAAAATACATATACATGGTGGGGGAATTGGATAATATTTATATGAAATCTTAATTCTATGACAGCTACATGACACCAACATAAGGCCTTCATGACAGCCGACATAACTTGTCATAAGTATTTCTGTGTCACGGCCTCCTGTGTGCCTCGCTACCCTCGTGTGGAATTCTAGAGTCTGCCCCAGCCGTGTCTTGTTATCTGTTCATTAGTGTTGTGTATATTAGTCCGCGTTAAGTCTGTTTCCCGAGTCCAGTCATTAAAGTTACGCGTGTTTCCCTGCACGTCCTGTGTTGGAGCCTTTTTTGTATCGCCTGTTCGCCCGTCTCCCCGCAAAACGTAACAGAATGACCGGACTCGGAAAGAAGATGCCTCGTCTGACCGAGACGGAGTACCTCAGTCTCGCGGACGAGGTGATCCGCATCCTGCAGCAGCCCGAAACCCGCGCAAACCCCGCGGCACACGCCCTAGCGAGGCGTACTCGGGACCTCCTAGAGGAGATATACCCCTGGTCAGACCCTTCCCTCATGGAGGAGGTCCGCCAGAACCTGCTGCAGCTCAGAAGCGGGGCTGCAGAGGCAATGCTCCAGCGGGTGAGACTCGACTCTGGAGTACTCACCGATCCGCTGTCGGACCTCCCCGAGCTGCCTCCAGTCCTGCCGCCTAAAGCAGGAAGGAAAAGCCGGAAGAGCCAGAGACGGAAGACGCCAGAGGTCTTCGTTGGGGCCGTCTCCCTCACTGCTGCTGATTCTGGATCCGGCAGTGCTCGCCTCGGACACCGTGTCCGCCTCTCCGCTCCTGCCCGCGGCGCGTCAGAAGTCAGGCGCCGCCGCAAAGCTGCCAGCGCCGGCAGCTCACCTCTTCCGGGGATCGTGCCTGGCCCTTAAAGGGGCCAGGTCCGTGGAGGATCCCATCCCGCGGGTCCCCAGATTCCCCAGGAAGGAGGTTCCCGTAGTG
>JAODKL010000034.1:2944095-2971646 GCA_026780765.1 Petrocephalus schoutedeni | reverse complement strand
CCCACTCGCTCCTCGGATCTAGCTCTCCCTGGCAGGGCCCTCCCATCCTAGGCTTCCTGATCCTTCCCCTCTCGCCCGCTCCTCATTCCCGAGGGGAGAGAGAGAAAGGAAAAAAAAAAAGTCGCTGATTCGTCCTGGCAGCAGGCAGCATCACAGGACCCCTATTGTTGGCCAGGGCACGGTGCCAGCGCCTCTGGCCGGGCCGGTGACGCATCTGTATCTCCATTATCACTCTCCCTGCTGTTCCAGACACATCTGCGGGCTGCGCATGGGCACCTCTGTTCTTTCTTTAACCCCTGGCCCAAACCACGAGGGCACAGCTGTTAAGAACACTCGTTTACAGACCCGGTGAGACGGCAAAACGCTGTGGCTGTAGGAGTCTGTAGCGGGTGATGGAAAACATCTTTGGAGGGGACACTGGACAATAAACCAGTACATTTGTTCCCCCACTTCTAGCATGAATGAATCCACAAGTCAGCAGTCACTGCCTCACACTTGTCCCACCACCCAACCAAAATGCTTTTAAATCATTTTATGGAAAACCAGTAGCGACAAATCCCCCAATCAGAAGGTTTGCTGCCTCTCTCTGTTGATCACCGTGACAGCTTCTGTTATGAAACCGTATTAGAGCCAGAAACGCCATGCCCACGCAGCCACTCGGGGGCCTCGTAACATGATGTGACGTCAAAGAGGAGACGGCAAAACAGCGCACAAACGCCGCATTGTCCCGCCACGGCCCCCAAACATCGCCGAGTCGCCACCCAAGTCCGCGCTGCAGCAACCGATGGGAATGACCGTGAAATGAAATGACACATTGTATCACTCAAAGAAAGAGTAATTCATGAGAAAGAGAAGTTTATTGTTCCAGTTAAGAAAGAATGTACAGGCTGAAAGGCTCTATGAATGAGGGAGACATTTCTATACATCATAAACCAAGCATACAAAGGGATAACAGCACTGAGCATACACAGTTACAGGACCCAGGCACGGAGAATCAGGGACTGCGCAATGACAGCCATTCTCCTCCGGGTGGCTTCGGGGCAGGAAGACAAGCAGAGTTTGTGCTCTTGCTTAAGGTGTCACGTCCCAGCATGCCGTGCGGCTGGGCTCTATAGCTTCCACAGTTCTCAGAGAGTTCCACTCCATAATAATCCTCTGCACACTGCAGATGTGGCGGTGGGGGTGGGGGGGGGTTACTTCTTTTTTGCATGGGCCTTTCCTGCCTTCCCCGCCTTCGCCCCCTTGCCCCCCTTCTTCCCCTTGCCCCCTTGCCGCCTCTCCTTCTTCTCGCCTCTCATGTCTTTCTTCATCCTCCCATCCACGACCCGGAAGAATCCCTTGATGCCGGCGGGCCGCCGCACCTTCCGGCCGGCCCCCTTCTTAGCCACCACGTAGGTGACCTCTCGCTTCTCCTTCCCCACGCCGGCCTTCTTGTAAATACTGGGGGGGAGAAAGTCAGCGAAAGGTGACGAGCCACAGGATTGGCTAATCACTGGCAGGCGCGTAAGCATGTGCTCGCCAGCCATGGATATGCGCAGGAATACTCTGGTGAAACCGACCTTTTCAGCTGAGCCATCTTCTCCCGCTCGGAAATGTCCACCGTGTTCACCACCGCCTCCGCCTTCTTCTTCACCTGCTCCATCTTTTTCAGCATCTGACACACAGCCACACAAATCGGGTCAGACTGTGGCCTGCACTGTGCCAGATATCAGCCCAGTTCCCCCCTCCCCCACTCTCTCCCCCGCGTGTCCCCTGCCCTCCTCACCCTCCTCTTCTTCCGCGCCTTCGCCTCCGCCACGCGCTTAATGGGCCTGGCATTGATCTCCTTCCAGCGCTGTTTGTACTCCTCCACCATCTCGCGGCTCACCGGCATGGGTCTGCGCCGGTGCCTCTTCTCGTCATCCAAGAACCACTCGGGGATCTCGCACATGTCCTCCGAGTTGGCGAACCTGGGGCCGCGTCGCGTGAAAGGCAAAGTCTCAGGGGGAGATGCCTCGTTTGACAGGCAGCCCGGTCTCTACGCTCAAACCCAAAGCTTTGAAGAAGGGTTTATGAATATATGATTTGGCCCAGCTTTTTAATGCACTAAAAAAAAAAAAAACACACTGGTACTATTTGTAAGTCGTCATGTGGAACATGAAGGTATCACTTCAGGTAAATGTCGTGATAATAGTGGTGAGCGGCTTAGTCACCACACTATTTCACCATTGGCATGTGGAGGGTTGTGCCAGGTTGCGTGAGATCTAAAAATGTGCCAGCTGCTGCTGTAGATGGGTCTAGATCAGCCGTGACTTGTTTTTAAAACCGCCACTCAATTGTTTTCCCCGGAGATAAATGGTGATAAGCACAGCCTAATCTGCATGGGAAGCTCCAGCATCAGCCATATAATGCAGTATTGGGAAATTACATCATGCTCTCGTTTTACTTTCGGCTAAAAATATTTTAGTGGCCCTCCTGGTGTGGTGCATGTTGGGGGCGTTATGAATACTTTATTTTGGAAAATCGTGTATATATATATATATATATATATATATATACATACATACATACATACATACATATATATGAATGGAGGGAGGGAGAGAGGGTGACATTAAGTGACATTAAAACATAAGAAGGTCTTACCTGTGGAAGGAGCCATCAACGAGGTCCCTCGCCCTCTTCTTGGATGTGGCTATGTGGGAGCCGAGCGCCAGCCCTTCGGGGTCCAGGACCCGTGCGCGTTTACCTAAGGAAAAGAGAAGCAGCCCCTATAAACCCCGAAAGCTGAGGAGGCGGCCCCGTCCGTGAGCGCCCACATCCCCAGCACAGGCTCCCCTGAGGAGACGGCCCCGTCCATAAGCGCCTGCATCCCCAGCACAGGCGGTCCCGTCCGTGAGCACCCCATCCGCAGCACAGGCTCCCTCCCGCGGACACTCACTCGTGCTCTCCACCGGCACCACCTGGAAGTCCCCCTCGTCGTCAGCTCCACCGGCCCCACCCAGCTTCCCAGGAGCCTTCTTCATCTGGGCTATCTCCCTGCAAGGACACTGGCTCATCAGTGCAAGGCACCTCCCAGACCCAGAATCAGAATCAGGTGCCAACAGGGGTTTGAATTCACATCTGCATGTACCATAGAGAATGTACAGTATTTTAACAATACTTATTGTATTAAATGAAGAAAATGTCTCCAGTTTGCACTTCCATTACCTAGCACAAAGAGATCTCTCTGTACGCATATTTCACACAAACCCTACTTTATGGTTAGAATTTATTGTATTTGCATATATTTTATATGTTCATGGTTTGATGCTAACTGCACTCCATGGGCTCTGTTCCTGTACCCAGGAACCTAATCCGGACACGAGGACCATTAGTCGCGCTTCTGCTCCGTCGCAGCTCATTCCTGTCTCCTCTGACCTCTCGTCATCGCTGCTCTCGTCGGAGTCGCTGCTGCCGTCGCTCTCGCCGCGCTTCTCGGCCCCGCCCTCCGGCTCCCGCGAAGGCCCCGCCGCCTCCTCTTCTGCCGTGGCGGCGTCTTCCTCCGGGGCCTTCCGCTTCCTGCTTTTATCTGTAAGCACAGCGGCAGGCGTGAGCCGAAGCCCCCGGGGGCCGCCTTCAGCGGCACGCGATCCGGCTCCGTCAGCCGCGCTCACCGTCGAGCGGCCTGCCCTGCAGCCTCCGCGCCTGTCGCATCTCGGCGTCGGCGTCAGCGTCCAGGTCCAACTCAGAGAAGATGCCCTGTGTGGGAGGAGCCAAGGAACCATCACACTGCCACTCAGGAAGACGCGTTGGTAGGGAGATTATAATCATCAAAATATCAATAAAAACGAAGGCAGGCGCCCACTGGTGCAAGACCTTGCTAAACCACAGGCTGGTCTCAGATTCCATCTTCTCCTCTTTGCTCTCCAGCTCCACCAGCAGCTCATTGGCCTGTCCATCCTCTTCCTCCTCTTCCTCCTCCACATTGAAAGACACCCTGCAACAGGTGAGAGGCGGCCAGGTTCAGAGAGGCAGATCAGAACGAGCCCAGCATGCATGGTGGGGCTGGGGGGGGGGGGGGGTCGATGAAAGAGGCCTAGTACTTTTTCTTCCCCTTCATATCCATTTGTTTTTGTCGTTGCTCAATATCTTCCAGGTCATCGGGATCCAGGTCAGACGCCAGAGATATCTTATCACTCTCTCCGTCGGACAGGTACACATCGTCATCGCCGTCCTCCTCGTCTAGGACCTTGTCTGCTGCCTTCATGTCTCCCCTGGAAATCTCGCTCAGCGCCTGAGGAGCAACCGAGACACGAAGCTGTTCAGTGCCAGCCCTGCATGAGCACAGCAGAGTGGGGAACAAAACGACGCTCCCCCAGGAGCTGGGTGCTGTACAGGACAGACTGTACAGGAGACTGTATGATAACTACACAGTATAGGGAAAGGGGTTAGTAATGAGGGCTCGGACCCAGCATCACAGCCTCTGGGACTCCCATCATGTACTGGGCTTACTTTGGCTTTGTTGATGGTGCCGAGGGAGAACATGGAGGAGTCGCTGCTGTCGGCGATGGAGACGCCGGGCAGGTCCATCTTCAGTTCCACTCTTTCCCTCTGCTTCCTCCGCTCCTTCAGCAACTTCCTCTTCTTTCTGTTTACACAAATCAGCCCATTTTATTAGCAACGACATCCGGCAGATTCTGGCAGAATCCTGCTCGATTTCCCAGGTCGTGAGTCTATAAGCTTTAAGTGCAGGAACCGCAGCACTGCAGGCCCAAGGACTGAAGGCGGGAAGGCTCGTATGCGGGAAGGCGAGAAGGCCCGAAGGCGAGAAGGCCCGAAGGCCCAAAGGCGGGAAGGCCCGAAAGCCCAAAGGCGGGAAGGCCCGAAAGCCCAAAGGCAGGAAGGTGGGAAGGCCCAAAGGCGGGAAGGTGGGAAAGCCCGAAGGTGGGAAGGTGGGAAGGCCCAAAGGTGGGAAGGACCAAAGGCGGGAAGGCTCGTATGCGGGAAGGCGAGAAGGCCCGAAGGCCCAAAGGCGGGAAGGCGGGAAGGCCCAAAGGCGGGAAGGCCCGGAAGGCCCGAAAGCCCAAAGGCAGGAAGGTGGGAAGGCCCAAAGGCGGGAAGGACCAAAGGCGGGAAGGACCAAAGGCGGGAAGGCCCGAAAGTGAGAAGGCGGGAAGGACAGAAAGCGGGCAGGCCCGAAGGCAGGTAGGTGAGGAGGCCCGAAGGTGGGAAGGTCCAAAGTTCCAAAGGCCCAAAAGCACGGGAAGGCCCGAAGGCGCAGGAGTTGGGCGGCGGGAGACGTACCTCCGCAGCTCTGCCACCTCCTCTGCTTTCAGCTCGGCCAGCCTCTTCGCCATCTGCTCCTCATCCTCCTCCTCATTCTCCTCCTCCTCCCCTGGGCTCCTCTTAGGCTCCTTCTTGCTCTCCTTCTCTGCATCTTCCTCCCCGTCGCTGGAGCTCATGCTGTGGGGGGGGGGTTCAGTCACAAAAGATTTCACACCGCAACTTCACAAAAGCATTACGAAACGGCAACTCCACAAAACTGATGCTCAAAACAGAGGACGGTGACTATCAGGCTGTGCGCCAGCCTAAAATACTTCACTGAACTAACCATTATCTATATATAGGCTTTTCAACGTTCACAGTAGGTCAATAGCCCCCTCCCCACAAAAACACCAACCCCTCCAAATTTTGCTTCCTAAATCTTTGCCCGTGAGGCTGATCTCTATCTGCTCACTATGTCATCTCCATGTCACTACTCACATGAGTCATCAGTGCCGTCACGGAACACGCTAGCTAAAACTGGCGCTCAAGCCCTATAAACACCCACAATGACCATGAAAGCGGTTTTGTGAAATGCATTACCATTTTCAAAACAGATGAGGCAGATTAAAGACCTGTGGATGAGCTGTGGCTTTCCAAAAGCTGCAGAACATCTTAAGTACCTCATATCCTGCTCCAGTTGCGTAGCTCCCTGCTTCAGCTTTTTAGCCAGGAATCGGCGGAGCTTTCCACGCCAGTTCAGCAGAAGTCTGGTTCAGCAGTGATGGGGAAACAAGAGTAATTTGCGCATGAAGCCTGCGGGAAGTGGCCCAAGGCCCCGACGGGCCGACGGCAGGGCCGCGCGATGCGAGCCCAGCAGAAGGGGGGGGGGGGGGAAGTCGCCTACCGGAGGTCTTTGCGGCCCAGCACCTTAATGTCTTTGCAGCACTCTCTGATCTCACCGGTCGTGGTGGGGTGAGAGGCCAACTGAGCGTCGTCAAAAGTAATCTATAAAAAGG
Organism: Petrocephalus schoutedeni; assembly: GCA_026780765.1. Taxonomy (NCBI): domain Eukaryota; kingdom Metazoa; phylum Chordata; class Actinopteri; order Osteoglossiformes; family Mormyridae; genus Petrocephalus; species Petrocephalus schoutedeni. Next base: position 2,965,404 of record JAODKL010000034.1, on the reverse strand, counting down.
TCAAGAGTGGGAAGACGACTCAAGAGTTGTAGGACATCTTGTCATTTATAATGACGTAATTACCATTTGCCAAGTGTACTACCCGAGTGCTCCAGGGGCTTTACCTCGCTGGCTTTGCTCAGGAAGTCCACCGGATTCTCAGCCTTAAGGAACTCAGTGACAGAGAAGCTGTGATACAGAGTCAGGTCGCCGTCGGCGTAGCCCTCAGCCTAAGAAGACAACCGTGGTAAGACTGGCAACGTTTTCATCCACCAGATGAAATTTTTTAAAAACCCACAGAAATGCACCTTGGGCTTCTTCACGGGAACCAGCTCCTTCACGGTCTTAGCTTGAACTTCCACCTCTTTGAAGGCATGTTTCGGGTCAAAGAATTTGTTGTCAATTTTGTCTGGAGCCAGGTAACCTGTAGAAGACATCAGAGGAAAAACCCGTTGAACAAAAAGGAACTACGAAGTTCAGTTTCCATAGGAGGCAAAAATAAGTCGGAGCAGGTGGCGTACCCTGGCAGACCACAAATATCTCTGCAGACTCATTACGCGAGGCCTGGGGCTTGGTGGCCTGCACCTTCTTGAAGAACTGCTGGAAGATCCAGAGCAGTGGCTGGTAATCCTTGGAGCGGAACACCTTGGTAATAAAGCTCCCTCCTTTGGCCAGGAACTCACAAGCCAGCTTGAGGGCCATGAGGGTGAGATGTGCTATTGGGGGGAGAGGAGATGGCAAGAGGGTCAACAGAGGTCCACTGAGAAGAGGAAAAGGAACAAGTTACGCCATGGAAAAGGGAAACAAATCATCACATGCATCAGGAGATTGTGGCCATTGTTTCTGACTGCTCTCTGAAATAACACCTGCTATACACCCTCTAATATTTACACTCACTAGGGGCAGGCAGGTGGTGTAGTGGTGAGGGACGCAACCTCGTTATCGAGATTGTTAAGAGATCTCTCTGTACGCATATTGCTGGTTAAGATTGCTGGTTTGAGTCCCCGACCCGCAAGTACCGCCAATGTACCCTGAGCAAGGTACCATCCACAGGGACTGCTGCCCCCTGCTGTGTCATGATGTCACATGGGTTATAAACAGAGGGCACATTTCATTGTTGCGTGCTGTGGCGTGTCAACAATGATGAATATTGACTTCACTATAAACAGCATCAGCAAATTAAAAGAATGAAGAATGACTCAAGAGTTCCATTCCCAACTGTGTTAAGCACCACCATAACCCCCCCCCCCATTCTGCCAGCAGAGACAGGCGAGTGGATGATTACCTTGAGAGAAGGCATCATGCTCCCAGTTAGCACCAACATTAGGTGCACCGTCATTTAGAACGACATCCACCTTCCAAGTCTGCAGCTCCTTCCGGAGGGCCTATCAGGCACAAAGCAGGCCAACCACAGCTTCCATTATGCTCATAAACACTACAACACAAAGGATCTTCAGAGGCAACATATTTTTGTATGGCTTTTGTTGTGTTGAACTGCACTGCATTTCCATCCATCTTCTAACCAGAACTGCAGTACTATTTTCTCGTTTTAAGTATGCTATATGTATCATATGACTATTATGGGAATGTTAAATTGGTTCTGTGTTAAATTGGTTCCAATAAATTTACCTCGACATGCCCCAGTGGGCACCAAAAATATGTACCTACCTATACAGTAAATATCTTTAAAAACAATACAGTTCATTACGCAAAACTGGAAATGTCTTGTCTTTATACTGTTTTTGCTAGAATACAAGTCAAAGTAAATTTACAAATCATTATTTGCATTTTCCATATTGTCCCAACTTTTTTGGACTAGGGTTTTTACATATTGCAATGACATTTAATTTGCATTATTACAAGAATTCACTGTTTTGTACTACAGATGCATCTGGCTCCTCAGGCTCACCAAATTCAGCATTCTTGCTCCACGCAAGAACTGAAACTACTAGCTTCCTGTCTCACAGGCAAAAGTGCAGCATTCAAATGTCATCATTAAATATACCCGGACTCGCAATTACTTCTTACTGATAGAAATTTCCATCACAGCTGTACGCAGAACTCTATGGCTGACTTAGCCACTACTCACCTGTCTACACTTATCAGTGGTAATGTCTTCTTGGAGAGTCACCACATTGGGAATGGGTTTGATTGGCACTAGGTCAACTCCTGCAGAGAGGCATTTTTAGATAGATTGGTGAGAGAAGATGTCATACGATAAAGCGTAATACTTTCTGAGGTGGTATGCAGAATAAATAGTGTGTGACAATTGCTTTACAGGTTTCAGAGCAAAGGGCCGCAAAGGCTTGTGCGCAAAGGGTAGCCGCGTATGCAAATTTACGTAAGTGGGTTCCTCCGTTACGGACAGAGAGTTTGGTTCACATTCCTGTAAGTCACATTTCTGTAAGTCACATTCCTGATGGGTGTCCGACTCGGCCAGGGCTGCCGATTCTGTTCATAACTTTCATGGAGAGAATTTCCAGGAGTATCCAAGGGGCGGAGGGGGTCCAGTTTGGGGGCTGCAGAATCAATCCTTTGCTTTTTGCAGGCCATGGTTCTCGACTGGGAAAGGGTGGATCGCCTTCTCCTGTTGGGGGATGAGTTGCTGCCTGAAGTGGAGGGTTTCAGAATCTCGGGGTCGGAAGAAGGGAGCGGGAGACTGACAGTCGGATCGGTGCAGCATCAGCGGTAACACGGACGGCGTACTCTTCTGCTGTGGTGATAAGAGAACCGAGCCGAAAAAACACAAAGCTTTCGATTTACCATTCAACCTGCATTGCTGCCCTCACCTATGGTCACGAGTTTTGGGTAGTGACCGAGAGACTGAGACTGCAGATACAAACAACAGAAATGAGTTTCCTCCGGAGGGGGTCTGGGATCAGCCTTAAAGACAGGGCGAGGAGCTCGGACATTCGGGAGGGGCTCAAGGTAGAGCCGCTGCTCCTCCGCATCAAAAGGAGCCAGTTGAGGTGGTTCAGGAATCTATGTGGGATGCCTCCTGGACGCCTCCCTGGGAAGGTGTTTCAGCTATGTCCAACTGGGAGGAGACCTTGGGGGAGACCCAGGACATGGTGGAGAGATTATATATCTCTTGGCTGGCCTGGGAACGCCCTGGTGTTCCCCTGGTGGGGCTGGATAAGGTGGCTAGTGAGAGGGAGGTCTAGGCATCCCTGCTTAGACTGCTGCCTCTGCAAACCGACCCCAGATTAGTGGCAGAAAAAGGATGGATGAGTGAGTACCAGAAAGAAAGTATCGATACACAAAGACCTAGGGGGAAGAAGCCCCCAAAACCAGCACTCACCAATAATCAGGCTAGAAACTGGCATGAACTTTGAAGCCACTTGCAACCTATGGTGAGAATGCATAGAATGCTGTGAACACACAGAAAGCTCACAACATACATCAAAGATGTGTTAGAGGAGCCATATTGGTCTACAAGCTTGAATTAATTTTTTCTAAATATTCTTTTGCACAGTCAATCTTAATTACAATCAGATATTTTTATCATTTAATTAAAAATACTAGAATAAATTCCTAGATCTTTAATGCAGTTTGTGCACAATGTGCATTAATGATTGGGGCTACTGACCAACCCCCAGGAGCAGCACACAAATCCAAAAGTGCCCGTGCTTTCTGCAAAAACTGGTATTTACGGTTGAGCTGGATGAGCTTGAAGGAGGAACGAGACCGGTAACCTGGAAGCAAAGAGCGGAGGTGATGTCAGTCTCACTGCAGGAAAACCTGTGCAGTTATATGTGCAAGAGGAATACTTTAAAAAAAGCATATTTGGTCTGACATCATGAGGTCTAATGGGTAGGGAGCATAATAGTTTTATATACATGTATATGACATTTTTTTAATTCTAAAAAAAAAACGTACAAGAGGAATATTTTAAAAACAAGCCTTGTGTCACATGAAGCACATTAGTCTCTATGCTGCACAATTGATTTGACATTATGAGGTCTCATGGTCAGGGAATATAATGGCTTTATATACATGAGTACATTATTTTTCATTAAAAAAAATGTACAATAGGAAAATAAAAAAAAGCCCCGTGGCACAGGAAACACGTTAGTCTCTATGCTGCACAGTTGGATTGACATTGAAATGGTTGAAGCGCGTACTAGGTTTGTATTTTTAATGTCAAATGAGTGTTGAATGTTTAACTTTACCTCGGTCGCTTCACGTCAACCAACCAAAATGAATGTTAATAAACCTTATTCAAGACTAATCAACAAGTCGAATTTAGTTCGGAATCATAAAACTGAAGCTGATGTTCAAAAATGACTTGTTTTTATATCTGTATACATTTCCACGGTGACATTTAACCATCTCCCATTAAAACTGATTCCATAATTTAAGCCTGTATCTATTAACATATATTACCAGCGCACCATTTCATTTTCTCTCGAGCAAGAAAGTCGCAGAGATAGCTTGTCAAGTTACACAACTCACCGGTCTCCTTCGCTAGGTGGTAGAATTTATCTTTCCTAGTCTTTCCAACTTTTAATTTTTTGCCCATGTCGGTTGTTGTTAAAGTCGGTGGCTATAAGCAAACTTGGTAAGTGAATATTTGGATATATTCGTAGAACAGCTGTATAACTCGTGAATCCTGAAACAAGACACGTGTGGACATCCGCGCACGTAATTGACGTCACAACCTGTCGTCATCAAAATGCTCCTTTAAAAAAAAGCTTTATTTAAACTTCTGTAACATCAGTCTGTTTGTATGAGGCCCGTTACAAACGTACAATACTGCCGGTGGTGACAGGAGCTGAAATTACCACTGAAAAGAAACAGTATAACCTTTAATTACCATAACTGAAACCTTCCTAAATGTTTGAAAAGTGAGCTATCCAAAGTCACTAAAACAACCTACTCGTATTTCGCAAATCGTATTTCAGCGGTAACCGCAAAAGGGTGAGAACGACTTTCAAGTCGAGCTCTCCCCTGTCTAATAATGATATTGTACATTCATGGATTATGGAATGGAAAATATTATGGCCCGAGGCAATAAAATACAGAAATAACTTATCGTTTAATTAAAACGCAAAGACCGATTATTTACACATAAACATGGTGATGCTACTATTAATTCTAATAGTTGAAAAATGAAGTTCCATTTTTTCTGTATTACACACGTATCATTTTTGCTCTTTTTATTACATAACCTTATACATGCAGATCCACCAATAGAGAAGGAATTACTGCAGCTGCTCAATATTTAAGTTATGTACAGCCGCATAACTACATGTATGCAGAGCTAAGCTGTAGCTAGTAAGATTACCGAACGGGCAGAAGTTATGGTTCAGATTAGTGGGTTATGGTACAGTCGTAATAAACATATACATATATATATATATATTATATAGTTAAAATAAAATAAACCTTATATATAGAAAGAGACTCATTATTCCCTTCAACACAAGCCCTGCGATGGAATAGCATCTCGTTTATGGTGTTACTATGCCTCGTACTACTCCACAGCCCTATCCAGGATAAGCGGTACAAATATAAAAGGTTAATAAAATTTTAATGTGTGTAACTTGAGCGCTAGCGGCGCGCCAGCCGTAGCCCCGCGAAACGGCCCGGTGGGCGACGGCCTTCTGCGGCTCCTCATTGGACCTCATTAACCAATCGTTTGCTTTATCCTGGGCTCCGGGAGAATCAGACGACTTGGTCGCGGTGACCTAAGGTTACCCCTCCCGGTGGTCACGTGGTAGTAGCTGGCCAGTGATTGGACGGAGATAGCGAATAAGACAAACGAATGCGTTTCATCCAATAAAATTGCTGCTTTACCTGGAACGTCAGCCCATGTCTCTGGTATGGAGAGAGCTAAATAAATGTGAGCTAATATCAAGGTAAGGTTAATTGTGATTTTTCGACGATTCGGATCGGTCTTTGTCATGGCAGCAGCGCGTCCTTTGAGCGCTACATTGCGGTGCATTGGTCCGGCTACCGTCCTCGTCGTTCCACCGAAGACATGCTTAGAATCCCAGGGAATTATGGCATGTGTTGAAACGTGGATATGAAATCTGCCCATTACACTCATCCTTTGCACATTGGGACACTGTGTTCTTTTTTAGTTTAGTGCTTTTTAAACTTAATATCACTATTGTACGTGAACCAGAGTCTTTACCGCGTGTAGCATACCTAACTATCTTACGGGAACATAAGTCACTTTGTAACACGATGTTGTTTTATTATATTTTTGATGAACGAGATCTGCATAAAACAAACACTGCCGTCAGAATGTTTGTAATCGATATGTGAGCTGACTGTAGTATTCCCTGCATTGGTTAACCAAGAGAAAGCTCAAAGCACAGACAGGGGATCCCGGCATGCTGCCTCAGCCTCTAGCTCCTGCAACTTCCTGGTAAAGAAGCAGTGCAGCGCTGTATCTCTGGGTGACCTTTTAGTCGTGTTTATCTTTAAATGAGAGGGAAAAGCCATAAAATATTTATAGAAAATATAACAGAAGCATATGTTACTGTGGTACATTATATATTAAGTTATTTACTTATTTCAGGGGTTAATGTTTACAAAACAAATTAAGTAAAATTATTGACCATACACTTGGATGGCATTTATGAGTGGTTTTTCCGAAATGTTGGTGAATATATATTGAGTGCAATTAAGTGATATTTTCATTTAACTCTAATGAAGTTTGCAATTGCAAATTTTATTTGAAATAGTTTCATTTTTGTCTTAAAAGCTACACCTTCTAGAATTTTCTTTCATTTTCAGTAAATGTGTTAAATGCATGTTTCTCTAAATGTGTTGCTGCAATGTGTTACGTAGTTATCATGGACCAGAAGGACTTTTCACCACTCAAGCACTTCGTGTTGGCAAAGAAGAAGATCGGCACTATTTTTGAGAACATCCTTCACTATGTGAATGAAGGCTCTGAGTTTGTTGAGGGTGAGAGACTATGTGCTGTCGGCTAAACGGCAAGAGAAAGTGGTTTGTTTCTGCTGTGGGCGAGCCCTTCTCTGCTTGTTTCTGTTTTAGAAACATGTCAGAATGAGGGCCTGGAGCAGATCGCCAGTGAGGCCCAGCAGGCAGAGATGCGGGACTATGCCAGGCGGCTGGAGGTCATCAGAGAAGTGCTGGCCCGCCGGCACATGAAGGTGGCCTTTTTCGGCAGGTGAAATATGTTTTCTAATGTTTTTTCCTTTGCAAGCAGCATGTTTGTATCTTTTATGTAATATATGTACATGTAGTACCTTCTGTTCAAGTAATGGTGCACATGCAAGGGGGCAAGGCTGGGGTAGAAAAAATGCCCCCTCTTCTCCACCTCCTCCTAGTGAACCGACGGTTATACAAAATTTACCAAGGGGGAGCCCAGCCCCCTTTTGCAGTATTTACCCTAAACCACTCCCCCATTTGAGCACCTGCCTCTCGAAAAGTAAGCATGGCACTAGACTATAGTAAGTGTTTTTTTTTTAGATTTTATTATTTTTTATAATTTTAATATAAGTGGTTTTAGGTGTTGAGTTGGTCAGTTGAATATAAACAGATGCTTGTTTTTTTGCACTGTTCCAGGTGTCTGTTCTCAGCTTAATTTTGATGGAAACATTTTGAATTAACCATATTTCACTAAAAGTTGTATTGCCACCTGAATGGAGTAGTGGGTTTGTGGTGTGTGGCTCAGCAGGTTGGTGCCCAGTCGCTCCAGACACTGGCTGAAACTGCGTTTCCAGCTCTACACCACTTTAAATCCAAGCGTCTGCTAAATAAAGAGAGATATGCCCTGCTTTTATTCCCAAAGGACGAGCAACGGCAAGAGCACAGTGATCAACGCCATGCTGCGGGACCGGGTTCTACCCAGTGGCATCGGGCACACCACCAACTGCTTCCTGAGCGTGGAGGGCACCGACGAGGACAAGGCCTACCTCAAGACGGAGGGCTCGGAGGAGGAGAAGAGTGTCAAGGTGCGGCCCGCTCGGGGAGCCTCTGCTGCTGCATGGTGCTCACTGGTCTCGTAGACTTCTTCAGCGGTGTTGCCCGGCAACCAGCTGAGATTAAGCGCAATGCATCTGGATCTGGATGATCATGAAAAGTTGCTCACTGCCAATCTGAGTTTTTCCAAGAGAAATTCGTTGTCCAGTATCGAAAGGTAAGTGCCCAAGCGGCAATTGCGACCAACATTGCTCAAAAAGGTGCCTGTACATCATCACCCTTAAGCCTGAATATGGTGGGTTACGTGACCAGCTGTGATCAGCTCACTGTGGCCGCGAGGCCTGTCTGCTGAGGACGGGAGTTTCTGCGGCCAAAGTCCAAAGGGGTTTCGGTTCATTGCTTTCAGCTAGAAGGCTTCATTGCCAGACTTTCAGTGATATCAAAGACACCTGGATGCTGATTAACAGTGATACAGTAAAACTTATATAAGCATACATTGCCATGTGCTGAAAGAACTACATATGTAGGAATATATGAATGGCGGCTGCAGAGTGGTAGTGAAATGCCATTGCAGAATGGAGCTCACTCCTGGGGCTGTCAGCATCAGGTTCCTTTACATGGAGATGTTTCTTCTCTCGTTTGCAGACGGTGAACCAGCTGGCCCACGCACTGCATATGGACGAGAGCCTGGACGCCGGCTGTCTGGTGAAGGTCTTCTGGCCCAAGACGAAGTGTGCCCTGCTGCGGGATGACCTGGTTCTCCTAGACAGGTACAGGACCGTCAAGCACAGTAACGGCAAAGGTGTGTGACTGTGGATGAAATGACTGTAAGGATGCAATAAAAAGAGCAGTGCTGGATCCAGTGCTGGGTCTCACCTTTCATACACTTGACCGTAGCTGTTGCTTGACAGTTACACTGCTTCCTTTTCAATGGTGTCTGCAGGCATGGGCTAGTCCGATGTCTGCGCATCTCCAAAGGGTCTGTGACTCGCTGTGTTCCATAACCATGGTAGCCATTTTGGTCACGTCGGGTGATCTTGCCCCACAGCCCCGGGACCGACGTGACGACACAGCTGGACAGCTGGATCGAGAAATTCTGCTTGGATGCTGACGTTTTCGTGTTGGTGGCTAACTCGGAGTCCACGCTGATGAACACGGTGAGGAGTGCGGCGGACAGGAACTGTGACCTGTCCGGGGGTGGCGTGTTGTCCAGAGGGTTAGGATGCTGCGTCTCTGATCAGAAAGTCGTAGGTTCAAATCCCCTGGTTGGCAGAGTGATGCTGTGTCTCTGATCGGAATGTCGTAGGTTCAAATCCCCTGGCTGGCAGAGTGATGCTGTGTCTCTGATCGGAAGGTCGTAGGTTCAAATCCCCTGGTTGGCAGAGTGATGCCGTGTCTTATCAACAAAAAAATATTTATTTATTTATTATAATTTTTTTTTTTTACATAAAACCATCTGCTACATAAATCAAATGAAAATTGTGTCCAGTGATCTTGTGTGCAAACTGTGCCTGAAACAGTGCCCGCGTTCTTCGAACTGTGGCATGTGGTATTGTGTCATTAGCTTTGACCTCTTAACTCGCGCCACAGTGCTGTTCTAATATTAAATGGGTGACTCGTGCTGTGTCCTGTTGTGGTTCAGCGAGTTGGGCCAGCTGGTAAAAATTAACCTTCACAGAAATATCTGGCGCTCCCTCGTGCAGACAGGTCTCTGGCTCTCCATCTGGGGCGTGTCTGCTCAGTACGGGAGACTTTCTCTTAGTGACAGGCGCCGTGTTTATGTGTGTGTCTGTCCCTTTAAATAGGAGAAGCAGTTCTTCCACAAGGTGAACAGTCGTCTTTCCAAGCCGAACATCTTCATCTTAAACAATCGGTGGGACGCGTCGGCCGCGGAGCCGGAGTACATGGAGGATGTGAGTGTGCGGTTGGCAGTGAGCTGCGTACGTGCACGGCTCTCGCTCGCAAGCAGAAGACACACACACACACACACACACACACACACACACACACCAGCTGCCATCAAATGGCTGTGGCTATTTCTCCTTCTTCCACATTTTGTTTTCATTATTAGGTTCCACCTAGTCAGTGTTGACTCCTGGTGCCCATGTAGGTGCCATGCCCCCCAGAGCATCCTGTCTTTTCTCAGTGTCTGCACGCTTCCTGGTGGCACGGTCTTTGATGTAACGCGAAGCCCGGCGTCCCCACAGGTGCGCAAGCAGCACACCGATCGCTGTATCAGCTTCCTGGTGGAGGAGCTCGGCGTGGTGGACCGCGAGCAGGCTCCCAATCGCATCTTCTTCGTTTCCGCTAAAGAGGTGCTCAACTCCCGCATGCAGCGGGCCCAGGGCATGCCGGAGACGGGTAAGGGCGCGGAGTTCCGGGTCCAGGCCGAATCGGCACGCCAGCCACTTTGGCTGCGTGCTGGAGTCGCATTGACTTTGTCGCACTGCCAAAACAAACGTTGCGTAAATGTGACCTGACGGGTCCTTTGTGTGTTGCTTTAGCTGTATTTACTCAACACATTCACTCTATATGGATATACGGTTGATGGACATTAATGAATGGGTGAGTGAGAGGTATATTTACGTACTCTGTCATATGGACGTGTGCTTGCAAGGTACCCCCACCCCCCTTAACGGTGCTGCTGTGCTCCTTGCAGGTGGGGCCTTAGCTGACGGGTTCCAGGACCGGCTAAAGGAGTTCCAGAACTTTGAAAGGAGATTTGAGGCAAGTGCAGCCGTGGGTAATGGAACAGGGTGTGTCTGTTCATTCCCGAGGGGCGGGTCAGCAGAGGTACACCTCTGTGCTCTTATTGCTGTCCAGGGCATTATGGACTGGGGAACAGTTCTGGGGAACTTTGTCATGTCTGCCACGTGTTTCTGATGCTGTGGGATGGTTGTGTTTTCGAAAAACGTCTGTAGGTAAATGATTCCTCTTTTCAGCAAGTTTGACAAGTTCCATTTCTGTTTAGACACTGCACAAATTTTAAGTGTCTGGCTACATTTGATCAACAAACAAACCATGATACTGGCCCACTGTATGAGCTATTATTCCATTTATTCAACTGATACTGAAATCCAATTTGGTTGAGGTGATCGTTGGCTCATCGGCGTCATCTCCCATCATCCTTTGCTCCCTCTCAGTTTCTTTGGCTCTGTGTGCTGTTCCTGGCCTCAGTCTAACCCTGATGGTGTCTCCAAGTCTTTTTCTTGGCCAGGCTTCCACCTCCAGAGGCTAAGCCGGTGTGCCTTCTTCCGCCAATCTGTGTCTTCATTGCTGAAGTCTAGATTTACTTGGGCGAGGACTCGTTTTCCTCCGTTTGTCTTCCTTTCCTTTGCCCATTTCCTCATTATACTTCTATTTCTGTTTCTCCCATGTGATTTATTTTTCCAACAATCCAACAATTCCAGCCGTTAAAACCTCATTCATTTGCATAAAAGGAGAAAATGTTAATTTCTTAACGGGCTTCATGGAGATGAGAAATACTTGCACCAATTTTATATGGTTCAGTTGGAGATAATTAATAATAAATTGGATGTATTTACCCATAGTTAGCTGCCATGGAAACTTCAATGCCTATAAACAAGTTATTTATTTTAATAGTATTTGAAGAATCTTGTCATTAATAACGGAGTATAATATTAATATAACAGGTGAGACTTTGCATTTTTGTAATTGTTTATCAGTTATGTGTATTTTTAATTTCTCATTATTTTCTGTAACCAAATGCACACATTACTGTGAAGCTGAGGAGGGCTGTTGGGTGCCAGCTGTCGACCTGCTGCAGATTTTTTTGCTTTGCATTCCTCATTTGTGATCCGGCCATGGTTGATCCTCCGTATTGGTTTCTCGGTCCTTCTTAACAAAGAGAGCGCGTGAGGCTCGCCTGGCGGCAGGTCGGTGGCTGGTCCGCGATTGGCCCGGCAGACTCCGTCACAGTAATGCCTTGTGGCCTCGCAGGAGTGTATCTCGCAGTCAGCAGTGAAAACAAAGTTTGAGCAGCACACGATCACGGCAAAGCAGATCACCGAAACCGCCAAGGGCATCATGGACTCCATCAACATCGCGTCCGCCGAGAAGAGGTGGGTCGCAATCGGCGTGCCACTTTCCTGCTGAGACTCGGACCGTCACTCCACAATGCTTATGATCGGGTCAGATCTACCGCTGGTTTGAGCCCAATTTGCTTCCCCAGTCTGTCACTTGGCTGCTGTTTTTGTATCCTACTGTCTTTATATCTGTGGATTTCACTAAATTTGCCTACGTATGAGACATTTACAGCAAAGCTGTGATGAAGTGCTTGACGTACAGTCATTGACTATTATGCTGTTTTTATTGTACCTTTAAGAGTCCATTCCCTAGAGGACAGGGAGTATCACACTGACAGGCTGGAGTTTGTCCGCAATCAGCTTAACCTGCTAACTGAGGACATTAAGAAGAAGATTAAGATGGTGACAGAGGAGGTTGAATCCAAGGTAAAGCCAGCGCCCCCCTCAGGCTCGGCTTCCATGCCCTCAGCACGCCATGCTGAGCTCATCTCCCCTACCTGCGATATCTGTCTTGGTCCCTGTTGTGTGTGTGTGCAGCTTCCCATCAGCTCTGGAGGTCAAATTGTGCGTGATCTCTTCCAGGTTTCCAGTGCCATGGCGGAAGAAATTTGCCGCTTGTCTGTCCTCATCGATGAGTTCAATTCCGATTTCCACTCCTCTCCACATGTGTTAAAACTCTACAAGACCGTGAGTCAGCCTGCCGCCAAGTGCCTGTCGTGCTGCTCCTTTCCTGTGAAGCCCCCTGCTGGCCGTGTTTGTCATGTACAGCTAAAACCCCCCAAATAACTCATCACTCCAAAAGTGTTGGGTTTTACGTTGGACACTCAACGGGTGACATTTGACACCTGAACATTCTTTTCTTGAAATTGTGCAGTACTTTTGTTTCGTATTTTGGCGGAAAATGCGTGAATGTTTCTCTGTAGTTGGTTGTCTCGTGGGTAACAGCTTGCGCTCGGCGCCCAGATGGCTGTTCGCTTTATTGATTATGGTGTGCTGTGTGACGCTCTGTAACGCAAGGAGCTGCTGAAACATGTGGAGGAAGGCATGGGAAAGAACCTGTCGTTCCGCTGTTCCCATGCGGTCAACGCTGCCCTTCAGGCCTCGCAGAAGGACATGATGGGTCTGTTGGCAAGACGTCGATCCAAGCACGAGTTCACATTCTTCAAATTCTTTAGAATTATACTCAAAATGTAACAAATACTGACCCTTCTGTTTTCTTGCGATCAGACCGTCTGCAGCCTCTGCTGCCCTCTGCTGTCCAGGCTGACCTCTACCGTCTCATCCCCTGCCGAAAGTTTGACCTCAGCTATGACCTCAACTGCGCCACCCTCTGCTCAGACTTCCAGGAGAACATTGAGTTTCAGTTCTCCCTGGGCTGGACAGCCCTAGTGCACCGCTTTCTCGGACCAGCCAACGCAAAACGTGCTCTTATGTTAGTGGACCAGAACTTCCAGGTACTACCTTGTTTTTCATTTTCGAATTTACGAATACAACAAATCTTTTTGTCCATCAAGCACACTTACCTTTTTGGTCTCTTAACGTCTAGATTCCTCAATCGCTGGCAACTACCCCGACATCCCAGCTGGGACCCCAGATGCAGGACAGAGCTGTGTCCCAGGAAGATCTGATGTTGTCAGTAGCTACTGGTCTGGCCTCCCTGACCTCCCGAGCATCGATGAGCGTGATCATCGTTGGAGGAGTGGTGGGTACCTTTGAAACGGACTAGTGTTGGGCCACCCATTTGAGGATTAGTTCTGTTTGTGGTTTAAAAGGAATATTAATATTACTGTTACACAGAATGCAGAAAGTTGGAATTTGTTCATCTGAAGTGGACTTGAAGGCGTTCTATACTCTCTCTCTGTCCTGATGTAGGTTTGGCGCACGGTTGGGTGGAGGCTTATTGCCCTGTCCATGAGTCTTTACGGGCTGCTCTACGTCTACGAGAAGCTGACGTGGACCACCAAGGCCAAAGAGAGGACACTCAAGCGGCAGTTTGTGGAGTACGCCACGGAAAAGCTGCAGATGATCGTCAGCTTCACCAGCGCTAACTGTAGCCACCAGGTCCAGCAGTGAGTGCTGCCACCTAGTGGACGTTACCATGTCGCAGCTTTCTGGCTGCATTTTTGGTGGAAGGTGCTGAACGTTTGCTTATTGCCACTCTGCAGGGAGATGGCCACCACGTTTGCGCAGCTGTGCCAGCAGGTTGACCTGACCCAGAAGGAGCTGGAAGGAGAGATCAGCAGACTGACCAAGAAGATCCAGCAGCTGGAGACCGTGCAAGGCCGCTCCAAAACCCTGAGGTAGAGCTGACCTCTAACATGCCTTTTAAGAAATTTAATTTGCTTTAAAGAACCTTGTCAATTGAAAATTTTCAAATTTATAAGGAAACTGATCTGCTCTGACCTGTATATTGCCATAACTCCTAAATCTGCAATCACCAGTTACATGGCAACTTTTGGGTTGGGTTGGTCATGGGTTACATCATGAAAATTGCTACAAATTGCTATGGAAAAGATTACAATGATAAAATATTTTGCCATGTGGCCCAGCCTTATTCCCCAGGATATGTTTTCCTAAAATTAGCCAACAGAACTGCTACAAGGCGTTTCTGAATACCAGTGATGCAAAGATCGTACTTGTGGTCTTGGCAAGAGCGGTCTTGTTAACTTGCTTCCCAAGAACAAACTTGGGGTGCAGTGCATCATGGGATTCGTCTTATTTGGTGTTTTTTCAATTATCCTTGAAATTTGGGCTGGAGCAAGAATGACATTGGGGATTTTTTAGTCTTCGGTATGATTGTTGGGACTGGTCTCCGGTAATGGAAGACGATGTAAAATGAACACGAGAACACAAGTGCAGTCCAGATTGTACCCTGATGTTTCCTAGGATTGTGGTCATGATCCTAATTAGGCAATTGGTTAAAATTTTGAAAGATCTTGAATTTAAACAGAGAATTGTCACCTTGGTCAGTCACACCGTCTGTTCAGTGTGTGTCTAACTCAGTGTAAACCATCAAGTGCTGCTGGATAATGGCCCACTTTAAAATTCACTCCAGTACTTGCTCTGGGATTTAGCTCCAATTTAAAGGAGGAAGCCAGATGCAGACTGCTGAAGCCCATTTGTGTTTCAGACACAAGGCCTCGGAGCTGGAGACGCAGCTTGAGAGTTTCACAGTGGAGTATCTGCGACCCGAGCACTAAGGCCTGGGCAACCCCCACACACCAGGTCCCTTCCTCTCCACTCCAACTCCCTTCTCCTGTGTGCGTTTGTCTGCCATGTCCACTCTTAGTAAGTATTTAAAGTACAGCAGCCCCATGGGTAACGGAGAGTCACCTGTGAATATTGGAGAACGTGTTGATTTTTGTCTTGAAGTATCAAAGAATGACTATACTGCTATGACGTGACACTATACTCGGTATCTTCAACGGTATTAAGCTAGAGGGCCACAGGCACCGAGGAGCCATGAAATGGGCCTGTGGACACAACCGGTATTAAGACCACAGCCAATCAGCTAATGGACATTCTGGAGGTTCACGTTCCTGCTGGACCCAATAGGTTTTGCACTTGACTTGAGCAGATAGTCCTGGTCCTGAGAGGAACTGTGTATCCTGTCAGTGGTTTCTGGAGAAATGGAGAGATTTAAGGCATTTGTATTTGATGTCCCCTGGTGGTTTATACAAATTCTTCTGGGTGGGGGATGAAATATTACAATTTGTACAGTTCTGTCCTCTCAATACTTTTGAAGTATGTACACTGTAGTTACCTCATTATTTATAATTTGGGGAAAAAGCAATAAAGTCATTTCAAGTTTTCTGTTGCAGATTTGATTCTGAAGATAAGTCAGTTTCTAATTAACGGTCACAGTTCATCACAATGACAAACTTGGTGGCCTTGGTTAAAATTTTATTGGTTACAATGTCAAGTAATGGCAACATCAGTATATCGAGCCACTGTACAAATACAAAAAAAATCTGGTGTGAAAAAGACTATAAAAGTTATTTCATAGTAAGTGATTAATTTCACACAATAGCACTGTTAGAAACTCATGGCACTCGGGGTCCCTGGCTCAGCAGAATAAATAAGATGCTGTCGGATAGACAAAGGAGCCGAATGGCAGTGCATTATGACTAAATCGGTGTTGATATCATGACAACAATGAAGGGCACTAGTCACAGGAAGCAGAGCAGGGACACCCAGGGTCTGGAGCGAGAAGTGAGCTTCACTCCCCGCCGTCCTATTGATCGTTAAATGACTTCATTTTCAGTTTCAAGCTAAAATGCTGCTTAAAACGGTAGTGTGTGATCCTTCTTT
The DNA here is from genome assembly GCA_026780765.1 of Petrocephalus schoutedeni. Lineage (NCBI taxonomy): Eukaryota > Metazoa > Chordata > Actinopteri > Osteoglossiformes > Mormyridae > Petrocephalus > Petrocephalus schoutedeni. The sequence continues at coordinate 2,949,166 of JAODKL010000034.1, read as the reverse complement.
CAAGAAGCAGTTTTAGGCAATGTCAAAAACAGCAAAATGAAAAATGGAACAGAATAACTATTTTGTCCCAGCTCTTTACAAATGATCTGCATGCTTACACTGATGATTTCACCTTAAATACCATCACTTTGTATCCAGAACAATACTTCTGTGGCCTGTCCATTATAAACAAACTAGAGGATTTGTCAATTAAAGACTATTCTCATAGTGGGACTATTACCATCTTCTGGGGGGGGGGGGGGAAGAAAGGTTTTAACAAAAAAAAAAAAAATCCAATTATCTGCATCTTTGGTAACCTGACATAGGCACAGCGTGTCAATTTTACCAGTGTAACACCTTACTACTTAGTAGCATCATTTGCTGATTGACCATGAACATCTAGTGGAGGATGTCAGCATTGTGCCATGTGAAGGCGTGTTTAAAAAAGTCTAAGTGGCAAATACTATTGACCAACCAGCAGTAAGAGCTTCACTTGCTCAACCAATCGGTGCTTAGCTCACCTGCACAGTGACTGACTTGTACTGGCACCTGTTCATGCAAAAAAAAAAAAAAAAAGTCCTTAATTCGATCTACAGTCCACAGTTCAGTTCGTGTGGTGAATTATGGTGCAAAGGAGTCTTAAAAACAAACCAGGTGCTTTGTACCCCGCATTCAGAGTGACACTGTATCCCGTCATCAGCGAATGGAGATTAAATCCACACAGACAAAATGAATGAGTGGCAATGACTGGAGACTATTACGATGAACAAGTCGATCAGTCATTTAAGGGACAGTTTAAATTCCACTTCATAACCCATTATGTGCAAGAAAAGACATTTTACCACGTACTGTTGGCACGTTAATGCTGTCATGGTTGACCAATGCTGTTAAATCAGTCAGGAGCAGCGTAACCAAACAGTCTTACATTGGGGCTGGCTCTCTGTCACAAACTGTCTATGGATAGAGGGCAAAACTCACAGACAGGCTCACTGAGACCACAGCCTACACTGGGAGCCAGTTACTTATTCACACATTACAACTAAGTCCTATGCATAAAATAACATGCAAGTGTATGAAGTGTGTACACGGTCTGTCAAGGCAGAGAAAGTCCAACCAGTGAGCACAGGCTGCCTCTTCCTGCGAGTGGCCACTGCCCTCTGCGGCAAAGCCCCACTTCCTCGCAGGCTCCCTTCTGGATGTGGCCGGCATGAGCTCCTAACTAGAGCGAAACACGCCACACAGTCTCTGAGCCACGTTCCTGTCTTGGAGACAAGCTCCACACCCTTGAGAGTGAAGGAACATGCGTCATCGTCGTCATCATCATCATCATCATCATCATCATCATGACAGGCCCACGACAGAAGTCAGTGGGGCTATGGCAGCTGTAAAAACCCCCACGTAGTAAGACCACAGTGACTAAACTGGCACAGAATATTCATGTGCCAGAATATTCATGTCAACTTCTGTACATGGAGACCATGTTAAATTAAGCCAGTTAACATCTGTAAAAACCAGCTTTGCTGAAGTCGGGTTTCCTTCCCTACAAAACTACTGGGACCAGCTCCCATAAATTTTCATTCAAATGGCTCTCAAGTGGGTGTTTGAGGTCAGACTGATTACGTCTCTCTGAGAATGGGGACCGGCTTCGCTGCTGCATTTAGGTACGTCACCCTGGGCTGGGTTCTGCCTGCGGCCCCCAGAAATAGGCTTCCCTCAAGGCGGAAGTCGCACGGCCCAGAGCATCTCTCCTGCTCAGAGCATCTCCATGTCACCTTACAAGGCCCAAAGTAAGATGAAGATCATGCTAAATCAGTGACCCGTCCATCATGCTACAGTTCAGGGTCTAAATTCTGCTTTATTTTGTTAGTTAACCTTGTCCAAACTTCATCAAGAACACCTACCCTTGTTTCCTTGTGACTACTTTAAAAAGTTATTCCCTATAACACAGTTCAAATGCAGTGTAACAAAAGTGTACCAGTAGGGCAATTATTCCATCAGCGAAAGTCAGGTAAATGTCACAGGGTTTAATATGCCTTAGAAAAACATGAACACCTGTATACCCTGATAAAGATACACGCGCACAGATTCATGAACACACAAAATGCAGGAATGGTGCCATCGGCTCGTCGGCACTGCGTCCTAAACCCAACTTTGGGAAAATACCGGAGAGCAGAACCAACTGAAGAGTGAGCCGACACTAATACCCAGTGGTAAAGCACGTATAGTACAGTACATGATGTTCATAAACAGACACGTGCACATTTATGAAAATCGTATAATGTACTATTAATAAATAATGCTCCTAGCTTCTCAAATACCATGGTAATGAGCAAAGCCCGGTCAGGGTCACCAGGGTTCACGTGATATCGTAGTTCGACGTAACTGAAGGCTCTCTGTAGTCAAGCAAACAGATGGAAAGGGGAAAGAAAGGGGGGGGGGGGGGGGGAAAAAAAAAAAAAAAAACCCACACGACTTCACCCTGATGGCAGAGAACGTGAGCCTGTCCCGGCTACAGCACCCCCGCGTGGTTGGGGGCGTCACCGTCCAACGGCAGGCCAAGATCTTCCCCTCGGTTAGTTCCAGATTCGGAGGAAACTGTCCCAAGATCCAGTGGCGATGGCCATGCCGTCGTGCGTCACACCTAGGCAGCTGACCCGGTTATCATGGCCGGCCAGGACGCCTAAGAGAAGGAGGGAGAGGCTGTCAAGCTCAGCTTTACATGCAACCCGGACACATGCACACCAGGAGCCAAAGAGAACAGTGCATCCCTGCATCAGGTAACTGCACTGCGTTTGTGTGCAGTCCCATGAGCACCTACTGCCACCTACTGGCAGGCTGTGGGTGCTGAAGGAGAGGTCAGCTGGGGGGAGCTCTGGATGACTCCATGTGCTTTTTTTTTGTGCGCTGTGGGAAAGCCTGCACGCATGCACGCCCACATACCAGGCCAGAAGTGAAGTTTAGGACAACAGGACTTGACTGAATTTCTGAAAAATTCTTCAAACCAGACCTAGAGCAGGGGCATGGCTCAAGGTGCCCACCCTGCAGATACAGACCCCTAGCCGACAGCTCAAGGGGTCTATTAGATTTTCCACATTCACATGTTTATTGTTCAGTGATACAGCTATCAACCAAGTATTTTAAGTAGGCTTATATGCATGGGCTGCCAGTTTAAGCTTTAACTGAAATACACTATATGCCAACATTAATGCACAACAGTAAAAAAAATAAAAATAAATTATATATATCCATTCACGTAGTGATAATATGTCCATCACCAGTCAAATTTGGACACACCTATCCATAGGTTTATTTGTACTATTCTCTACATTTTACAATAAATACATCAACACTAGTAAAATTATTCATATGGAATTATGCACCGACCAAAAAAAGTATTCAAATTTATTGGGGGAGGTCAGCTCTGTGGGTTGGGACTCAGAAGGTTGCTGGTTCAAATCCCTTGGCCAGTAGAATGATCCCACCAGTGGGCCCTTGTGTATGGCCCTTAACTACAATTGGTCCGGGGACTGGCTGAACCCTCCTCCTCTACATTCCATGAAGTGGTCTCCTGGGATGCTTCTCCAGCTGTCCTAAAGGAGGTCCCACATACATGCCGAGCTCTCATTGGCCACTTTACCTTCACTCTCTGGTCAAACTGCTCCAAAACCACTCGTATGGCGTTTAGGGCTGGAGGCCAGATCATGTGATGCAACACTATTACGCTCTTCTGTAGGCAGCTTGGCATGTCCAAACTTTTGACAGGTACTGTATGTGACTATATCAGATGCTTTTGTCATGCTCATATTTCATTACTGGGGTTGAAAGAACTCTTGTTAAACAGCATTCTATTCATATACTCTGGCCTAAGAACTTTGGTTATGACATGGCTCAGTTAAGGCAGTCATCAAATTGCTATGCTCAAAATAAATCACAGGGCCCTGATGGCATCTTACCTATAGTTTTAAAAGAGATGAGGAATATTATTTGCCGACCATTAACTTTACAGTTTCAGAAATCCTTATCTGAAGGTATGGTACCTTATGACTGGAAACATGGTAACAACACCCATATTCAAAAAAGGGGATAGAAGTAATCCGTCAAACTATAGGCCAATCAGTCTAACTTGTAAAAGTTGGAAAAGTAATGGAAGCCATAATCCAAGTAAAAATGTTAGATTACCTGGAATCTAATAGCGTTCTGAGGGATAGCCAGCATGGATTTAGGAGAGTTAAATCCTGTTTAACCAATCTACTGAAGTTCTTTGAGAAAGCTACAAGAGAAGTTGATCACAAAAAGGCCTATGATGTGATCTACTTAGATTTCCAGAAGGCCTTTGGTGTTGTCCCCCACAAACAGCTCCTGCTTAAGCTCAAAGCCGCAGGGATTCTAGGAAATATAGCAACCTGGATGGAAAACTGGTTAACAGACAGGAAGCAGCAGGTTGTTATAAGAGACACAATATCACAGTGGGCTTGCATTCATAGTGGGGTACCGCAGGGTTAAATTTTAGGACGATTACTGTTCCTAATTTACATAAATGATATAGACACCAATATATACAGTAAACTGGTTAAAATTTGCAGATGACACCAAGGTGGGTGGTGTAGCAGATACTGAACTAGCGGCTCAGCAGCTGTAGCGGGATCTTTATCTTTAGCGGGGTTTAAATAGTGACTGGGTGGATACCTGGCAGATTAAAATTTAACGTAGACAAATGTAAGGTAATCATGCAGGGAGCAGAAATATAAAGTACAGATATTTTATGGGTTCTACTGAAATAAAGGTAGCTGATTATGAGAAAGACCTTGGTGTGTATGTTGATGCTTCCGTGTCCCACTCTCGCCAGTGTGGGGAAGCAAATAAAAAGGTCAATAGGATGTTGGGTTACATCTCCAGGTGTGTGGAGTCTAAGTCAAGGGAGCAACAAGAATGATTCCTGGTTTTAGAGAAATGTCATATGAGGAAAGATTAGCTGAGCTGAATCTGTTCAGCCTCGAGCAAAGGAGACTGAGGGGGGGACATGATCCAGGTCTAAGATTCTAACAGGTTTGGATGCTGTTCAACCAAATAGTTACTTCAGCATTAGTTCAAA
>JAODKL010000034.1:2930208-2943995 GCA_026780765.1 Petrocephalus schoutedeni | reverse complement strand
TGGCCATAGGTGGAAATTAGCGGGAGAACATTTCAAACTGGATTTGAGGAAGCACTTCTTTACACAGCGTGTAGTTACAGTATGGAATAGTCTTCCTGTTAGTGTAGTGCATGCTAAATCCTTGGGTTCCTTTAAATAAAAGCTAGATAAGATTTTAACAACTCTGAGCTATTAGTTGAGTTCTCCCCAACAGAGCTTGATGGGCCGAATGGCCTCCTCTCGTTTGTATATTTCTTATGTTCTTATGAAAAAAATCGGTAGAATACGCAATGCAAACAGTGACAGCCTTAAACTCAATTTCTGGGGTGACCTGCATCTCTTACGTTTTCTGCACTATTTTAGTGAGCAAAACTGTTTACACATGATTTTTGGGAGGAAAACTGTAAAATGCTTAAATGAAAAGAATGAGCTGCAAGAGATGGACAGTGTGCTGTGAAAAAAAAATAAAAAATCAACCGCAACCCTTTGAAATGCATATGCATGGTGGTATAAATATTTACATCCAGCATGCTCTGGAAACTAATGTGCTAATCTACCTAAAGCCCCCCCCTCCTCCCCCAGCTTGGCGGGAGCAGCTGCTGACCTGCACGCTCCCCCTTCAGCGTGTCCCAGACGTTGCAGTTGAAGTCGTCGTATCCGGCCAGCAGGAGGCGCCCGCTCTTGGAGAAGGCCACCGAGGTGATGCCGCAGATAATGTTGTCATGGGAGTACATCATGAGCTCCTGGTCCGCGCGGAGGTCGAACAGCCTGCAGGTGGCGTCGTCGGAGCCCGTGGCAAAAGCGTTGCCGTTTGGGAAGAACTGCAGGCAGAGACACGGCAAGACCATGTGCTAGAGGGCCATCCAGGAGAGAGATTCATGGGCAGGCCAAGGACGGGAGCACGCTCGCTCCTTTGCTTAATTTGTGACGAGCCACGATTGCCCAACATATAAGTATTCAAGAGCGGGCTTCCACAGAAACCTGACAGAGCAGCTCCCTGCACGTCCCGACAGCGTGCTCACCGAGATGGCATTGATATCGGACACGTGGCCGATGAAGGACTGCCGGCACATTCCGTCTCGGATGTCCCACAGCTTGGCAGAAGCGTCACAGGCACCGGACACAAAGGTTTTGAAGTCCGGGCTGAGGGACAGGCTCATGACGTCACCGGTGTGACCCGTGAACGAGGTGGTCTGCTGGCCCGTCTCGATATCCCACAGTGCACTGCAGGGTGGACGGGAATGCCATTCAGATGAAAAGGGCACATGCAGAACCGCTTCCCACACTGCATATTCCGATCCCATCTTTGATAACTCTGCTGTGCTTCCAAGCAGGCAATATTAAACAAACTGACTACAGTAAGTTAAATATTTAAAAATGACCACGTAGTGCAGAGTGTAAACAAATCACAAGTTTAACAAACCAGCTGGTGTCCCCAGAACTAGTGACAATCTGGTTGTCATCCAGAAAGCGACAGCAAGACAGATAACCTACAAGGGGAATGAAAAATAAAAGCATTTAAATTAGGAACCATTTTCCCTCCTCAGAAAGCCTGTTACAGAGAGGTCTGATTATCGAGCAGTGCTTCCCAATCCGGTCCTCGGGGGGCAACAGACTTTATACATTTCGGTTCCCTCCCAGCTCCAATCTGTGGGTCTCCGAGGACCAGATTGGGAAACACGGTCATAGGGTCTCCCCCCTCGATCGCACCCCTCACCTGTGTGGCCGGGCAGCTCTCGGGTCACCCGCACGTTGCCCTCCCGCGTCTTCAGGCTGTAGATGGAGCAGATGTTGTCCAAGCCGCCACACGCCACGTAGCTCCCAGAGGGGGCATAAGCGCAGGTCATCACCCAGGAAGACCTCAGGGGAATGGCGTGTGTCTGGGGGGGGCAGGGGAGCAGAGCCATTAGCACAAGCACACCCACATGACATGAGAGGGACGAGAGGACCCCAAAGACAAGGGACCTGAGCTCTCCAATCAGGAGTCAGAGAACACGCACAGGAATGAGATGCCTTACAGAATACACTGACCCACTTATTTAGTCAGATTTATTCTCACCTTGTTTGTAGTGTAGCTGTCCCATATGATCAGTTTTCCATCTTGAGATGCACTGACTAGTAACCTATATGAGAAGAGGATCTCTTATCAGGCCACTGGTTTATCAGAATCACAATTCAAGCTCTGCTACAAACTGTGCCATGCTGTAGATCTGTGCAGACTTAAGAAAGGACCACACCTGGGTTTGTAATGAAGGCTCAGCAGCAGATAGGAGCCTTATCTGCCACCCTCCCACAGTAAGCACACCTACAGACACTACCCACACTGACTGCGCTGCATCATGCAATATTCACAAGTGCAATCTGTTGGGGGGCGCGCACTCAGGCGGGAGGGGTGTCCCTCACCACCCATCCCTGCAGCGAGCGGCAGGAAGTGCGCTGCGCCCGTCCGCGGGATGAGGCAGCATGCAACGGCAGCGCCCAAATGTCAGCCAGGGCATATGAAACAAACACAGGCCCCTTCTTCCCCTATAGGTCATCCAGGGGGCATCTAAAAACTCACATCCTTCTCCTTGGGGCAAGGCAACTCGACACAAGCCATTTTCACACTGGGGGAGACATTCTTTTTTAATCACCAGTGGAGCTGTACTTTAACACACACATAGTTATCAATAATTAATGATTTTAATCCCAGCTCAAGTGTGGCTGATTCACAGATATGTGCTACTTAATATTTTACTCTTTGACAAATTATGCCTAGCATTGAATGGCAAGTGCATTCAATTGGCCTACAAAGATAAAGAAGGCCACTCGCAGCCAGCCTGGGCCGCCTCGCTGACCTAGAGTCCGCTCCCCAGTGCATGGCGTAGATTTTTGCTAGGTGTCCTCTCAGTGTGCGTCTTGTCCTCATCTGTATTCTTCCCACTGAATCCACACCTGCTGTGATCTGCCATGCAGAGGAGGACATCACAAGTCAATCCAGATGCTACAAAATCACTAAATTCACGGCTCTTCTCTGGTCACAGACATATCACCAGTTTATAAGCTAGAGTACTATGTGGAATATGCTTCATTAACAAAAAGGAAACATCAGGGTAGTAGCGAATGTGTCACATTTCCCAAGTACACAATGGTCTTCTTGTTCCAGGAAGAGTTTCCCAAGCCTCAGGGACCCACAGATTGTCCATGTTTTTGCTCCCTCCCTGCTACCTGACAGACAGTCCACATTTGGGAAACACTGCTCCAGGGAATTCCCTTCAAACCAACCCACTTACCGCCCCCAACTCCTTACCTGTACAAGAGTGGAATCGCTACATGCTTTCCTGGCATCCTGAAAGTGAGAGGGAAGCAGGCCAGTTGCATAAAATGGATGTCAATGGATTTAAAAAAAAATAATAAAAATTAATAAACCTGTCATTTTAGGCAACTGTAGGTCTGTGCCTGCAAAGTCAGTCCTCTTACTTTGATCTGATTTCTCAGCTGCTCGGCTTCTTGCCGCAACTGCTCCAGTTCACTCATGGTCTCTGCCCGGCGTGTTCAGTCCGGCCAGCAAAACCGCCTGGCTCATGCAGCGCAGACAGGCAGCCTTCAAAAGGAAAGCCAATGAACATTCCCGTTGGGAAGCCGACATGAAGTATATCGGAAAGCAGCCCAAGGTATATGAAGCCAAGTTCGCAAAAGCTCCAAATCACACATTTGTGGTCAAGTGGTCACAATAACATTTTAAAACCTGCAAAATTTAAAAATATGCAATAAATAAATTAATTAAATCACTGCCAAATAAAATCAGAAGCTCCACCAACAATAGTGAACAGGAACAAACTTTTGCATTGAGTCTACTTGGTGCCCAACTAATTTCTGATAAGACCTTGGCACAATGATTTAAAAAAAAAAAAAAAAAAAAAAAATCACCCAATTCTTTTCCAGAGTGAATCCCTTTTTGAATTGTTACTTTACATGTAGATCACTGCTTACATTTCTTTGACCAAAGCCCTCAAAATTACAAAACTATGCATTCACAACAGATGCTTAAGCTCACAAAAAGCATAAACAGCCAATAAAATATTTACAGAACTATAGGACAATTTTGACTGAAAAGAACATGGTCAGCAGAGCTGAGATGAACTTCTACTAAAATAGTGCGTGTGCCTTGAGAAACATTTTCCATCACACACACACACACACAGCAGCTAGGGCCATGAAAAATAAATGTAGACTGTTCAGGCCACAACCATGTTAAGGAAAACCCTTTCAGTGTTTCTGTCTGACCAGTAGGCTGCAGGGAGTCCAGGGCACAGAGGATCCCCCAGCAGGAACATTAAGTGGCGCTCCTATCCTGCATGGTTAACCTTTCGGTGAGGAGGCAACACTGAAGAGGCACATGGCCTGAGATCAGCGATCATGTGCCTGGCTTTTACAAGGGTTACCCATCCTAAAGTCCCTGGATCATTCAGTGCAGTTTGCATAATGATTCAGCCTCAATGTCTCTGACATCAAGATGAGTCATAATGCATTATAAAGGTATTGTTTAATCTGACAAGACTAAATTTGAGCTCCTTCATCTACAACCTAGTTCAATCACTTTGTAACTGTATCCTCAGGTCAAAGTCACCTGATAATGTTACAGTTTTATATGGTGGGCATACAAGGTCAAAACTAATGCTACTCCATTAGTTAACAAAACATTGACAAGTTGGTAAATCTGCATAACTTCTTAAAACTCACCACCATCACTGGTTTTAAACCTGCCAGGAACTGACTCAGAATTAACGGTGAACCACAAACACAAGCCATTCTAAGCATAAAACAAAAAATTATGTTTTCAAACAATCACAGGTTGAGAGGACTTCATTACTGGCTAAAAGGTGTGGCAGATATAAGCTCGTAACTCCTGGGTCCAGGATGTCTGAGATGTATGTTGGAGTAAACCTGATTTGTACTTAACTAGCACTATCCTACTGAAAATGCCCAGTAATACAATTGTACAACAAACTACAGAACATGCACTGTGGTAAACAGGCTTGTTATTCACCTGTACCCAGTTCTGCGAGTCCTGGGATGACTCCAATCAGGGAATGAATAATAAATTATCATTATTATTGATTGGCAAGAGACAAAAGCCCTTTGCTGGCAAGTAATGAAATGCCTTCTTCCTTCTTTCTCTTTCTCTTAACCCACATATTGGGAAATCTGTACAGAACCAGAATGGAATGAGGAAACTGCTATTTAAGCCAAATAAGATCCTGTAATCCTTCTACACACATCCAAAAGATTAAGCTCTGAAAATAAAACCTGGAAGCTTATATTTCGAGAAGCAGGAAATATACTGGTATTTCATGCAGAAGAAAAATGCAGTTAAGGCCAAAATTCCACAACAGTGAACCCTGCCGCTCTTAAAGCTAGTATAAACAGAAGAATCTACCAACAAAATCTCCGGCGACTCAAGAGCTGGCTGAGGAATTCCTCAGGGTCTTGGATGAAGACAGGGAATGCAGGCTGCAGGGAACGCGAGGTGATTGGCCCAGGGCATTGTTACAGGGCAGCATACAAAGGAGGGGTCTGTGCTCACTGGCCTTTGTTCGGCGTGTGGCCGTGCTGCTTGGCACGGCCTTGCGGAGCTAAGCGTCGCCACGTCTGCTAGCCGGTGACGACAGTGGGCCTCGCTTCACCCCATATTCCGACTGCCCCCGCTGGGATGCATGGAGGACAAACCAGCCTCAGGAAATTCATACTGGGACTATACAATCAGCTACTAAAAAGAAAAAAAAATGACACTTCTACCAGCGTTATTCCATGTAAACTAAAGTGATTTTATGTGGCTCAAAACCACTACCATAAAAATTGCATAATAATGCAAAATCCGTTTGGCAACCTGCTGAATGCAGAATCAGGCAAAGCCACCTGCATATCAGTCAAACTAATACCTTTACATAAAATAATACAAATAATTCCCAGGAAGCTGGCATTCAGATGAGAAAGTCAAAGATTCCCAGATTACTCTGACCTATGGGCGAGCCAGCTGTTTCTGAAACTCCTTGGGGCAATGCCCATAGCGTACGCACTCGAGCCTCCTTCAGCAGATGGAGCAAGGGAATAGAGGAGGGGCAGCAAGCACCGTGCATAACGGGGGTGGGGGGGGTGAACACTTAAAATCTGCCCTGCTGTGGCTGAGAAAGAGAAAAGGAAGTAGGCTTCCTCCTGCAATCGCTTTGGGCCTCCTGCTTCCGCTACAAGTGGCAGCTTGAGGGGCTGCAGGACATGCTTTAAAACAAGAAACAAAAAAGAAGGGAGATAGAGAGAAATTAATGTGGTACCTCCTCATTGAATACTCTTATTAGGTCAATTAATAAAAAAAATTAAGGTTTAACGGGGGTACACACCTTCATTCTGATACTTCACAGTGCTACACTGAAGGGCATGTGTTATACTTTCAGTGACGAGGATTGGTCACATGATCTCCATAACAACAACAACAACAACAACAACAATAATAAAAAAACAAAAACACTGAACTCCACAAAGTATATTATTATTCACAGCCTATGCTTTTAAAATCCACCAACAAGCATCCATTAAACACCAGAGATGTAAACACAAGTGAAACAGTTCTTGTTTTGCCTGGAACAGATACCCAAAGCAAAGCATCGCCATCATTCACACATTGAACAGTAAACACCTCCACATTTTAACATAAATACAGAGCAAGAGCGCAGTGAAAACAAGCCTAATGTGATCTCAGCGTAGCTACACTCGATACGCGACATTCACTTCCTTCTACCTTACTCTCAGTTCTTTTCTCACAGGTATCCAGCCCTCTAGGCCAGTTCTCAAGTTAATCTAGATAGCAGCTGAAGACATGGTTGATGAACAATGAATCATTTGTTGAAAACCCTTCCAATGGTCACGCTAAACTTATGGATTGCCTGGGAGGTGGAGCCACTCTGAACAATGACCATAAAGAATCTTCCTGAATACTGAAGTCTTGCAAAAAACTGCATTCACGAGCAGGGAATTCCCCATCAAGATGCATTGTGCTTTTACATGTAGTTTCTCTTTTGGCAGGATACACACATGCTCAGTTCACTGTAGCTCTTAATCACAATTTAATCTGTTTCATAGGGCTAAAATGTTCAAAGTGCTGTGAAGCCTTTCTGAGATACTCAGCAGCCTGACTGGTGGTCAAAGAAACAGAGACGCAAGAGAGCATTGCTTTTTGCCCGTTATCTGTGCATGGATGGCAACAGTGTGCCACTTCCAAATAGGAGTGTTAGACAATGTACAGAATGAAAATCACGCATTAACTACACATTGGTGAATACTGTATTACACTGCAGCCGGAGTCCCTGGAGTTCCCAATAAACCAGCTGTTGAATCAGCAAGGGCTGGTTGCCTGAAAATGTAGTGTGGGCTACCAGTGAATGACCAACATGACCAAAATGAACCCCCCCCCCCCCAAGCCAAGGGGATGCTTACTCCAAATTGTTTCAGCATCACAATCAGCAATGCTATGACTCTGCACTATATCAAAAGGTCTCCTCTCCTTCCCAGAACACTGAAATTATACATTACACTGAAACTGTATTATTCAATGTATAAACATCTGACTAGCCCTTGTAGCAATCCATTTAGTAAAACATTTTACTGGGGAAGGTTCTAGAGAATCAAGAACACCATTCCTTGTTAGGACATATTTGGTGTTACTTATGATGTCCTCCTGGAAGCTTATCAGAAGTTTTGTTTATACAATGTCTATATTGATTGCCTAATGGACACTAAATTACATTAAAGCTTGTTTGGTGAATTTTTAGTATTCAGATGAGTGTCAGTCTGTTAATCGCTGTGTGCAGAGTGCCTATCGTCTGAGAAAGTTGGACCCACATATGTACACCAAAATGCTAATAATAATAATAATAATAATAATAATAGTTTTGAGAGCTTCCTGCGGTCACAGTCCATGTGCTGGCAATCAGTGGTTGGGGGGGGGGGGGTTGACCATTTTAAATGCTTTGATTTATACAACTGAATGCATGTCATCATTAACTGTTAAAACAAACATGTTTTACTTCATATAGTTCATATGAGGATGATGTTGCTAAGAAACGTATGTGGTTAGTGAGATTTTACTCCATTTGAAAATGGGATAATGCCAAATCTCCACACTATGACACACAAACCAGACATTAACCAGACAATAATGATTATTATATTACAGTATATAAAACTCCAGATTCAGGGTTTGGAGTATGACCAACTAAGCTGAATTTTAGGACACACGTTTCTCCAGAAATACTGTTCCATCAGAGGAGAAGTGTATTCTGAGCACCCTGGAATAATGAGGGACTAGAACGAGAGCAAACCCCCCCCCCCCCCCCCCAAACAAAAATACCATAACTAATACCACTTCGACAAGAACTGATTGTTTTTATGGTTTTAATGTTAAGCACTTCAATGGATGTCTAACAGAGTTTAACTGCTTTCGTGTATTTCAAAAACATGCATTAACTGACAATTTCTGACCATGAACAAAATTTCACCTAAATCAAAAGCTCACATCAACACAACCATATAGAAACAACACTGAAAGGGTTAGAAAAAAATACAACCCAAGAAATGGCAACCTTACACCTCTATTTTTAAGCATGTGGAATATCATATTACACAATATTGAGAAAATTGCTTACATGAAACTAACAGTATTACAGAAAGTACTCATCTTGCCAAGTGTAAACCTGCTGGATTAAGAATCACTAACAAAAATACAACATAACCAAAGAAAAACCTGCATTAAATCAAGGGTTTTATTTACCAAGATATACTCCGAGTGTACACATTTGAATCTTCTGTATTCTTAAAAACAAAAGGTTTATGTTCATTAGTTTGAACACCAGTGAGGCACTTAGTAAGGCTTTATTTTAATTAACAAACAGCTTTGAAAGGTTTATTTTAAACTAGCCTTACAATAATAAGTAAAATGTACGTTTTGTACAAGATGGTGAAACTGTAATTCAAGTTTTATCAAAATATATACCTGAAAAACTAGTTTTCAATGAAACTGCCAAGCTGCATTAAGTCTAGTATGTGAGTAATACTCACCCGAAGGACAAAATAGGACACGCCAAATTATTCGTATGTACAATAGCTCATAAAGCTGAAAGCCGAAGCTTCGATAACGGATAGACTGTACAAAACACAACAGGTTCATATTTGAGAGACCTGATTAACTTCTGTAGGGAAGAGCTTCATGGCATGTTGACAGAACACGAAGTCTGCACAAAGCGTAAAAAGGCAGATATAAAAGCTGCAAACCGAATTTAAACGTTGCATTGTACCAGAAGCCGATGGAGTTACACACCCCTGCGCAAAACAACCCGTCAAACATGGCTTCCAGTTAAATTCGCACCTCAGTGTAGCAGTTTATCTTAAATCCCGACGCAAACAAGCCACAGTTTATGTGGAGGATTTCAACTTGAAAATAATACTGTTAACAGCTACAGTTCTTTTATTGTGGTCATGGGCATATGACCGGGGGGTGTATTATGTTTAATTTGTCTTCATTCATTCCCCCCCAATAAAGAGACCTTTGTATTTAAAATTAATAAGTCAAGCCACCCGCCCAATATCAAACTCTCTTCTAAGCCATTGATTGTTGGCTGGTTATTTACGATCACCTACATTAACCTTCCCTTTCCACACTGGAGGTGCTGAAGGGAAAATCCCAAATCTAACCCTAATAATTACCACCTATAAAGCAATGCTGCTTAAAGCAAAAGGTCATGTACAAAAGAAATCCTTAATTTTCCCAATTAAGAAGAACCCTAACCCTTATCCCAGTGTGCTGGCACACACGCCTTTCATTCCAGTGGGGCACCTGAAGTGAATGAATGATCTCCCGAACAAAAAAAGAAAAGACACACGCAGTACCTGAGAGGTATGTTGTGAAAGGAGCGCTAATAAACCCATAAATAAGGGCTGCGGCCCTCGGAAAAGCGGAGCCGGGGAGTTCCAGGCTAATACGCGGGGGACGCGTACGGGAGTCAGCCGCCCGAGCTCCGGAGCAGGCGGGTCCCGGCGCCGCGCTCCAGGGCGTCGAAGCTGGCATCGGCGCCACAGAAACCCGCTTAACACGGGCAACTTTTCCTCAGATGTAGAGACATTTATACATATACACACACACATGTATATACATATATATGTATACGCCGCACAACACGAGAGCTCCGTCCCCAACTTACTCTCAGGCGGACTTGTTGCCTCCGACAGCGATATCTGCCATTAAGGCGAAGCCACACCGCAATAACGGAAAAAAGCCGCCGTTAAAAAGACAACAGCAAGGAAAGGCTGAGGGAGAAAATGTTTTAAAGTAACACCAAGAGCTCGTTTTCAGTACTAATGATGTGAAACACGCCAAGTGGGTGAAGGTTTTCCAAAAGACAACAACAACAAAAAAAAACAACGACACTTTTCCCGTTGTAACGTGCAGCGAAGCGAGAAACGAACGCGCCAAGAAACCCAAAACAGATATTAAGGTTATACTTTATTACCTGAAGTGGTTTTTTTTGGTGGGGGGGGACGTTCCGCAGCCTCCCAGTCTACACTGTCAGCATCTGCTTTCAGACTGCACACATGGTCCCTATAATAAGTGAGAATCTGAAATATTTCAATTAAAGAAATCTTTGTGGATTTAAAGGGCCAGTCAACATTGACTCAAGACAGGATTTGAGTCAATCTTCGCTCTGCTATCTAATCACCACACCCATATAGAAACCGGGAACATAGCAACAGGCTACTAGTAGGGGTAGCCGAAAAAACTGCGCCGTTTATTCCAAAGAAAATCTCCTTTTCCTATACACCACCTAACCTTAAATGGTGTGGCAGTATACGCCTGCACCTCTTTTGCTCAGTGTTTCTCGTTTCATGTTTGTTTAGCGCGAAACAAAACTAATAGTAGTGCGGTGCTTCCCCCAAACAGTAATGGTATCTTCCATCAGCTGCTTCTAGGGAAGGAAAGGAGGACGGGAAACAGGAAACGGCTCAGACCGGGGCAATTTAGAAAGAGCGCTCGCCGCTGCTTTTGTACAAGGGCGAGGCGTTTTGCTTCTGTATGTATATTAATTATGGGAGTGTGAAGTATCGCCAGTCTCAGTGTTAGGACTTCAGGTGTGTGTCATCCCTCGGTAGTATCGGAACGCCCCTTTTTACGCTTGAGCCGGGCAGCGTGTGTCAGTGGACATGGAGAGTGTCCCCTATCCTGCACTGGATAAGCAGTTACTGGAAAAGGGTTGTTGGATTCACATATAGGTCTACATTGGATCTGAAGAAACAGTTGGTAAACCAAAGCGATCTATATTTAGTGAACAAACAACAGACAATGATCAACAGGTTGGCATGTTTGCACCGTAATTTTACGTAAAAGCAGTGTCCTCTGATGTCGCAAAGGTTATTGACCCCTGCTGCTGGTGACAATAATAGCACAATGTCACAAAGTGTATGGTTCATCGTATGGAATTTTACACTCCTGAGAAACAGAAGTGACAAAAAAATGAAAAAGAAAGGACAAAAAAATGTTAATTCAGAAGCATATTTTAATGCACTGCCTAATTTTATGCTAAGTTTCATCAAGCTAAAACATATTAAATTATAGTGGCTGTAAAACAGTTCATCCCTGGGTATCATATAGACAGTGCCACTAAACATAAAATACAATTCTTGGTAACACTTTACTGGGGGGGCACAAGTAGCTTAGCAACTCAGTTCCTACTTAAGTACAAATCAAGAAAAAAAAAGGATAAAACGCATGGACCCATATGACTGATTAATGGTGAATGAACATGAGAATAGTGTGTAATGAACACTTAGTTTCTGGTTAATTAATACATTAAGTAAGAGCTGCTAACTGCAAGTACCCTAGTTGTAGGTAAATATACATTTCAAGTGTAGTTTAAGGTACAGAAATGGACCCTAAGGAACATCCCCAAAGTACAAACAGCATTAATGTACTCCCAAAGGTACAAAAATATTTCTCATAGTCCATTTCTGTACCTTATAAGGTACCCTTACCTTCAGCTAAGTTACAATTGGCAGGCCCTTGAGGGTACAGCCGCAGTGATAAGGCACATATTGATGCCCTTTTTCGAGTCAATAGAGAGTCCGCAAGGATGAACACAGAAATCAGAAAAGACTCCATTTATCATCAATCAAAAATCTTAATCTGAATGACTACACTGATATTTCATAATTTGAAATAGTAAAGACTGACATTGTTTCGAAACATGCGAGTCTTTCAAAGTTAGCAGCAATAATATTTTAAAGACTTATTTAAATTAGAGCTCCACATCAGACAGTTTAGAGCTGGACGTGATTATATTTATATTTATTTATTCCTTTTTGCCCATTAGGAAATCCTGAATTGTTAATGCAGCCAATAAAAGCGCTCAGTGGGAGAGTCTTTCCCTCATCTCTGCGAGACTTATAATCAATGACGAAGAGATGAAAGAGAAACAGCTCACGTCAATCCCTTTGAGTTGCCATTGGGGGAGACAGATTAAATCTCACAGAACCGTTTGGCCATCATAATATTGCAAATAGCGTGTCACTCGCCAGACCTATTGCTCGTCAAAGCATGCCAAACGTGCGGAGTCCCTACCTCCAAACTGAAGTGATGACACAAAATAATGAGTTCTAGAATTGTATTTCCATAGTATTTGTATGTGACACGCAATGTCAAAGTCATTGTTAAATACGGGAGAGGAGCGCATGCTAATATTGATGATAGATTTGGAATTCAAGGTGAATATGAAGACATTATAAGAAACTTGTGGAGATTCAGGGATAGTGTTCAACAAATTTTTAACAAAAGTTAAAGGTAAAAATGCCACTGCTGTGCAGAATAAGCCATTGTACATCAAATAATGAATAAAAATCCTTGCCTCATTTTTTATTATTATAAGATTAACCTAAACAGTTTCCCCAAAATTATCCGTTTTAATTAATGTACTACATAAATAGTCCTTAAATTTAAATGTGTTATTGATGTAGAGGAAAAACATTGTTTGAAAATATGCAATAATACAATTTAAAACGTGACCCTTTTAAATTATGACACTGAATATGCTTCAGTCATATGGAAAAAAATGTAACACGTGGAAAATGAATAGCAGAAATATTATATTTGTATGTATTCCAGTTATTCAATTACATAATCACCTGACTATCACTTTGGTTCATACAGTGGGGGAAATAATACATTAAACATATGTACAAAGCAGCTACTCACATGAAATTTAGACCATAGGCATAAATAAAATGACATGGCTAAAGAAATCATAACATTTCAATCCATAGAAAAGTTATGTGCAGTAAAGTGGAATGACACAGGGAAAAAGTATTAAACACCCTAAGTAAAATGTATTTAATAAGAAGCTTTTGCTTATAAATGACAGCTTCAAGATGCTTCCTGTACACAGAAACTACCTTACTCAAAAACAGGCTAATTGGTGTCTCTAAATTACCCATAGTTTGTGCATGTATGTGCCGTGCCATAGACTGGCCTCACATTTGGAGTGTACCTCAGCCTTGTGTACTACGTTGTGTGGGATAGGCTCCAGACCCCGCCGGTCACCTTCTTTCTTATATAGTCACCATATATTTTATTTCAATTAACTGAAACATCTTGCAAAATAGGGCGGCACAGTGGTGCAGTGGGTAGCACTGTCGCCTCACACCTCTGGGACCGGGGTTCGGATCCGGCCCAGTTCCATGTGTGTGGAGTTTGCATGTTCTCCCCGTGCCGTTGTGGGGTTTCCTCCGGGTAC
>JAODKL010000034.1:2906083-2930108 GCA_026780765.1 Petrocephalus schoutedeni | reverse complement strand
GTGAGTGTGCCCTGCGATGGGCTGGCCCCCCATCCTGGGTTGTTCCCTGCCTCGTGCCCGTTGCTTCCGGGATAGGCCCCGGACCCCCCGCGACCCTGAACAGGATAAGCGGGTTGGAAAATGGATGGATGGATGGATCTTGCTAAATATTTAAATGTATAAAGTGCAAATAATAAACCATTTTTACAGTTATAATAATGAACAGAGTTTCTACTGCAAAAATAACATTCTGGAAAAGCAGTAAAGTTGATGTGATAACTTTACTGCATATTAATATTTTAGATTTAAAATTGGTAAATATCCACGTGTTACGATGCAAACTATGCAATCTTTCACCAGCAACATTTATATTTATAACTACCAATAGTCATTTTTATTACCCCCATCTACATTGCAGAGGTACTTGGATGTATGCTAAGCAGGGTCCCCCACCCAATTGTACACAGCAGCTTATGTATCCAAGGCTCCCTGTGAAGGGTTGGTCCCCCAGAATCTGCCAGGGTACTCATGGCCTCATGCACCTCATACTCATGCACCTGATGCTAAGTGATCTGAATACATGTTCTCTGACTATAGGATATCCCAATTCCTTCCCAGGTTTTACTGGTATTTGAGTTACAGTACTGGGGATCCTTGAAGCGTTTTGGTATGGGGCAATTGTAGAGTATAATCTTTAAATACAAAAAAAAGTTAATTGAATCTGTCACGCTCAGCCCCGCCTTGCATGTCTTCTTCCCTGTGTTTCTCTCAGGCGGGGCCTGATTAGCCTCACCTGGGTCTCGCTGAGCTTTGCCTAATGTTTCAATCCCCTTGTTAGACCCAGCACACCTGCCTTGTGTTTGTCCCTTGATGTTCTACCCTTTATTAGTCAGTCCAAGTCCAGTCACCCCTGTCGGTTGTTGTCTGATGCTGTCAGTTGTTTTCAGCTCGTGTTTCCCCAATTCCCTCAATAAACGCCCGTGGAAGGGTTTGAACCCCGCAATCTGCATGATGGGTCGTTCCTCCTCCCGCCGCCGACGTGACAGAATCAGCCTTTATTTTGGTCAGGGGCATTGAGTTGCTCATAGTAATCTAATCTTAGATCAATTCTTGTCAAGCAAAGAAAAAAAAAAGATATTTGTAAGGGGGGCATATCAATAGCTTGGTTGCTAAAAAAAGCATCCAGTACAGGCTATAAATAGCCATGAAGCCTGGCGTAGTGCACTTCCTTGCTGGCTCACCTCACGAGTACAGCACAGATGAATGTGCTTCGGCTATCCACATAAGCCTGTGCAACCGGGAGAACAACTGGGGAAAAAATAAAAGATGTAAAAAGTCATATCTGCTGTTTCGTCTGCTGAGTCCTTCGGTGTTCGGATAGAAGCTGATCTGAAATTACTGAAGCACTGCTTGCATATATGAGGAAAGGGGTGGGAAGTAAGAAGCTATACATATAGGTAACAACTGTCAATAATTTGATATGTTGATACGATACTCCTGCACTCAGCAGAACAAACATAAATACTATAAATACTACACTGTGTCTTGAATATAACATCTTGAAAATTGAGAACTAGTAAGAAACTGACTTGAACGAATTGAGTAGATATCAAATTGAAGATATCTGTAATACAGATGTTAAATGAAATGAAGTTATGGATACATGGAAACTCATTTAAACCTAAAAAGGAAAAAAAAATGTGAGTGGTCTTATCCCCTCTACTTATCTCTAGGGGCGGCTGGCCGTTGCCTGGGCAACAATTACAAATGGCAACTGACGTCAAAAAGGTAGAAATATCACCGAGATCAGGAGCTACTATGCATAATGGATCATTCAAAACAGGCTTACTTGAGGGACACTAATGTTTAAAATATACCAGAGTCAGGGACAACGTAACACTCATCAGCAGATTATGAGCTATACATACACTGGCTATGTCTACATACACAGTCATATTAAGATATGCCATATAAGGATTCATTACAAAAATCACATTTATGCTGTATTAAAATCGGAAATATGACAATCCATGTTTACTAATGGGATAACAGAAATACGAGCACATGTAAACAGCTAAGTCAGGACAAGCATTTAAAATGCAAATACCATGCAGATGATCTTCCAAAGAAAAAAAGTGATGGTCAGTCAGGCCATTTTTCATTACATGACAGGTAAAACTTCTGTTTGAGCTGTTAAGAAATACAACATACTACGCAATACTGGTTTTGGAAGGCGGAAGTCATCATATAACTACGCATCCATCCATCCTCCAACTGCTCATTCTGGACAGGGTTACAGGAGGGGGTCATGGAGGGTGTTCCTGGTTTCATAGGGACACGGCAGGCATACACACTGGGTATATCACACATACACACCATACATAGCTTCACACACTATAGGTTATTTGCCGGTTGAACTAGCTGCATCTTTTTGGACTGTGGGAGTACCTGGAGGAAGCTCACACGACACAGGGAGACACAGGGGGACACAGGGAGACACAGGGGGACATAGGGGGACACAGGGAGAACATGCAAACTCCACACACATACAGGGGAGACAGGATTCAAACTCCCAACACATTACCAAAAGGTTTCTTTACATTTCCAGCAAATACTTATGTGTTTATTCTATGGCTCTCCTATCAGTCAGTAACACACTTTATATCTTCAGGTCTCTCTTTATATATATAGCATATGTATAGAATCTCCATGGATCAGAAGCGATGTACAAAGCATACAGATTGATTCAGAGAGGATGTTTTACATAAACAAAGGCAACAAAAGCTCATCATTTCCAGGATACCATGTGTTTCTGTAAAATCAATTAATGCCCTCAGTCCTCGTATGTTAATCCATTAGTTTCTGTTCTTTTGTAATCAATTGTGACTATTTACTACACATTACAAATACGCTTTATTTGTTACCCTGTCAATGCTTTCTTCTACAAATTTCTACTAATGTTACATAGAACACTTCCTGATTTTAAATGACAGATATCCGTAGTGTCTGTGCAGAATAATGTATTATTTGTGTGTGCCTTGCATTAATACAAGTTGTACATGTGCTGACAAAATAAACACATGGGCTGGGATCAGATTTATTCCAACCTTGATTGATATAAATATACTAGAATGCCGTCTTTTAAAAATCTCAGAATCACTACATTTGCTGCAGTTGGCTTTTGTAATCAAAAGCTTACAAAACTTTTTTTGTGAATGGGTGGGTAACTGCAAAGAGAAGTAAGAGTCTGGGGCAATGCAGAAGCCCAGGGGAATCCCAGTGACCTCCACAAACCGTAGGTGTGACTTTTGTAGTATTTTGTAGAAATACTGTGCTCACAGCAAAAAAAAGTCAAAAGTCAATTGACTTTTGTTATAAAACCAATGAATTTGCAACATTGTTATAGAACTAGGATAGAATCCCAAGACTTTCTCTGAGCCCTGTATGTACCTTTTTCCTTATTATTGTGTAATAAACACACATAAAACACGTTTGTATAACACAGAGGGTTGCACACGTAGAAAACAATATACAATTTCCTTCTTTGTTGCTCGAACTAAACAAATCCTCATTAACTTCACCTGCAGTCTTTAGAAAAACTGGCCATCTTCCTATTCTTCCAAGTCCAAAAACATATATTATAATTCGCTGTAGTGGGCATGATGATGCTGATTTGCACTAACTGCTTTCCAGTATAGCACAACACCATTTATGGAAGTATTACAAGAAATAGGAAGCAGTTCTGCACCATTAATATAACTGTCAGACTGAGGTATGTTGTATCAGTTTATAATACTTTAAATGTGTTGGTATTCCTAGTTCTGCCTATGCGCTTTTGTCTGCTGTTGAGTCTGCCATTGAGACAATTATGATGCCTAGTTTCCACAGAGTTAGAACATGCTACATCCCTAACAATTGTCCTTACATGGAATATGCAAATTTGAACACAGCATGATTATTCATTCACTATATAGACAACTACACAAGCAATACCTTTCAGAGCTTCTAATGGTACAATATCATCCATCTATAAAGCTGAATTATAAGAATAAGAATAAGAATATCAGAGTCCCTGAGAATATCATAGTAAATACTAGACCAACCCATTATTCAATACACCATGCTCCTGTCAGCACAATATAAAGGAGAAAATGTTCATCACTAAAAGATCACCTTTGAATTGATAGATTTATATACATAGCTACCATTTTATATGCTATAACACATACTGTTAACCATGGGAATAAAGAAATCAGCTATAATTTAATATTGCAGAAATACATGTTATTTTCATTCATTCCTAGCCAAAAGTGTAAAGGCAGCAGAACATGTTTTTATTCTCAAGTATAAAATAAATTATAATAAAAAAAAATAAAGGTGACACTTTAAATGTTAAATGTTCCTTAACAATTAAAAAACAGTTCTTAATCATACAATCAATAATAGTATAATACAAAATAAAAAGATTCACTTACAATCAAATTTAGAATGTATTAAAGATATCTTACTCCTCTCTCTTAAAGTTCTAACTAAGAGGATGTAAATGATCAATTATGATTTATTTCCGAGTACTTATTAACCCACAGATTTATATTTGCAAGTGATTTACACGCTGCTTTATAAAGAACAGGAGTGAAAGGTGTTTTTTAAATGATTAGTGACAATATATTAACGGTTAAGCAGCATACCTTAAACTAAAGTGCCAGCAAATTATATTTAGTTGTATCATTTATTTTTGCAACTAAAGCAACACACGTCAGATTACATTTACTTCACTGGCTGAATTATTATTAAAATTGTAACTCACTCCCTTTTTCATTGAAGTGTTGAAGAGAAGACACCATGTCATATAAAATCAGAGAAACTGCAGAAATTCCATGTTCTTGTCATTATATTCACCACTGGATGTTTGTTCTCATATATTAAAGATATTAATTATAATTAATTTTTCAATACATTCTACCTCAGATACGTATTAGGGCAGTTCTTCAAAACTTAATTTTCGTTTCTGGATGGATGAACACACATTAACCTATCAATTTGGACAGATAAACACTAACCTGTTATCCAGAGGTGATTTTTCCCAAAACAAATGAATACCCAGTAAGCCTTTTTGTAAAAGTACTGGACAATCAATGTATGGTTTCAGTTCCCTCTTTATGCGTAGCGTGGGTGGAGATGCAAGAAGAGCTGTATTAAACCAAGGAAGAGCGTATTCACAAGGCACCGGGGCAGAGGTGGGAGAAAAGGGTTGGAGAGGAAACAATTCAATATTTCTTAAAAGAATAGCATTTTTCATATTTTGTACTTGCAGTACATGTGCCCAAAATATATACAAATTCTGGAATATGTACATAGTGCATTATTGCAGAATGTTAGTTTTCTGTGTTTATCGGAGTGAAAAAACGAAACGTGCCACTAAACGTTTCTTAATATTGGTTACCATGACGTGTTGACTGAGTAAAGATAAAACCACAAGACCTTCAAGACAGTCTTGCAATTATCGAGGCCAGTTACAGCGGATAGGTACTAAAGGAAATGTTTCAAAGTATGAATAGACGAAAATGAACTGAGTTGTTGGACGTTTTAATCTATGTTGACAACACCGTCATTTCCCCAAAACACCGGCCAAACTACTACTCCAGTCTTTCTCCTAGTGACGTATCTGATATCCACCTATAGAATTACGCAGTGGAGGCGTGGCCAAAATGTTCTAAACTCTGATTGGCTACGTGTGGCAATGGCGCCTTACGTACGGCCTCCCGCCGTCAATGTGATGAGTACGCTTTAGTTTCCATTGTTAAGCTGCGTGGTTAAAAAGATCTATTAAGATAAAATATTGTTATTTTCTCTCTTCCATAATTACAACCAAAACCAAGAATGAGCGGTGGGGTGTATGGAGGAGGTAAGTTTAGTTTTTCGAGGCGGTGAATGCGCGAACTTGCCACGTTGTGCTTTATATTCCGCTCTCTTGCTAGCGAAGGGTATCATTCATTACTTAGCGGCTCCTGTTTCCTTAATGCGAAGCGCGCTTCTCCTTTCACGCGTTCGCGGCGGTTCTCCGGATACATATTCGTGAACGCCGTTTCCACTCATAGCAACGCAAAGTCAGTGTCTCTGGGCGGGTGGGCAGCTGGTCCGGACCTCGTTTAGTCCACGAACGATGGCATTGTGGTACTATGACCCTTTGCAAGTTCATATCCATCCACCCGCCCGCTCGCCCGCCCACTTTTAGTAACCGATTCGCTGAGATCGGGGATCCATCCAGCCATCCAGCCAAGCGGGGGGCGCATCCTTGACGGGACACCACTTTCACTTTGCCCGTCATTAATATAGTGCATTCGCAAGACCGAAATTTGGGGATAGCTTTAATGTTTAAAATATTTAAACCATTGCATCTTAGCCAAAAAAAACACAAAAGGAAGAGGTGGGGGAGGCTGTGCATTAAACACCTGACCGTGAATTGTTTAGAGCTTGCTGACTACCCACTGAAAACACTCGTGTGTATATTTACAGTGTACCTGATGCATCATTTTGAGAGATTTGAGAAGCTGACGTAGGTTTTATTTTAATTGGGTGTTATTTCCCAGCAGCATTGTAGTATTGACTGGAACTTAAAATCTGGCCTGTGCTTGCAGTGTTATTTCACTTGTTTCTTTTGTTTTTCCTTTTTCTGTAGATGAGGTTGGAGCTTTGGTCTTCGATATTGGATCTTATTCAGTAAGGGCGGGATATGCTGGAGAGGACTGTCCCAAGGTGAGATTCGGAATGTAAAATCTTTAGGTTCACCACCCGTCATTTTCCCCTTCAAAGACCTTTACTGTGCTGACTGTAGGTAAGTTGCTGTGCAATGCTTTGTTGGTCCACAGGCTGACTTCCCTACTGTGATCGGCGTAACTTTGGACAGGGAGGATGGGAGCAGCCCCATGGAGACAGACATGGACAAGGGCAAACAGAGTGGCCACACGTACTATATAGACACGAACCAGCTCAGGGTTCCACGGGAGAACACGGAGGTTATGTCCCCTCTCAAAAATGGCATGAGTAAGTTCATTTATGTGAGATCATGTCAGTTTATGCGCCCAGCTCTGTGCTGATTGGGTCAAGAATAGTTTGGTCTTATGTTTCAGTACAGTAATCAAAACATGAACTTATGGTGTCATACCCAAACGTTGATGTGCGTACACGTATGTATGTATACAGTGGGATCCCCTTGACCCGAATGGCAGTAGAATTTTAATGCAGTGGCTCTCAACTGGCTTTGTGTCACGACCCACACTTTTCCTTGGGTGTTGAGTCACAACGCAAATTTTTAAAATTTTGAAACAAACTTATTTCACGCGAATAGTGCAGGAATAGTAAATGGAGCATAGCGCAGTAACAGTAGCACAGTGCCTTCTTGCTCTGTCCAAAAAGTCAGACACTGGGCAAAAAAAATCAAAATACATTTTGCTTTAAACCACACACTTCACAATCCAATGAAAATGGTCCGTGAGCCACTTCTGCGTCGTGACTCATGAATTGAGAATTAAACAACAGCTATCCTCAGTTAATGACCGTTTCGAATTATTGAATAGACTTCATATGTTAAATGATGTCAGGGGTCATATATGGATACTAGTAATAATAATTTGCATGTTTTAATAGGATTAAAAATAGGTTGGTCATAGGGGCGAAGTGGTGGCTCTGAGGCTAGTGATCTGTGCCAATAAATTGGAAGGTTGCTGGTTCGAATCTCCTGAATGCAAGGGGTGAGTCTACTCTATTGGGCCTTTGAGCAAGGCCCTTAACCTGCAATTGTTTCGTCCTGGGTATGACGTTAACCTACATCCAGCCCTGGTAGTAGTTCCTCCAACTTCAGGGAAAATTTGGGGGTTGGTGACAGGATTGGCACTCCAGCCATGGGAAAACTTCACTGTTCAGCTTCATCTGATCAGTGTGGTGCTGAGGTATCACCCACTGCACGGCTGCACTCAGGTTCTCATCCCTGAGGTGTCTTGTCGTGTGGTGGTGTGCGGCAGGGCGTCATAACAGCACATGCCCCTTACCCCTCTCTCTGTCGTTTTACCTAGGAAATTAAACCTGGCACACTTTATCTAACAGAGTTGGCTTTTATTGCAATGAAAGGGTATAATGTGTCTTGGGGGGACACATTACACAGAGAAATGTGGCAGCAAGTTTTATAATTGTGTCTCTTAATTACCAATAATTGCCTTTGCTTCCTTGACTGCCTGAAGTTGACAACTGGGACAGCTTTCAAGCTGTTTTGGATCACACCTACAAGATGCACTTCAAGTCGGAGCCAAGTCTGCACCCTGTGCTTATGTCCGAGGCTTCGGTGAGTCACTCATCTTCACGACTCTTATGCTTCTAATTGTCTTCCCCCAGTGCAGTTATATGGTAAGAACATAAGAACAGCATATCTAGCAGTTAACCGTGACCCTGGAGGTTCACTGGAATTTACAGATTTTACAATGTAGTTGACTGATTCGCCAATCAAGATATACGCAAACAATTGAGTGCAAATGTCTCTCTTGCTGCAAATGGGTCCCCCCCCCCCCCCCCAGATTAGCAGTGTAGCCCCTCGTCTGGTCACTCGTCACTGGCTAATTTGTTGTTTTTCTGCCGTTTCTGCGCAGTGGAACACGCGGGTGAAGAGGGAGAAGCTGACCGAGTTGATGTTTGAGCACTACAACATCCCCGCCTTCTTTCTGTGCAAAACCGCTGTCCTGTCAGCGTATCCTTTGCTGGAGTCACCTGACTGTCCATCACACGGCAGTGTTTGGAGACCTCTGGATGGGTGCTTTGACTGGCACTGTGATTGTCCACCGATAGGGAGTTTTTTAAGTCAAAAAGGTGCTGCATTATTGTTTAGGTTATTGGGCTGTCGCTTGATTTCTGTTAACCCTCGGAGGCTAACCTCCAAAAAAACTAACGCAATAGCTAACCTGGGGTGAATTTTTCACCCCACTGTAATTCGGCTATGGTACACCTAGTACTCTGTCAATTGCCACTTTATTTTGCCATCTTTAGACACAAAGAATGAACTTTTCTGGACGTCATCAATGTCTGATGCATCATTGTCACCATTCGCTGAATCACACGGCACCTCGTCACTGTCGTCGCTACATTCAGCGATTTCAACGTCATCCACCTCAGAAGAATCACTTTCGTCATCAAGCTCAACATTTCAGTCGTCATTGTTATCATTTCCAATCCACTCTGATATTAATTTAGAAGTAGTTACAGCAGACAACTTACGAGACATTTCATTTACGCTTTTTGTAAACAACCGAAAACAAGAATGACGCCCGTCACCTGACGAAACAAGTAAACCATTAACATCGGCTGAGGTCAACACCATAGATGAACAGATGCACCAAAACACAAAGTGGCAATTCAAACCTGTACAACGCTGCAGTACAATTACTGTCACTGGAGTGAAAAACTCACCCCAGGTTAGTCTCCAAGGGTTAACAGAACTGTAGGAAAAATAACTGCTCCATTGATGCTCATCAATGCTAATCCTCTGAGCTTCATTTTAATTGCCCTTAACGAGCTTCACAGATTTGCCAATGGCCGATCCACAGGCCTGGTGTTAGACAGTGGGGCTACACACACAACAGCCATCCCTGTCCATGATGGGTACGTCCTCCAGCAAGGTATGGATCCTCTCCAGCAACCCGAGTCACCCATATGTCTGCTCATTCCTTTCAATTCATTTTCTTGAGCTCTGCTATCTCTAGAAAGCTGTTGCAATCAACCAGTTGAGTATAAAGAGTCACAGTCACAGAATACTGAACTGGTTGGTTGAAACAACATCTTGGCCTGGACTTTTACTCTCTGACCAGGACTACCCACTTCTGGTCATTGTATGTGCTAAGCGTAGCTCCTTCCCGCAGGTATCGTGAAATCCCCCCTCGCCGGGGACTTCATGAGCATGCAGTGCAGGGAGCTTTTCCAAGAGCTGGGTGTGGAAATAATCCCTCCGTACATGATTGCGGTGAAGGTGAGGGCCGCCGCCTCCACCGGGTCTTTTGAGCCGTGCCTGTTCGTCATGCTGCACGTTCCGGTCTGATGTTCCCGGTGACGTTTTTTTAGGATGAGGTTCGTGAAGGTGCACCCGCCAGCTGGAGAAAGAAGGAGAAACTCCCACAAGTGAGGCGCTCCTGGCACAACTACATGTGTAACGTGAGTGGCTGGCCGACCATGCACTCATTAGCTCGCCTTCTGGGTATTTATTTTACAAGCGGATCGCCTGTCCTGTGTATATCTCGCCTGATGGTTATGTCATGGTATTAATTGTTTTAAAATAAGTTATTTTCTATCTTCACAGACTGTCATCCAGGACTTCCAAGCATCTGTGCTGCAGGTTTCCGATTCACCATATGATGAACAGTAAGTCTAATCATAATTTAATAGTAGTCTTATTGTCTAAGATGGCCTCATTGGTTAGCACTGTTGCCTTACACCTATGGGACCTGGGTTCAAGTCTCCACCAGCGTTCCATGCATATGGAGTTCATGTTCTTCCTTTGTCATGGCGAGGGACAAAAAATAAGCCGCTTCAGAAAGTGGATAGACTTCATTGTGGATTTGCAGGAGACTGGATGCTTCAGTAGCATTGTGTTACTTGATGGACCTGCTGTTCCTCCTGCAGGGTGGCCGCCCAGATGCCCACAGTGCACTACGAGTTACCCAATGGTTACAACTGTGACTTTGGAGCAGAGAGGCTAAGGATCCCAGAGGGCTTGTTCGATCCCTCCAACGCCAAGGTTTGACACCAAAGTTGGTCTTGGAGGGTCTTGAACATAGCTGAGCTCCCTAAGGGAGACTCCTTCGTTCTGTCTCATCCGCACCGTCTCTTGGCAGGGTCTGTCAGGGAACACCATGCTGGGCGTGGGTCACGTGGTGACCACGAGTGTGGGGATGTGTGACATCGACATCCGACCGGTAGGTTATCTGTTATATCCAGCGTGGTCCAAGTGAGGTCAAGGAGTGGGCTTGTGGTACATTTCACACCTGGTAAAAGTTGGGTCCTGATCAGGTCATAGTGCTAGCAACTTATTTTCATGGATTTTATTTTCATTGTGTTGCAGACGAGATTACAATAGTGACTTCCAGCACCAATGCTGTGCCAGCTGTATAATGACCCACTGTCCATATCTAACTTGTAAAACAGAATGCATACAGTAATGTATGTACTATGGACAGCTAAAATATTGAGATATGCCCAGACTATCTTGTGTCCAGTGGTCCTGGTCGTCCTCTCCAGCTGATTCAGAATGCAGCTGCTTAACCAGTTTTCAACCTTCCCAAGTTCTCCCACACCACTCCATTGTAACGCTCCCTCCACTGGCTTCTGTAGCTGCCTGCATCAGATTCAATACACTGATGCTGGCCTACAAAGCCAAAAGTGGTCCAGCACCCTCCTACCTAAAAGATCTCATCACACCCTGCCCTGCAACACGCTCTCTTCAATCTCCCAGCACTGCTTGACTGGTCCCACCATCTCTCAAGGCACAAGGAAGACATGCATCTAAGCTCTTCTCTGTTCTGGCACCTATGTGGTGGAACAAACTCCCCCTAGATGTCCGAACAGCTCAGTCACTGGGTGTCTTCAAACAAGGACTTAAAACCTACCTCTTTCAGAAATATCTGAATTAGCACTTATATTATACTGTTATACTCTGAACTCTTTTCTTTAAAAAAAAACAAAAAAGAAAAAAAAAAAACCTGCATTTCCCCAACAGAGTATTAGATGGTATTCATAGCCTGGGTTTTATTGAGCCAGTACCAGAAAAATTCATCATGAAGTCTTAAAGCACTTATGTAAGTCGCTCTGGCTAAGGACGTCTGACAAATAATGTAAATGTAATGTAAATGTCCCAAATGCGAGTCAACACAAGGCTGTATGTTGCTCAAGGAGTAGTGATTTCGGTGAAACTGCAGTGATCCATTATTGTATTATTTATGTGATGTCTTTCTTTGGGTGTCCTTATGTACAATAGTGTGCCTTTCTTTGGGTGTCCTCCTTTGTGTCTTTATTTACTGTCTTACTGTACTTTGTCTTTAATTACTTTGTCTTGTGGCGCTTTTCCACTGGCATACAGGAACCGAGCCATACCACATAGACAGACTAGCTACAGCAGTTGGAAATTTTCCAAGTTCCAAGTTACTGGGAATGCATCGTGATATGTGATACTACTAATAATGAATAATATATGTAATATGCCTTTTTTTTCCCTTCACATAATCCATGCTTATTGACACAGAGCACTGGTATCTCTGTGCATTTCGACCAATCAGATGGTGGGGATACAACCGGCTCAGTTTAGACACGCTTAGCGGTTTAGCGCGGTTACGGCTCAGATAATTCATAATGGAAAAACCCTCAGTTTACAGTACGGCTAGCATAATTTCTAATGTAGAACCATCAGTTAGTGGTATGGCTTGGTTTGATGGCAGTGGAAAAGCATCATTTGAGAGGGACGCAGACTCCGTGACCCTGCCTGTCTTTCCCAGGGTCTGTACGGCAGTGTCGTCGTAACTGGGGGAAACACGCTGATCCAAGGCTTCACCGACCGGCTCAACAGGGAACTGTCCCAGAAGACGCCTCCGGTGAGGACTGCATGCGACCACAGAGGCGCCCCTTCCCCGGGATGCATTTATGTACACGAAAACCAGAGATGGTCCATCATGCTGCCTTCCAAAAGGGCTTAAAAGCACCAGTGCTGGAACCATCTAAAACTAGTTTTTTTTGTAGTTCATTACATATGATTCATATGTCCATCTCCTGAGTAAGGTCACTTTTTACTTGTGGAATTTACCTGCGATTACTGATAGTGCTGTACTACAGTACAGTCAGGTTAAATACAATACAGGTTAAAAATGAATTTCATTTTCTAATCAAATGGAAAGTCATAGGATGTTATTGCACACCTTTCAAACATTTTCTCTGTGTTTAGAGCATGCGTCTAAAGCTGATCGCCAACAACACCACGGTGGAGCGAAGATTCAGCTCCTGGATCGGCGGTTCCATCCTTGCGTCTTTGGTAGGATTTTCATTGTACTCGCTGCCGTTGCAAGTTTTACTCCATCTACATGCAATTTACACTTTTTTTTTATGGAGTAATTCAGGTAAAATTCCAAACTCAATTGTACCAAAATCAGAACCACTCCAATGCCAATATTCTGAAACTGCTGTTGTCGTGGCTAATGTACTTTGTATTCCCTTTGGGTCTGTGTTACCTACTGTATTACTTTCCTGAATGTTGCAGGGAACCTTCCAGCAGATGTGGATCTCAAAGCAGGAGTATGAGGAGGGAGGGAAGCAGTGTGTGGACAGAAAGTGTCCTTGATTGGTTGCAACACTCTTTCCAGAAAAGTCTAGTCTTTCCTCTGGACTCAGGAACATCCAGTAATGGCTTTTTCCCCATTTTTCCTCCTACGGCTTTTAAAATTGGTTTCCTTTTATCTAGTTGTTTTATATGCTGCCAGTTTTGAACTCCCCACTCAGGCAATTGCTGTTAGAGTTCAGGAGTTGTAAGCCTTTTATATTTTGATAAAGTACTGATTAATCATTTTATACAGTCAGACTTTAATTATTCCATGTACGTTTTAAACAGCAGTGATCGACAAATGCATTGTACATACCCTTGTATCACTTTGCATTACATGTGATCAAACAGCGTCATCTTTTAACAGGCATTTCATTCTCACCTGGCCCATGTCTAAAACTGAAATACAGCTGCATTGTATGTTGAACAACCTGCCCTCTAGTGGATTGTGAAAGAATAATCAGAGGATGTGCTTATGTATAATTAATGGTATTCTGGTGCGTCTTTTGTTGTAAGACAGCTAGCTGGAGAGGAACTGCATGAGGTGAAATTGAGATTTAATAGCTGCAAGACTGCATGAATCGCAGAATCTCATGTTACCAGGTGTGTGTGTTTTATTAATAAAAAAAAAAACTTCTATAAAGGAATAGAGTCAGACATTGATGATGTCCCAGGCCTGTGGTTCCTGCCTCATGCCTTGGAGACCATACTTGGAAACCTCTCCTTCAGTTTCCTTTGCCTTTCGATTTCGGCCTTTCGCTTCCTTCGGCTGTTTCGCATTCGTTGTTCTATGCGAAGCCTGAGTGACAAATGCAAAGATGCACTAATTAGAAAAGAGCAGCAGCCACAGAACACCGTTCCCAAGCTACGTTTTTGCTATATGTAGATTAGGTTAAAAAAAAAAAAAAAAAAAAACAACTGAAAAGAATAATTGAAATTGGGTAAAATCTGCTGGTTGCTACAACCACCTAGTGTGTCACAGATTCAAGTGAGTATTATGTTGCACCAGAGGCACTCCCGCCAAGAGCTGATCAATGTCCTGAATAATTTAAAGGTTGAATTACATGTAATACTGGTGGAACAAAAAGTGCTGGTAGATATAAAAATAGCATGGCTGACTCTTTGCTTAAAATACCAGTACAGAAACTCCATGACCATTGTGCATGTAATAAAATGGCTTTTGCATATGCTTAATAAGCAAAATAAAATTCATAGAATCTTTTTTCCCCCCAGGGATCCCAATGAAATTCCCTCGAAACGTCTTTGGATCAATGACAAAATTAATGACATCTGTATCAGGTGTGGTCCATAATGGCTGCTCACCTTATGAAGGTATTAACGAAGGGTGCTGAGTAGAATCGCTTTCTCTTGTATCTTGTGTTCAGGTACCACGGAATGGAATACTCCTTAAGTCTAAACCTGCCAAGTCCAAAGAAACACATTTCATTAATGTAGCGTGTAATACGAACCAGAGGTGAAAATTTGGTCAAGGCGTCCACAGCTTCCGCACATGCTGGCATATAACCAGCTGAACATTACTTGCAAAATGCCATTTGCTGTGCTATGTTCACACAAGTGAACAACGGCAGCAAATGTAAACCGGTGTTTTCAGAATTTCACTTATTTTACAGTTGTGGGAGAAATAAACGTGTCTGTAGTTAACCACTACAACCAATTAAATATTTGGCAATATGAACACAGGATGTATATTTCTGGAACCTGTACATTTTCATGCATTGTGCCCCAGGGCAAAACAATGGCCCTCAGCCAGATGAAATTTAATCTAGTTTACTGGAAAATTAGACATGACCATTTAACCCTGTACAAAATCTGATTCTGAAAGTACATATATCTCTAAGTGGCATTTTCCTCCATATAAAGAGCGACTGCCATTTTGATAGGCAAGTGAAATGGCATTGTCCATCCATACCAGCGCGTTCTTCCGAAGGGGTCTCTTCTCCAAGCGCCTGGTCGAGCCCTCTCCTGGCCGGTCTGCAGCAACCGAATGGCATCCTCTCTCTCCTTCACCACAGTGTCGAGCCTTTTCATCGACCTGTCAACCTGCAACAAAGTGACCTGATCACTTAACATTTAAAAAAAAAAAAAAAAAGTTTAACGACCATATCACGTAGGGCTGTATTTCCATTACTCAGAGACAAAAGTATCAATCACTATATTAAGCATTATGCTCTCTATAGTGACGCTGTCAGGAAAGGCGTCTCATTACAAATACCCGAGCAAGCAGCCCAGACGCTCGGTACTCACCTTCCTCAGGCGCTCCGGGCTCGGCATTGGCATGCTTTGTCTCTTTGCCTCTTGTTCAACTGTCAGCAACATGTTCCTCTCTTTCAGTAGCACGTACCTGCAAAGCAATTCTGCGGTTACACTCGCAAGCCCATCCATCCGCGAAATGCACAGGTATCTAAATCCTTTTGAAAATGGGTCTTTCGCGAAACAGCTGTCCGGCAAATGACATCAAGCGTACAGCGTACCACAGTTTGTGCAAATCTTCATTACTTTTAGTCCTTAGTTGTTTTGCAGTCCAAGGCGCCCCTATGAAAAACACAGACTATTAGGCGTACAAGTATCGCTGAATTTAAGGTTTGGCTAATATACACAGGAAATCATGCAATTTTAGCGTAAGGTGCGACACAAAAGCACTGGATTTTTACCTGACTTGACGGTCGGCTCCCCCCAGTTTTCGGGGATGTCGAGGAACTCCTCCAGCCCCCGTCTACAGCTGGACGCGTACAGTGAGCGGCACTGTGCAGCCAGCCGCACATGACTTGGAGGATAGGGTCTTCGTTTGGGGAAGGATATGTCAAAGACAGCAGCAGGGCAAAGATTCTGTTAGGTGAAGCCACGTGTTAATAAATACGTGCATATTTTGAATCAATATTTTACCTCAGTGGACAGAGATTGGTAAAAACATGCGGACGCTGGATAGGTAAAGTTGATATCCTAAATCCTGACTGAAATTGACGACAAAGTGCCAAAACACGTCCTCCACTGATGGCAGCCATCTTGGATCCGTGACGCTTACCCGGCATGCATCGCTCCGTTTCTGTCGTTAGTAAAGCGTCTCGAATAGATGTTTCGTTAGAGGCTACAGATGCAGTCCATGTTACACACATGGCGTTATGAAAACTTCATGAACCTTTCTATTGATTCAATAATTCCCTTGATTTTACCAAGTGGACGTCACGTAATCTTTCCTGAATGCGATACTTTCGAAACAAAACTCTAGAAAAAAAAATAAATCTGAACCGTTTCCAAGGGAACAATAATAAAAAAATAGAATGATGCAGTACTTTGATGGCAGTTATTTAAAAATAAAAATGTCCTATTTCCATTAATCAGACAAGTTTACAGTGATTTTAAATTAAATATCTTTCTGTATTTCATGTTACACAGCTTAATGACATAATAGTGACCTTTATGGCATAAGGTAGGTGAGCAGTCCATAAATTTGACCACTCCAGTGTTTTTGCTAGATTTAGGTGCAGGACATTTTTACAGACAGTATTAAATTTGTATTGCAAAATGATTAATATTTTGCCATAATAATAAATTATGAATACAAATGTATTATTGACCAGCATCTATTAATTCTCCAGACCTGCTTGTCCTGTGTAGGGCTGCGGGGGTCAGGAACCCATCTCGCTAGGGAATAATTTACCAGGGACAGGGCACCAGCCCATCACTGAGCCCTCACACGCATACCTACCAATGATTTGGCAACTCTGATTCACCATAACATATCCCTGGCCTATTGTAAACGACACACACTCAGTCAGGGCGGAGACTCGAACCCCCTAAATTCCCCAGAGTGTGTGACTGTGTGTGCAAAGTCATGGACTGGCATCCCATCAAGGGTGTACCCCAGCCTTTGTGTGTCATGCCCTGTACTGTCTGGGCTGGGCTCCAGGCTGGCCTACAACTGTCTCCAGAATAAGTGATTAGAAGAGGGGTTGGTGTTTATTAACAGCATATACTTTCTGACCACCTTCCTGATAGTTCAAATTGATAAGAAGCTTATTTGAGAAAGATTAAATGTATGTTTATATACTTACACACACACATTATAAAATTCAATATAATAAGGTAGTTTGCTGAGTAAAGAAAGTGAACTTATCCCTAAACTTGTCTTGAAACATATTTCAGCATTTCCCCCAATATTATGATCATGGATAAACAGACTTGAGTGTTTAAATAGTTTCATTATTAGTAGTTACAGATTCTCTCTCATTCTCCCCATTACTGACTGCATTAATTAAAAGTAAGGGCTCCGATTTATGGTTTTTTCAAATTGTTACCTGTATAGATTGTAAGTTTGCAATCTATCTGCCAAATAAATATAAATACAATTTCCAGTGAATAATTTTCCATGAGAGACTAACAATCATATTTTACTTCACAAAGGATTCAAGGGACTCCCAGTCATTTTCTATGGCAGTACATACATAATCACAATTCATTGTCCAAAGACATGAGCACCAATAGCAGGTGTCACACATTTAGATGAGGAAAGTACTGATTGTACACTGCATACATTTTTTCTCCCCATAGAATCACAATATAA
Source organism: Petrocephalus schoutedeni (assembly GCA_026780765.1). Lineage (NCBI taxonomy): Eukaryota > Metazoa > Chordata > Actinopteri > Osteoglossiformes > Mormyridae > Petrocephalus > Petrocephalus schoutedeni. Next base: position 2,912,208 of record JAODKL010000034.1, on the reverse strand, counting down.
TCTAGAAAAGAAATCCTACCTAATTATATCAGGGATTCTTTGGAGAGCAAAATTCCCAAATAAAAGTACATGTTATATTATTTCATTTTGACGTTGCATATAGAGCATGATCTGGTGAAGAATGACATGAGTCTATGCGTGTAGTTCATCTGAAAGCCTTCAAGATGACAAAAGAGCAAGGAAATATGCTGACGTCACAGCAATCATACGTAATAAATGCTTTTAGCTGACCACAACTGTTGTGTTTCCCGTTACAGTAACCTGTACTAATTCTATAATATTGCATTGCATAATTCAATAACTCGTAAAAAAAAAAACTTCTGAAAACTTTGTTCACAAAAACTGCAACTAATTTTGCAAGCCCTTTCACTCCGGGTGACTTAACATTTTTTCTCATCTAACTATTAGTCTAATTTCACGGTTTATTGGACCTTTGGCGCTCTGCGTTGACCCCCAGATGTAAACAGTGTTCAGGTATCGATTCCAGATGTGGCCCGCAGCTGCTCTGGCGTGTTATCATCGCCTGCAGAGGGGGTTACCGCTACTATAGGCGTGGTCGTGTGAAACTGGGTTACAGCCGCGCACATTTACCAGAGCAGACATCATTTGCAAACCATTCAATGTGGGTCTTTAAAAACGCCCCAAATCCACGCGAAGAAAATTATTCCAGCTCCGGGAAAACTGCAGATCCTGCGACCGCGACACCACAGGCGTTTATTCCCTTAATTCCTCCATCGCCCAATCAAAACGCGGTCGGAATGGTTTACAAATAAGAACCCATACACAGTTTCTTTTCAAAAATTTTAAATTATTTTTTATTATTGTTATTGTCCGTAACATTTTGCAGCGACACATCCCCCGAATCCAGCAGGAATGTCAGGACGCTGCGATTTAAAAATAGCATCATCTGCCTTCCTGACAGCCCGCTCCAGTGACTCTTCGGCGAACAGCAGCGCTGTGGGGACAGAAGCAGGAATGCGAAGATGGCTGCAGATCTAGGAGAGCTGCTGGTTCCCTACATGCCCACCATCAGGGTTCCCCGGAGCGGAGACCGCGTTTTCAAGAGCCAATGTGCCTTTTCCTACGACTCGCCCGTAAGTGCCTGCGCTCCGGGTGCCGCATGTCCGGGGCGATCCTGACCGATCCCGGCCGCCGCTTTACACACGTGAATAGCTGCGCACTTCTGCGGGCAGTCCGGGGGACACCCACCGTTCCTTTTGTACTTCTGCCATATGTAATGTTTACACTGCCGCGTTAAAGCCCCCAAAACCGATATCATCTTTTAAGCATTTAATCTCTTTCCAACAACACATTAAAATTCGTGATCGGCCGATGCCATTGATGATTAATGCGAATACACTCTTGTCACTGTAATGTTTATTTTGTTATTGAATCATTAGTCACTCACTATGGCATATATGGAATAAAGACTCGGTGAACTAGTTATTCGGCAACTAGTTAAACGGCAACAGATAGCTGAGATTTTTATTTGCCCATAAGCGGCGCGTCGGCGTTGCCCTACCTGGAAATGCCGTGTCTCCGGGCTCCTTTGCGAAATGCTGGGCAGCGCTAAATGCCTAACTCGCTGTAGAAAAACAAAACATGAGACGGTCAACATTTTTTTTTTTAGTAAAAAGTTTGTAGTGTTCACATTTACTCCTTAGCGCCTTCACGGTTTCCTTCTGCAAGTTATTAAACTCAACACTTTCAGGCTTCCAAGCTGCAAGTAATTATTGTGGATCTGCAGGCTAAATAAATAAAAAAAAAAAAACAGCGCATGGATGTTGTGCCTGGCTGTAATCCTGCTGTTGGGATATCTTACGTGTTTTTTGGAACACGTTAACGCCTAGAATTCACATGTGATATTTTATCGGTTGTAGTAATTTTAACGGTGACTCAGCTGTCTGGAGTTCATCATATCTAAGTGAAGATGGGTTATTTTTACTCTGGTGCTGGGAGCTCGTGTATCTCATTCGGCTACTTTGGGGTTCGTCTGGTCTAAGTATAAAATAATGTCAGTGATGCAGTTTAACAGTTAATGCCTTTTGTTACTTTGACGCCGAGATTGATCGGTCTTGGGAAGCTGCTGGTACCCCATGGCGAATAATGGCGTACAATCGAGGATCTGCAGTATTAGTTTAATCACGCTTAAGATCACACCTGGGGAGAGATAACAGAATGCCCCCCCCCCTCAGTCCATAATACCGATATCTATTTAACAAATTTGTTTGGTTACATTCTGGTAACATGCTGCTATCTACCGTAACGAACCTCGGCTACATGGTTGTGTTGGTTTTTCTTATTAGGCTATTAAAACCCCCTTTAAAAACATTTTCTATGAAGTATTAATGTCATTTGAATGTTATTAATTCAGTGTATTCCGTTAAAGTGTTTTATTTATTTATTTATTAACATAACTTTAAAACTGTACACTTTTAAGCATCATTTATTGGAAACTGATGTGTTCCAGCCTGCAGAAAGATTTCATTTGCATGCACTTTGTGGCCAGTTTTAAAGTGACATAAGATTCATAGGAGTGGTGCCAGACGTGGATCAGTTTCACAACCGGCACAAATGAGAGGGCTGATACGCAGAGCTAACGTCCCAGCAGCACCATCAGCCCGGCTTCCAGCCCGCACACCACCTTTGTGTGGCACTTTCAAAATACTTACTTGTTAGTTATACAGATGGACATAGATTTAGCGCAGCAAGCTTCTCGTTGCAGGTGTCCGGTCTTCTTAGGCTTGAAGCACCAGGTAGACATGGTTTTACATTCGTTAAGTCTCCCATATCTTTTATTTGTCAGTATTTTCTGTGTTTGTAGGCCGACACTGTTACCTGCACCCCATTTCTGGTAGTAATACTGTAATGAAGGTTTTCAGCTTATTGACAAAGGCACTGTATTCTTCATAAACAGGACACTTTGGACACCTACCCTCTCACTGTGTCCTGGGCTTGCTGGACATGGGCACAGGCCTGAAGGGCTGCCTCGCCAATGCAGTGTCTCTGACCCGTCCCGATGAATGGATCACTAACCACACACAGTTGCCTCGCTTCAGATCCCACTATCAGAACTACCTCTACTCATTTAGACACGCATACCTGAAATGATGCTTATATAGAATAACAGAACTGTTGGTAACTCATTGTCCTTCACTGGTCCACTTATGCGGCCGTGATGGTGACTGCACTGTAACCATTTCTGTTTCCGTATGCACGCAGGAGTCGGAAGGGGGCCTCTACGTGTGTATGAACACATTCTTGGGTTTTGGCAGAGAGCATGTGGAGAGGCACTACCGCAAAACTGGCCAGAGTGTTTACATGCATCTGAAACGGACCGTTAGGAAGGTAGGTGTGGCATCTCCCAATTCTGCATGCTTTCTCGGTCTTTGAGAGACTTTACACTCGCTTACATCCCACTTAGCTGGTGTGTTGTTGTGTGTTTTTTTTTTTTTTTTTTTTTTTTTAAATACCAAAAGCTCCTCCCCCAATCGTTCTCACTTGGCTGCTGTCTTCACTTTGTAAGTCCAAGTTAAATATCTTGCCCTTAGATCCTACAGAAGATGCCATGTTATGAGTATATAACCACTAAGCAACCGGATGTCACTGATGTATAGTTGTTTGCCTTGGAATTATGTTTTATATTTACACCCTGACACCCTCCCTACCAGGCCATTCTTAGATTAATTCCCTTAATGCAATACTAAATCAACAAAAAATTTCTGAAGTGAAATAATGAATATTACAACAGAAAAATGCACACCTCAGCACATTAAATTACCCACCCTCAGTTCTATAATAGGTCCCATGTACATCTTTTCATATATACATTTAAATAACATCAGATTTTTCACTGGTGTAAAACCGAAGTTCTAACTCTACAGAAAGATAAACGATGATTTAAAAAATGACTGAATAAAATAGTTCATGGTATATGCTGTATTTGACATTAATATTTTAAAAGGGATGCAGGTAAGAAAACAGAAATTAAATGACTGAATCAACGGTACTAAAAGTACAGAAAGTTCTTTTTCACTGAACTTAATAGGCACAATATTTACAGTTTTAGGACCGGGCCATTGTGAAGCTGATATTTTATCTTTATTTTCTGGTGTTGGCCAGGGGGAACAAGGCAGTTGTGATGTCAGTCCACCGTGTGGTACACACACACTCACGCTATGGGAAATTTAAAGGCACCAACTCACCTCAACATCACATTTCTGCAATAGGAAACCAGCTCAAATCCAGAGAGCACATGCAAAGTCCACCGACAAACGGGGCCGGGCCGGGATTTAAAGGCCAAACCGTGAAAGCGAGTGCCGCATCGCTACTCATCGTGGTCACGTTTAACTACACCTTACGTATAATTATCCCATCAGCTTTGTCAGTTTTTTCCCACTAGTCATTTAACCCAAATAGTCAGGACCTGCTTCAAGTCATTAAATTCCCTGATAAACCCGAAAGCTTGTTGTCCTTTTGTATTATGGACTGATGGGTTAGATTTACTTTTAGCTGCTAATTCATGTGCTCCCATTTTCTAAATGGTTAACACACAGAATAAACATTTGCCTGTAAGTGTTACTTATGGTACTGTTTATCCTAAGCGACCCCAGATAAGCCAGAGATTAACCTCTGAAGTGCTGCTATGTCTGTATTGTCCACTGGCAGCTGGGACAATTCCTGCGTCTCCTGGTTCTGGCCTTCCCTGAAAGCATGCCTGCTCAGGAAAAAAAAGCATAGATCTGATTGGATTAAATATCGTCAGGAGTCTGGCCTGCAGCAGTTTTCACATCCCTAAATGAATATACTGTTTCACCGCCTGTTCTTGCTTCCTTCTGGGCATTTCAGGCCCGCATTACCGGTTAGACCCCATGCTCGAAACCACGCACAACAATCACCTTTTTATTTTAAGTCAGTCACCTCCCTTAAGTAATTGGCATTGCTTCTTAGTTGATCAGTTAGGCTCCTGAGGATATGGAGATCTGCCCAGTTTCTTGTTATAACGAGAAAAGTGTCTGCGTGTAGCATAATCATCGTAATATGTTTGTCTTTGAACTTAATTGGAGGCTAGTACGAAATTTTACGCATTTTCATATATTAGGCAGTTTTCAATTCTCTCATTTTAGAATTTTAATATTGTAAGCTTTCATTTCATAATGCTTATGTTTAAATATATAAATATTAAAAGATAAGCATACAAGATAAGAATACAATTTACAAATGACATTTCTTTACGCAGGTATGAGTGTAATGGTTTCTAGTTATTAATACTGATCATCATTTTGAATAATGCATGTCATATTATATATTATGTTTCTGTATTGCGGAACATAAGCGGCATAATATCATCATACCCATAATGCTATTTGCTCTTGATCCATGATGAATGATGCGGATCTGTTTTCATCGCAGAAAGCTACAGGTGCCACCGGGGGCGCTGTTCCCAGGAGGAGGAATGGGAGAGTCTTCCTTGGTAAGACTGTTAAAGCATCACCGGCTGATTATGTCATTCTGTTAGGGGACTCGGATGTATTGGCTTGCTGATCATTGTATGAGGTTTTCACATGGAGCCAAGGACATACCAAGAAGTCCCCCCCCCCCAAAGCTCTAGGCCCCCCGAATCTGCCTGGGTACCCATGCCCCTCAGATGCCCCTGCGTGAAGCAGACCTCCTGCCATTCCTATGAACCGGAGGCCTGTTGTTCCTATGGGCCTAGCGGCAGGGCCCACACCTGATAAAGGGTGTCCTGTCCCCTGCCACTCTATCTGAAAAGTGACACATTGCTTTGTTTAGTGTCGGCAGCCTGCTCTGTCTCTGCTAAATTTAGGGCCTTATTGCTTCTGTAGCTGTTCAAACCCTTCAGAGCCCCTCTGCCTGGCCTGGCCCGGCTTACTCCGCCTGTTGGCTGGGGGGGGGGGTTTGGCTTACAGTGGCTTCTTCCGCCTGTCACTTCCCCTCCATCAGCTGCTTCACTCCGTCAAGCCCCGCAGAGCTCCAGTGCGCTGCCATTGGTGTTCCGCTACAGACGGGGCGAGCCAAACGGGACCCCACCTTTCCGCTTTGTTTCTACAGCACCAGGGATAGTTGCTTGTTACAGTACATAGGAAGAATTTAGTAACATTTTT
>JAODKL010000034.1:2885593-2896623 GCA_026780765.1 Petrocephalus schoutedeni | reverse complement strand
TGACTGTATTATATGTGTCCCCTTCAAAAATTGCTCATGAGAAATTTTATATTTATTGTCCCCCCCTACTGTTAAATTAAATTTACACCCATGCCTTTAAGTAAGGCTTTCCTCCCCCTTTTCGTTTTCCTTACGTAAGAATGGGATTAATATTAAGATTCAGATTAGCTTTATTTCCAGGGGGAAATTCTGGTGCATATGGCAGCAAGAACACATAGCAGGCGTATAGAGCTAGACAGACCAGGTCTGCACTCAGTATTGCTTTGAGCGGCGTTTCCCTGGACACTCTGCTCAGCTCCTGCAAACACTCTCTCTGTGCAGGACGTCCCGTTTCGCCTCGTTCCCCGAGTATCTGGTCCTGCAGATCAAGAAGTTCACTTTTGGGCTCGACTGGGTGCCCAAGAAAATTGGTGAGTATGTGGCAGGGCACCAGTGTTTTAATTTAGGTCATATGGCAGGGGGGCCGACGTGAACTTGATGTTCTAGGGCGCGTCTTAATTAATGTGTGGATTTATTGCAAGTCAGCATCTTTAAAGCATACTGCGCAAAAGCCTCTGTAATTATTTTAGCCAGAGCTGGGGCTCTGCTCAGGAGGACAGGACACAAGGCTGGGGTACACCCAGGATGTGGGGGGGAGGGGCATTTTCATAATGGAAGGTCAGATTGTTTCAGAGTTAAGGGCCTTGCTCAAAGATCCTACAGTGAACTCAGTTTGCCGCCCTGGGATTTCAGCCTATGACCTTCCGATCACAGTCACGGGATCCTAACCCACTGAGCCAAACACCATCGAAAACATCTGCTTGAGAAAGTAAATGTTATTATTAAAATGTTCTTTATTGTGAGGTCCAGAAATATATTTATGTGCTTGTCCTCTGATAGCCAGGCTGGATATCTGGCCGCTTAGCTATGGTGCAATCATGAATTAACACCAGGTTAAGGGCCATTGCTGACCTCTGATTGATTTATGGAAAATCTTTTATGAAAGTTGTGCAAACGATATTGGATAATACTTTCATAAGAAGAGAAAAATCCTGCAGATTTTCGGTAATTTTGCATTCTCTCGGGACTACACGGTTTTTGAGCTTCATAGCCCACGATTTGGGCAGCAGCTGGAACATGTACATCCAGCAGAGGGCGCTAATGCAACACGCAGGAGCTAAACAGCTCAACGTTTCATGTGATGTTCCTCGTCTTGAAATGTAATAGACAAGGGCATTTAGCAGAACGTGCTGAGGAAGCTTCTTTACAAAATTTTTTATAAGTGGCAAGAAAAAACCCTAACACTGCATTCACGCTCTTACCTGCCCTGAGAAACCCGTCACTCCTGTGCAGCTCTGTCAAACCTGAATTACTGTAGATTGCTGAGCTATCAACACTGAAAACTCTAAATGAAAAGGCAGCTGACTAACTGTGCCTCACATTATCTGAGTGAAATTATACAACACATTCTCATCGCAAAAATGCCAAGTACGTACTCCATGATTTCTCCTTTTTGTTGAGTTTTAAAAACATTTCCCCGTTGTGCTTCTTTCATCCAATTACAAAAAAAGGTTGTTCTGTTTTTTTTTTTTTTCCTTCCAGAATTTTCCAGATATTTTATTCATCCACGTGGGGAAAGTTTGAGGGTAACAACGCAGGGGCAGCAAGTGTGCGGAATCTCTATAGCAGTTTGGGGCTAAGGGCCTCACATCATTCTGCCTGGCATGGGATTCAAACCGGCAGGCTTCCGTGCATGGGGAGGGACTCGAGACCCACTAAAGCCCCACGATGCCATGCAGCAGAGAAACAAACTCTGCCATTCCTTTTTTTTTTTTATCGTGTCGATGACGACGCTCGTAATTCATAAATATAATTTAAAATCATCAGCATGTTTCAGTGTGCAGGCCGTCATGCTGACTGCACTGAATGAGGCTGTGTGTGGTTCCCTGCCCTTACAGACCTCTCCATAGACATACCAGACTTCCTGGATCTGTCTCGCTTCCGTGCCACCGGCCTGCAGGCGGGGGAAGAGGGCCTTCCTGATCTCACGCCCCCCATCGTCCTTCCTGAAGACACCCGAGGTAGGAGCCCAGCGTCCTGCTGGCCTTGCCAGTGCCCCACCCTGACCCAACTGTCAGCACAGCGGAACTGCAAGGTTACAGACTAGCGGCTCAAACCCGGAAGTGCAAATGAATGCCATTCATTTACTTAACTTTCCTCTGAAAAGCGAAACAGGAAAAACAGTTGCACACTGGTAATTTGAACAGAGCATTGCAGATAAAAGAATTATACAATTTTAATTGATTTTAAATATTAGCATTTCCCTTCTCGATATTTTAGCTATGATAAAGTGGCATGGAAAACTCTGCATATAGAGATTAGTCATGCTGGTGATTTAACAGATCAGTCACTGGTCATGACTAGCTGCACCATACCAGTAATGGGTTGGACCCCCTTTTACCTTGAGAACTGCCTTAATTCCCCATGGCATAGATTCTACAAGGTCCTTGAAACATTCCTCAGAGACTCTGGTCCATGTTGACATGACACCATCACAGACTTAGTGCAGATTTGTCAGCCACACTTTCATGATCTGAAACTCCCGTCCCACCACATCCCATAGGTTCTCTGTTGGATTCAGATCTGGAGACTTTGGAGGCCATTTGAGTACCGTGAACCCATTGTCATGTTCAAGAAGCCAGTCTGAGATGATGATTTTAGCTTTGTGGCCATTCTTGTCTGACCTCCGCCATCAATGAGACATGTTCTCCCAGAGAACCAGCCCTCACTGGATGTTTTTAGCACACTCTCTGAAAACGCTCTGAAACGAGATGATTTGTGTGAAACCCCCAGTAGATCAGCAGTCTCCAAATACCCACCTCACCCAAATCACCTTTATCCCCATTCTGGTGTTTGTGTACATTACCTGAAGCTCTTCTACACTGAGCTGCCAACATATGACTGGCTGATTAGATAATTGCTCCGACGAGCTGGTCTACCCAAGAAGGGGCCAATGAATTTATATTTTACTTATATTTTACTCAATAGAACACAGAGAAACAGCATCTCATGCAGGGTGTACCCCAGCCTGGGACTGGCTCCAGGCCCCCTATGACTGTAGCCAGCATAAGCAATGTTTTTTCAGCATTATTTAATATAAACAAGTTTCATATTCATGCTTAGTATGACTGTCTGTTCCTGTGGATTTTATATATCGGGGGTCAATCTGGGCATCTTGTTTTTATAATGATATAACATTTATTATGCTCCAGGAATTTTTAATGTGCTTTTATATGCACTCAGCCGCAAGCGTGCATTACCAAATATATGCTGTTCTTTGTCCATCCTGTTCTACTCTGATATCATGAAATGCTGCATTTTTCTTCCGGATTTATTTTGAATGGGTCTACGGGCAGCATGGTGGATCTGTAGGTATCTGAGAAGCCTCACGCCTCCAGGGCTGGAGTTTCATTATCTCACTCCAGCCCTGTGTGTATGCAGTTTGCACATTCTCCCTGGCGCTGTGTGGGTTTCCTACACATAGGCCTCTTTCCCCCAGACCAAAAGCACGCAATTTGGCGAGTTGATAAGTGACTGCTTGTGCTCTATGATGGACTGGAATTCCATCCAGGGTGTGCCCTGCCTTATGCCCTGAGCCTGGGATGGGGTCCAGGTACACCAGGACTGGATAGGAATATGGATGAGTATGTGGATGTAATGGTATCTATAATTCTCTAATACGGATTGGATGCCTCAGAATGGTGGCAGTAGATGTTAGGAGGAACGTGTGTTTGCATTTGATGTACTGGCCTTGGTCCATCATCCTGTCACTGCAGGACTGAGATACGAGTTTGCTTTTGCCAGCACTGAAGTTTCCTGTTGTTCTTGCAGTAAACTGGTAGCAAAGTTTTATGAAAAGTAATAGTTTGAATGCTAAGTGACTTTTCCCCCATGAAAGGTGTTTTGTTTATTTATGGTTAGCAGATATTATTACCAGGAGAAAAGAGAGAGCTGACGTTTTACAAATGCTTTGTAAAAGTTTTTTTACATTTATTTTCTCCTTTTTTTCCCAGATAGTTCAATGACAGATTGTAAGTATAAATATATTACATCATTTATTTTATTATTTTAGTCCCTTGAATGATTAAATTTTAAGCATGCCTTTGCAATAAAAAATATTATTTTTGATTATTAATCATAATAATTCAGCCTCAGGCCTTTTTCAGTCACATTGTCAAGTGTCCAGAATTAGAAAGCAAACAATCTCGTGTTAATAATAGTGAGTCTGACAATAGTGCATTGTGTGTGTGTGTGTACGCGTGTGTTTTTATGTCTCTTTTAGCTCCAGAAATAGACGAGTCGGCCGTGATGCAGCTGGCGGAGATGGGCTTTCCCCTGGAGGCCTGTCGGAAGGCAGTGTATTACACGGGAAATATGGGGGCGGAGATGGCCTTCAACTGGATTATAGCCCACATGGAAGAGCCCGGTAAGGGCTTCCGAAGCGCGCCCGGCCTGCAAGGGAGCCCGCGGAAGCAATGCATCACATTAACAAGGCCCGTGCGATAGGGCCAGGGCCATCTGTCACGGAGCCTGTTGGGGTGGCCGGGTCTGTCAGCCGGGCTGGGCCACCCAGGAGCCGAGCCCCCCCCGGTCTCCTGCTCCGCCCTCGTAAAGGCCTCTGAGAAGGGATGCTGAGTTTTTCCTTTAACGGCACGGACTGGTTTTGGAGTGCGGACACTTCTGTGCTGGCTACCGCCGGGGATTGTCAGCCTGTCCGCACTGAAATGCTTTGATGGAGGAGAAAAACAAAAAAACTATGCAGGTTACGTTTTTAAGCACCATGTCCGTGGAAAAATAGCGGTTTGCTCAAAAAATGATGCCCAGGATCTGCTAAACATTCCAGCTTGCCAGTAGCACTGAATACCTGGTTAATGGGGGGGGAATCAGCCCACCGGGAAAATGCCCCTTAAGGCAGGTGGTCAGTTGGAATGTCTTGGCATCTTGAATTGTGTGAGTACTGAACTGTGAGTCTCCGATCCCTTTAGACCACGGCTTCAGTGTTATTGCAGCACCTAGAAGAGACCCCAGCAAATATGGCAGGCTAGCTCGCTGTTCAAAGCTGTTCGAAAAGCTTAAGTTTTACCACTTACCATCAAACAAGGGCCGACGTCAAACGATCAGGAAAATGACCGTGGGATATTCAGATAATGACACAATTTCCGCTCACAGTTTTCTCAGAAAAGCTTTCACCCTTAATTTGACAATGATTATGGTAGCGACACAGAGTTATGCAGCAAGTGACCTTTTCTCGTGTTATTTATAGTGTGAGCAGCTACAGCTGGGTGCAGACATTCACTAATGAGGCTAGAGAGGAGTGTAAGGACTCCATGTATCAATTTTGAGTTAATTTCTTAGTTTCGGGATCCATGCAGTATATTTAAGTCTCAGTCAACTGAAGTGGCATCAGTCTTATTGATAAGGACCCGTTGTTAGGTTTTTGTCTGCAGTGTTTCTGTTTTTCTGATCACCGTGTTCTCTGCTGATGAGGAACGTCCACGTCTCCCCTGCAGACTTTGCTGAGCCGCTGCCAGGGCCCTCCCTGTCTGATTCGGGCCCTTCCAGTGCAAGTCAGGCACCCTCCATGGACAGTGAGCCCCCCGAGGAGAGTGTGGCCATCCTGACGTCCATGGGCTTTCCCCGGAGCCAGGCTGTCCGGTCCCTCAAAGCCACCGTGAGTTTGCTGAGAGGTGTATTTTTATGGCACTTCTTGTATTGGATTTGTGCATTATTATACTACATTAGTGTCATTTTTGTCCACTGTGGGTTAAGAACTTGTTTATATTCTATGTCAGAGTTTATAAAAACACAGGGCAGATGTAAATGTAATGCATCATGGGTAAAAATTAGGCTTGGCGCCTCCAGGGTTGTAGGTTTGATTGTGGTCCTTGGCTTTTTGGGCCTGGAGTTTGGGAGTTCCCTCCCATAGTCCAAAGACATGCAGTTGTGTGTAGGGCAGGGATTCTCAGACGTCTTGATCTAAGGTCTGCATCAGATTTTTGTTCAAGGTCAAAGGTCCAGAACAATTTTCAATAACAAAACAGCATTTCACAAACTTTAATGAATTAATAATAACTTTCAATATAGACGTCATTATATAGTATTAATGGGAACTTAACATAAAAACTGGTATAACGCTCACTGATCGTTTCGGTACTTTGTCATGGGGGGGGGGAGTGATTATATCTGCACTTTTTGTACTTCAAACCATGTTAAGCCTTTTGAGGTTAACCATATTGATTCATAAGGTGCCTTTACGGCTGGGTCCAAACTTGCGGTTTGGTCCGGGACCGCTGCTCTAGAGCGTGAATTTAGTGCTGTGGTGAACTGATGTGCCCCGTACTTCCTGGTACTGGCTCCTGGCTTAGTGTGATGCTGCACCAAAAAAGCATTTATGAAAATGGATGAACAGATTTGGTACTCAGCTGGGTGGAATGGGTACTCAGCTCCAAATCCATTTGGGACAGCCAAAGTCAGTCGGATAAATACCTCACCTGGATCCTGTCCTCTGTCAATATCTAAAGTTATATTAATGTTATAATATTTAAATAAAAGAATTGTGCAGATTTGTTTATGTCACATAAAATATGAGGATCCAGAGTTGGTGTCTGTATTTCATCAGAATCCAAAATGATTTTATTTTAAAGCTGTAATCTTCTGATGGATTTGCGACTGATTGCCAGTCCCAGGAAGTGCAGGGCTGGGGGGCCCTGAGTGGATGGGCTGGAGAAACTTTCATTGACGGCAATGTCACTGGATGGTTTTCAGAACAACAATCTAGAGCGAGCTCTGGACTGGATCTTCACGCACCCTGACGGTGAGGAGGAGAGTGAGTCTGTGTCAGACGTGGCTGACACGGAACCCAACGACAATGCCTTCTCCAGTGCAAACGCGCACAGCGACTCCACACTGTCCCCTGATCAGGACCCGGCCGGGCCCAGGATCAAAGATGGACCTGGCCGTAAGTGTCCTGCCAAGAACTTTCTTGGCATGGTAGATGTACTGTAGACGGCTAAATAAATCTGCTGCGATTAAAATGGGAATCAGGACCATAATGACTCTTAAAAGTACCCATACAGTCAATGCCAAAGGACTGGGCATTTGGTATTCATATCACCTAAGTGAGGCTTCAGTCCAATAGCAGTGTGCTTTAAACATCTGATATACTTTGCAGGATCCATTCTATTATGATGGCCATAACTGAAGAAATCCTAATATAGCCTGATTATTGACCAGTACTGCACAGTCATTTGTCATTGGTACTGATTAAGAAAATATTCTAGTAGTCTGGGGTATTTGCTCTTTTAGGTCACTGGTGAGAGAACATTTGCCCAGAGTAAAATGATGCGTCTTCCATGTTTTGCTTATCTAGGTTTACATGTATGCTGTTTTTTTCCATATAACTTGTAATGGCTGTCTGTATTGAAGTTAAAATTTGAATGTTGAGAGTCATAATTACTAACAAATTGCTCAAGTGATTTATTAAAGTCTGGCTGAAGGTAGCAGAGGTTAATAATCATGATGTCACAGAGAGGAGAAACTTACAGGTTAGTCTCCAGGTTCCAAAAGCCCAATTGTTATTCAAGTTCATCATCAAAAACTAGGCGCAGTTAAATCTAAAACAAAAACTACCACCCAGACCACAACAACTTGAAAACTAGACTTTTATCTGAAGGCATTAAACTGTAACATTTAATGTGGCCCAAAAGCATGTAATCAGGGTTACCGGGGATGTCCGTTAGTATTCAGACAAGGGAAAAGGTTAGTGATTCTGTTCGAGAGTCTGTCTGTGACACAAAAGCCTGTAGTTAGTTTTCAGTTTCAAACGTCACCAGCTTTTTTTGCTGCTGGACCCTGGCAACGATACCTTTTTTTTTCTTGCCCTGGGCAATTGGCCATGTTACCCTTATCAGGATCCACACATGGAAACGACAGTGAAATAGCAACCATAAATATCTCCATAAGCTTTTATGGACAGTTATTTTTGGAGCCAGATGGTTCTTTATATTCTACACTTTAAATATTAATGCATTTTCATTTTTTGCCCTTTTACAGGATATGAACTTTTTGCTTTTATAAGTCACATGGGAACCTCAACAATGTGTGGCCATTATGTATGTCACATTAAGAAGGAGGGCAGGTAAGCAGGACCCAAGGCTCTGGCTGTTCAGCTTGCAATAAAATCCAGTCCAGTTGTGAAAATGTAAATGAGCATTTTTAAACGGACAGCTCTCACATATGTACAATTAATTTATTAATCTCCAGCAATCCCAGTTTGTAAAACTGCTGCACTCCGTATCAGTGTTTTCCCAACCTGGTCCTCAGGGACCTGCAGACAGTCCAGGTGTCTGCTTCCTCCCAGCTGGGAGGGAGCAAAAATGTGGACCGGTTGTGGGTTTCCAAGGACTGGATTTGGAAACGCTGCTATGTATGATACAATTGATACATAATGTATGATACATTAATCAAGTAACCTGTAAGTAAATTGCTCTGTAAATAATGACCCTTTTCCCCCCTGTAGGTGGGTAATATACAATGATCACAAAGTCTGTCTGTCAGAAAGACCTCCAAAGGACATGGGCTATATTTACTTTTACCATCGGTTGCCTAGTAGCTAGATGGAATCTGCACGCGCTAACCTCAAAAGAGTATCGCCGACTTCTACCCCAAATAAGAAAACGTAACCGATGAAAGCAATGAAAACGCCAAAACCAAACCAGCAAAGAGAAGGACGTGGGGATGCAATGGACTGATGTCAAACGCTGCGTACAGGCATACATGGTCAAAGGAGAACGTATGGTACATATCATGTTACTCATTGTTTTTTACTTACCCCTTTTTTTTTTGTGACAGTAAAAAAAGAGATGCGTGCAATCTGGGTTACTGATATAGTGACCCAAATTAGACAGTATTACATATCTTGTATGCCTTCAGACCCATAGGAAAGATATTTTCATGTGTGAGGTTATGATAAATTTTTAGGGTATCAGTTTAACAATCCAGCTCTTGAGGAAGTGAACTCAGAGTGATATCTCTGTATGTGAAAGAATGTTATTCCGTTTGAACACTAGTGGGCGGTAGAGCTGAAAGTAGGGGTACTGCAACTCTAATTCATCAATGGGGGTAAAAAAAAAAATTATATTAATCTCAATGGTTCAGAGGCAACTTCCAATATCCCTCCAAAAAGACTACAATTGTTAGATGTTGATAAAGTACTGTTTCGACTTTCAGCACCCTTAAATCCAAACGTCTTCCCATGGACGCCATTGCAGGTGGGAACCATGCGCATTTAGCAAGCTGGCTGGGGGGGGGGGGCAGAAGTTTACGTTAAATGGTGCTGGGGCGTATCGCACCAATCGGAATTCAGCGCGCTGGAGCTTCACTTACGCGTGGTCCTCATGTCTGCACCTCGGTCTTCATTCATAGACTGTCTGCATCTTTCATATGGAAACTGGTCAGAGGCATGCTTGTTTTACATCTAAGCACTTTCGTTCAAACAAAAGCATTTAGTTTTGTTTGGAATATAATTGCACACACTTCCTCTTATTTTAAATGTAAAACGGATGTTTTAAAACCCATATTTTGGTAATGGATCCATCCCATTTTTGAAACACTATGGAAAGCTGTTTGTTTAGCAGACAGGGCAGCCAGCCAAATGTCATAAAAAAATATGAATTTAATTTTTCTGTGACTGAAGGCCTAAACATTAATACCCCCCCCCCCCCTTTTTAAAATAAGCCACGTGACTGTGCCTGTAATTACAATTGCCCTACAGTAGAATACATTGCTGTAAGTGGAAACCCCATTGGTTCATTGTGTTATTTTGCCGGTCCCAGTTCACTGTATACAAAGCAGGAAGTACTTTCGTTTAACCCTGGGGAACCCACAACACTCATCAAAGTGTTTTTTTTTTCTTTTACTTTACAGCCCAGTGTAACTACCATATACGACTCAAAAACGAAAGTAAAAACTGATAAGGTAGGGTCAAATATGACCCTGTGGGTTTCCCAGGGTTAATATTACACTGATATATTTTCTCCAAAAGCCTTTAAAATGAAACGGTTACCATACAACAAATAACAGTGTTTTGCTGTTACCATAGCAATATTCCATGATGATAGGAGGACCGTGGTTCTTCTGGTAAATATGCAGTTCATTACTCCAAACTGAGGCTTCAGCTATGTACAGATTCAGGTCTATAAGAGAGATACCCACTGAATGTATTGCTTTTGGTGCTTATTGTTATAAAACTTTTCTGGACGGTTTGTTCTCAAAGGAAATCCTGAAGTTATTGCGCTTGCCATGTTAAGTTTACCTTTAATTCATCTCATACATGTATATATTTCATTTTGCGCAATATTTGACGTATTTGACTTTGTTCAAGCAAATTGATTTAGCGGTGGGAATTTCAGTGTTTTTTTCTTTTTCTTTAATTTTGTCCCTGTGGGGGGAGTAATCAGATTACAATAAGGTTCTAAAATTCTGAAGGGGTCCTGAACTATTACGATGGTCGTTATACTGACCTCTTGAATTTTGAATCTGGGAGTAAAGTGTCACATGTGCGATTTTACCTTAATATAATGTACCTTTAATTCATGATATTGATATTTGTGCCAGATTCATATTAATATTCTGTATGAACACATTTAAATATGAATCTTAATTGCTTATGTACTATATCTCGGTCTACCCAAATGCTTATTTTGGCCCTCACACACAAACACACACCCACTTTCTCTTTAACATAATGTTTTCCATCTGTGCCCTCCACTGTAATGCATCTTCGGCAGCAATCTTGACGTGGGTCTCTCGGTTGATTATCTAACTGAAGATTTGAATAACGCACCACTTGCTGTCTTTTTATTTCATTTCACCGTATTTTTTTTGAACGTGACTATGCCATTTTTTTTTTTAAATAGTCAACAGTCTGCTTGTGACAAGTTGATGGAAATCAGTTTGTTTAAGTGTTGAAAAGACCTGTATTAATTGAGATC
>JAODKL010000034.1:2857343-2870852 GCA_026780765.1 Petrocephalus schoutedeni | reverse complement strand
CCCCCCCCACCACCCCCCTTTAGGGATCAATTATATTGCTGGGTTTCATTTTAAATAAAACTGTAGGACGCCCCCCGGAGCAGGCCTGGATCGGGAGGGGCTGTGTATTAAAAACCACAGCATCGTCAATCAGGAAAATACAGTGTGCTGCAAGTGACGCGTCAGTGCCCGCGGGGATCTTCGCCAAACAGACCGCTGGGGGAGAAAGATGAACTGCGGCTTGGGTAGATCACCAAATCTCCAGCTTAGTACCATTTCCCATCCTGCTGATTTAGGACTCACACTGGACAGGGACGCTATCCCGCTGCACGCCTTTTGTCTGACTCCTGCAGACACAGTTTCCCCATCTTGCTTTCTGCCAGAATAAGCCAGGGCTTCACGTGTGTTATTAGAGGAATAGCACGCTGAGAAAGTGGAAGTCACAGATGCAGAGCTGTCGTCCGGATAGGGCGGCGTGCTCACCCAGCGGTGCCCCGAGGGTCACTGCCGCTGCCATGCACTTACAGCCCAGCAGCTCTCTCATACTGGGGGTGAAAGTTGCCCCTTAATTGGTAGCTGCAAGACGGAACAAATTGCTGGCTTCTTCATGAGGTGCATTAATATTCCCCAGCGTGATGGCGAGATGGAGACTTTTGGGGGCAGACTGAAGCGATTGCTGGCCTGCAGCTCCACAGGGAGTACGAAGCCTATAAATCCTAAGCCGCTGGGACTAAAACTAAAATTCCCATGAGAAATGGGACAACCTGTGCGGGATGAGGCATGGGACACCCTCTGTGGGATGAGACATGGGACACCCTGTGCGGGATGAGGCATGGGATACCCTCTGTGGGATGAGACATGGGACACCCTGTGCGGGATGAGGCATGGGACATGCTGTGTGGGATGAGGCATGGGACACCCTGTGCGGGATGAGGTATGGGACACGCTGTGTGGGATGAGGCATGGGACACTCAGTATGGGATGGGACATGGGACACCCTGTGTGGGATGAGGCATGGGACACTCAGTATGGGATGGGACATGGGACACCCTGTGTGGGATGAGGCATGGGACACTCATCCGCCTTCCAACAGCACCCAACAAAAAACCTGTGCTTAGTCATCGTGTCTTATTCATAGTGTCTAATTCATCGTGCCTTCCAGCAGAAGCCCTGCATCACACATTCTCAGGCTGACTTCCACAGCCCACTCACACCTTTGTAGCTTTAAGTCTCTGCTGATGTGTAAACGTGAGATGTGATGTGCCATATGCGGCGTGCTGCCAGTACCTGCCAATGCCTCATTCACACAAACCTCATTATCAATCAAGATTCTACAGGAAATTCCCTAATAGAGACAAAACAGTCTATTGCTGTTCCAGTCACTCGTTCACCATATACTGTAAGCTAAAGTTGAGGTAAAAATACCTGAAGACCTACTGATCTGAAATCTTAATTTCATTCTTTCTTTAAACTTGCAGTTAGTGTATTCAGCACAGGCGAACTAGGCAAATATGGCTGAAATTCTATGCCAAAAATGTTGACTAGCATTCGAGGAACCTGCTATCAGAAAGCAGCACTTACATGACTAGATTTGCCCGAATGATCATGTTTGGCTGTGAAAAGCAGCAATTAGCAAGTAACAATCAAGCCCAAGCAGAAACATAACAATTCCAGGACTTGGATTATTCCTCCAGACAGATCTCCATTCTTTACATGTTTGCATCCCTATCATTGTGAGGGCTCTCCATTCATTTTGGGCATACACCTTATCCCAAATTTGCCGACCTTAACCGCTACTCATCCCTAACCATAACCATGAGTAACCAAACAAAATACTTTAGACATTTTTAGTTTTTTGACTAAATTCTGATTTTTGTGGTCCCCACAAGCTAAAACATAACAGGCTTTCTGTGGACATTTGGTCCTCACAATGTACAAAATGCACCCCTCCCTCCCACGATCAGCTTATTTGGGAACCTGCATGTTCACAGGTGGTCCCTGGCGACGCTATCAAACCATAGCCTAAGTCTGTGTGTTTTTATAAGTAGACTCTTGCATATTAACAGCAGATTGGAACGCATGCAGCTCTGATTTAATTAAATGAAATAGGCAGTTACATAATGAAACAGATTCAGTTATCATTTCTAAACAAATTTTACACCATCTAGGTGCATGAAGTCCAAAAGAAAATACATCTAGATTGTACATTGAATTCTAAAAATCTCATTAAAATGATTAATTGTCATTGCTGACACACCACAGCACACATGTCCTCTGTATTTAACCCATATGTGACACAATGGTGGGCAGCTAAGTCAGCTCCCAGCAAGCAGTGCCTTGCTCGGGGTACCTCATTGGTCAGGGATTCAAACCAGCAATCTTTCAATCACAAGTGTGTTTACCTAACCATTAGGCCAATACAGTTTATTTGTATTCATACAGACTGTAATGATTTAAAAATTAACGTTAATATTTGGATATCTCCAAATATCCTGAATCATAGAAAAAATGGTAAATGTCTAAATCTCTGTATTTAAATAAACATGTCTCTACACATTCTCTCCTTAATATCTTAATAGGCACTATACTGTATCATACCAAAGTACAGTAGTGTTCCTTGTACCTGTTTTTTGTATGCAAGCTCTGCCGTGGAATGCCAGGTTTCTCCTGCATGGGGCACTATTGGTCACTCACCCAACATAAACCTCTGCATGGTTATCAGTGCAAAGTACTGTGAGCATTCCTTAAGATTCCTAAAGGTACATTTGTGTAGATCAGATGTATCTGGATGTTCAACAGAAAAGGTGAAGGGGGACAGACATAATTTTCAGTCTCGTTATTTGCCTTATTCCTGGTCCGGTAGAAATCATGACCATAGCTCTATCACTGGAGTACCATGTGGGACGTCTGCTGCAGGTCACGTCCGTGTAGTACTCAGACATAAGAAAATATCAAGTTCAGCATTTTTTTTGTCTTAGGCTCATTAACATAAATATCCGATGAAACTCGGCTACTCTCAGTTTCATTAATGTAACTTCTTCCTCGAGAAAATGAATTGTCCTTCCATTGTCCTCCCGTCGTCCTAACATACATCAGTAAGCACCTGCTGCAGGCAGTCATTGGCTCACACAATGGCAGCCCCATTGAAGCACTCAGTAAGGATCACTCAGACAGCCAAAGCTGAGCCGCTTCCTACTATGCTAATCAAATCTGAGGCACGGCCTTAAGGTCATCCCATCTTTCCAGGGAACGTGCGCTGTGCTATCTCTACGTGCCAGAAAACACCCATCCACTGAGGTAAGCTTGTGGATTTTAGAACTAACCCCTCATGTCCTTTTATTTAAATAGAATGACTTCCTTCTTTATAATAATTTCCATAATCCCAAACAGTTTACCCAGTGAGATCCTGCCTTTCCCGTGGCCTCAGCTTCACTGTGAATGAAACGCTATGATCCTCTTTTCTCAGAGGTAATTTCTATGTTATCCTTCTCTGTGCTATCTTCCTCTGTTAATTTTTCTATGTTGAATGCATAGCGACTGTAACTATTCTTACATGATGGACATTTCGGGATTTAACTCTCGCGACTCAGATCCCCATGAACTCCATTCATAAGGTAACTGGAATGAATGAATGACTGAATATTAACATAATGCCACTATATTCGGTCTCCAAGAGAAAAGGTAGGCCTTTGACAGATATGGTGGTTGCACTGTTGTAAAATACACATAAAATATGCTTAGTAAGTATGTAGGGTTGGTATGGTGAGTAGCCTTGCACCTCAGTGGATTAGGACTGTGACCGGAAGGTTACTGGTTTGAATCCTGGGGCTGGCAGACTGATATCTGCCATTAGGCCCCCCCAATGCCAGGGACACTGTATACTGGCTGACCCTGTGCTGTGACCCCCTCACCTGCATGTATGTCTCATGGAAAGCAAGACGGGCTAGGCAGATGGACCGTTAACCACACAGGGGTGGGCAATTCCGGTCCTGGAGGGCCGAGGTCCAGCATGGTTTTGGTGATTTCCCTGCTCAGAAACACCTGGTTCACCTCCCGAGTTAATTGTCAGGGTTCACTTAAACCTGACAATTACCTGGTGAGGTGAATCAGGCATTTCTGAGCAGGGAAATCACCAGAACGTGCTGGGCCGCGGCCCTCCAGGACCGGAATTGCCCACCCCTGACCTATGGGTATCACCACTATAACCTATTGTGTAGGCTTCCTCTCCCAGTCCTAAAGCATGAGGTGAATCAGTGCCTCTGAGCCTCGTGATGGACTCCCATTGCATTCAGGTAGCCCCCTACTAATGTACTTCCTGGGAAGGGCTCCAGGCTTCTGATACCTCTGTACTGAGTGAGCAGATGGATGAGAGTACTGTATGGAGCACGTTATTTTGGGAAGTCTGTGACGATACAGGAGACAGGTCCTCATCTAGGCTTTGGACAAACCTGGACCCGAAGGGGTAACTTCAAATGTCGCTCTAGCGTGGTTCCTGTACCCTGGTGCCTATTCCTTCCCTTCACAGTGGTGCTCAGCATAAGGTAATTTATCATAGCTACAGCAAGAAGCATTGAACACCATGCAACCTGCTTCCTCTACGGTGAACACAGAAGGGAACTTCGGCTATTTCCAGGCTTGGTCACAAGAAAAAGCAGCGGATGCAAGAGTCCTGTGAAGGTTTGTGGAGAAAGTTACAAAGCACAGGTGTTCGAAAGCTCCGCGGTTATGTAATGGCAGGGCAACAGCACTCTGTGTACTTCACAAGCAAGGGATCCTGCATCCCGTGTCACGCATGCAGGGTCTGGTGGGTACGTGATTTTGATCTTCTGAGAGAGAGAAAAAAATTTTAAAGAGTGAAGAACACTTTAAAGGACCTTGTGTCCAAGAATATTTCACATCAGGGTTCTTATAAATTCTAGAACTCAGGGCTGTAATTTGTGGGCCAGAGCCTTTCAGTAAACAAGTCTGTGGGGTCTGATTACTGAAACTGGAACTGGACCAGACACTGATATGTTAGGCACAGATGTATCTGACCTAATTAGCCCTCCCATTGTCGTATGATGGAAAGGTGTCCCATTCGCATAAGGTATCATCTGAGATCATTCATGCCATGCCCCATTTATATTTCCATCCAGTGTCTGAAATTCAGCCAAAAGGAGTAACTGATCCCAAAGTTCCTGTTGGTGTTAGTGTGGCTGCAAGTGAGCAGCGATAACAGCAAGCCAAAGGGACTGTGGAAAAAGGGCATGACAAGTATAGCAATAAATAAGGTGGTGGGGGGGATGTCCTGGGGATGGAAGCATTGTTATGCACTGGGCCCTGGCACTTACGCTAAAAGGCTCTTTATGGCTTTAATTGTATGATCAGTAAATTTCCTTAGAAAAGAAAAAAACACTCTGCCCATTTGTACCCTCAAGCATGGTAATAACCCTTATTTTTAAAAATAGCCATCTGTATTTACAGACGACTGTCTAAATGTTTGCTGAATATCCTAGCAGATTAATGTAATTAATTACCGTCTTACCGACTGAAGGGACCCTTACCTCTACTGCTGCTTTGGCTCGCTCAAACTCCTCCTCCAAGGACTGGTTTCGGGACAGCAGCGCGCTACCCCACCTCTGCTCCTTCCTCAAGTGGCCCTGTCAGGTGTCAGGCGAGACAGACGTGCCTGGTCAGCCGTCACCCCCTTTACGTGCAGAGAGGGAGGCCTGCATTCACAGCATTGTGATGGGCCAAGGAGGCCGCAGGAGCAAGGCTCGTATCCCCCAACCTGTGACTGATCTGGGCCATGCAGCTCTTTCGCCCTCTCATTTAACTAGAAAGTCACCGGCCCCAGTCAACCAGGCCGCTCTGCAGTGTGACGGGTATCCTCTGTTAATGCCGTGAATGTTACAGGGGTGAGCCAGTCATGCAAAGTGCAAAATAAACCTTTTGACCAGATGGTTAAATGCTACAAGGTCGAGTAGCTTCGGGTAAATATTAAGGTCTGAATGCTGTTTTGTGAAAAACATCAGCTGCACAACAAAATAACAGTGACGTTATGCAGCATTGCTGGCCTCTGCCTCTCTGATTGCTGCATGTCCTTGGTCAGGTCTGCTGAAAGCCTTAAAATAAGCTCTCCAGACTTCAAAGAACATCTACTTGAAAGGACTGAGCTCCATTCCTTGCCTTTCAGTGTATTTTGATTCTGGCCCCTGTATTGACATGGCCACTCAAGTGCAGCACATCCAAAGTGGAAAACTGTAAGCTAATTATTATACTGATAAGGCCACATACTTTGTTCAACATTCTCAATGCCGAGTTACAGGATCCAAGCAGAAAAGACGTACACATGGGGCACATAACACAAGGCCAGGAAGATTTACCTAAATGAGTGTTTCTCAACCTGGTCCTCCAAGACCCACAGATGGTCCACAGTCCCAGTAAGACTTTCTAAGCTAGAGGAGATTTTCAATGCATTTTAAAATAATGGGGTGACGCTATCTGGTGAGCGTGATTCATTATTTATCATAAATAATGGCCATGTAGATCATGACAAGAAAAGTGTTTACCTGAGAAAAATGCAGAGGCTCCACTTCAGCGTTGGCATTAATTTCAAATGTGTTTTTTGAGGCTGAATCTGATGGAGCTCTGTACTCCGTGGACCTGGGGACAGGAGATAAAAACCATGAATCTCCAGCTCCTGTGTATGGTTGCTTTCAGCGACGAGCTGGCACATTTCCGGTTCACAATGCATTTTAAACTGATCCACATACGCCTTTATTACTGTAAAATCTCTTGTGAAATTTGGATCTTCTGAACAGGTCGAAATGTTCGATCTGAGAGGTATCTGGAGATTCTTTCTTATGTCTGTTACATTGAGCCTGGAAATTAAACACTTAAAGAGAGATTGTTCACGCTCCTGCTTAATCTTTTTATTAAATTGTTTGGGTTACTATAAAATTATTATAGATTATTATTCTTTATTTCTCATTAGCAGGGAAAATGATCACAGGAATATAATAAGAACAAGAGGAAATTGCGGCTAATCATAGTATTATATTATACTCATTATGTCTGATTCACATATATATAGTTTACAGGCATTAATATTGTTAAAATGCTTAATATCCGCCGTTATCTGAAACATAACAACAGGTAGTCGTCTTGATTGGTTAAAGAACATTGCTGATTGTAACTAGGTTTCAGCTTGTTCTATTCTGTTATAACTGTTTCTCTGTGAAACACAAGCCTTCAGAGCGTAATTTTGAGAACGTTGCATGCCATACCCAGATGTAAACACTTCCTGACTGCGTGTTCTTCTTTTGACAAATTACACCCACTCTGTAGTATAGCTCGTTATTTCTGCAGCTTTTGCAGACAACATTCTGCAGTTCTGCATTGTTTTTGAGCTTTTGCACAGCACACTTACAAACCTGTGGCAGTTTGTAAACGCAAAGGAACACACTGACGGAAGAGCCCGGCGACTGGAGTCTCATGCAGGAGCAGCCTGCTTACCAAAGGAACTCGTTTGAGGAGTTCTTTGACGAGCGCCTCTTCTCCAGCCTCCATTTCCTGCTGCTGTTTCTCTCCGGGTGGAGGTTCAAATCGTCCCATCTCTCCAAGGGACAGGGATTATTGGCTGAAACACACCAGCAGGAAATCAAGGCCGCCGCTTTATTGCGGAAACACCACGTCCGAGTGGCATCATGCAAGATTCATGACAGGACATTAAATTCTGCCCAAACCTTGAAAAAAGACAATCATTCAAGTTATAAGACCCACAGCCCCAGTGTAGAGTTGCTGCATCAGTATCCTATAAGAGATGTGATGTCTTATTACATTTTTACTTATTTCAACCCATATTGTCTGGCGTGGACAGTTTTAAATGACCTCATATTACCTCAGATCTGTTAGTCCCTAACTGAGTTACACACACACACACACATACATACACGCACACACATACACACGTCTGTATTCCTATCTTAGTGAGGACTGTCCATTCATTTCTATGGGAAAAGCGCTAATCCCAATCATGACAGCTTTAACCCCAACCCAGCCCTAACCTTAACCATAAGTAACCACACAAAATACTTCCAACAGTTTTGCTTTTTTGATCGCATTCACAGAGTTTTATTAAATTCATTTTATCCAAATGATGACCTGAAAAAATATCTTCAAAAGTAAGGAAGCAAGCAAACACACACACACACACACACACACACACACACACACACACACACAGAGGAGGCAGGATTCAAAGCACAGGGTAATGCCCATAACCCTTTTTCCTAACCAAAACTTTTATAGAAAGTAAATTCCAAACTTCTGTGGCCTGTCACTTAATGCATGCATGCCATTCCTTAGTGACTTATTAGGACTGGGTAGCCTTTGATCGCACCATTTGCCTTCAGTGATACGTCAGTACGATCCACAGAGCTACCGCAGAGGGCGAGCTCCTGAAACTCAGCACCTGCGTCCACCGACATCCTCTCAGGTGCGCGGGAGCAGGTGGCACTATGCTCAACGTCCACCTGGATCAGCTCCGTCTCGTCGGCTCTCTTCCTGTGGGGGGGGCTTTTGAGGTTCTCCCCACTCAAGGCCATTAGATTCTTCCTCTCGTTGCAATTTCTCCTCTCGCTGGGATCACTGAGGTCCAGCAAGTCCAAGGTTGAGGACAGGACTAGAAATAAGAAATTAAATGACCCTTTGGTTTTTTAAAGTTTTTAAGTTTTTTAAAGTTTTTAAAATTAGATTAAATTGGCAATGACACTTCAGTTTTTCCAAATACTGTGAATAAGTGATTGCATGAATAACCATATATAAACCTCAGCAATGTAATCACATGACCCCTGGTCACGTGACCTATACTGAAGGTCATTGGTGCCTCTGTCGCTCCACTAAATGGCTGTAACAAACACAGACATTAGAGATACTGTGAAAAGGGCACCCTGGTTCAATGGTGTATTTATCCACCAGGCTGGCAAGGACGGTGTCTCTTTTACCATAATGCATTCCCTTTTTACAGCATTTCTATCATATTTTAATTGCTGGTTAGCAAAATATTACCCCTTACTGCTTTACAAGCAAACATTAGTTTTAGACAAGTTTCATCATGATAAGCCTCTGCAATAAAGTGCTACTTCCAAATTAGCAAATAAATTCCAAAGCCTCAGCACTGATGGCAATATTCCATTTTCTTAAAGTGAATTAATGTAATTTAAATTGCAGGACTGCATGCTTTGGAAATACTGCTGTACTTTCTGGATCATGCACTGCAAATTAGCAAGTTCAATGTTCCTCTTTGTATAAGGGAGGCAGAATCAACGAAACCCAAATAAATCACGGAGGTGTGCAACATTTAAAATTACTGCTCTGAAAATGTAGTGTACACTTGCTTCTCTATTATTTAGAACAAGTGATGGTCAGATGGCTGAAGTCTGTATTCCAAGGCTAACAGCTAATCTCTAACCGATTTATACCTTGATAACTGTGTTTTAAGCAGAGATATTTTTCCATAATTTTTCAATATATTAAAGTCAATGAGTACTGAATTTAACTACAGCGAAATCAAAGTCTGTTTTTTAAAGCTTAGCTTTAAAGCTTATGGTTAGGGGGCCGCCATTTTTGGCCAGGTGGCTGGCGTGAGATTTTCGATTCGAGACAAGTCTGCACACACATCTACATGTATGTATGAGTTGTATTACCTTGACCACAGACGTGTGAAGTTGCATATAAATGTGTAATGTGCGGTCAGCAGAAGTAACTCATGGGCCAAAACAGGCACACTCACCCACACGGTAAAGTAAACAGTCTCTGGTCTATAATCTAAGCATTAGTGTCACGATCTGTCCATGTCTTCCTGTTGTGCCACGCCCCTTGTTACCCACGTGAGTATGTTTCCCGATTGTTTTCTTGATTGTTCCCAGCTGCCCCGTGTTCCGTCCGTGATGTCTCGTGTATTTAGTCTGCCCATGTTTAGTCCCCAGGGTCGGTTGTTGTGTGTACTAGAGATGCATGTCTCCGTACACCGGTTCACGGTTCCCCGTTGTTGTTCCTACGTTCCAAAGCCTGTGTATTCTACGGAATAAACGTCTGTTTTCCGAAACCGCCTGCATCATGGGTCGTCGATCCAGGCACAACCGTGACAATTAGCTTCCATAGAAGCGTAATTAGGTGTTCAAACCAATGTAGTTCATAAACGGAACTACTTCAAAAACTAAATCATAACCCAGTCATGAACAAACAAGTATGTAACACACATTACTGCCAAATTTGGTTTTCAGTATAATTGATGCTTTTCAGATTTCTCAATAATTCTATGCTCATGTCAACAGCAATTTTGGAAGAAACTGCACATTTTTTTCATAAAAAATGTATATTTGTGATATAGAATTTGTCACACAGAGTATGTGTATAATGTGCGTGAAAAGATGTACGCTAAAATTCAGAAGAAATTTATTATCTACAGCTGCCTAATGTGTAGATATTTTGTGATATATCTTCCTACCCATAACATCAATACCAAAATTATGGTTTTAGTTATCTTATCTAAAACACAATAACACAAAATAGCAATATTTCAATCTCTGAGATTTTCCTGACTTTTTACCATAATTTTTGCTTTTTGCGTTTTAGATAAGATAACTACAACTATTCCCAGGGCATCTGAATGGCTTTTTATTTTGGTTCAGCCTGTCTTTATTGCTTACTGAAGCTGAAGAGTATAGCTGGCTTTAGAAGCCTGTAACGTAATATCAAAATTTCTGTCATATTAAATCATTCCAGTCTACCTCTAGGTCAACAACAAGCCATCAAACATGGAAGCTGGTAGCAGAGAAAAATATGGCTTTAAGAATTCTAAATCTGACACTTCCACTTCAAACCGTCTATATTGATTCCTGTGCACTGCAGCTGGTCTTTTGACTGAAAAGTACAAATATATGTTCTCAGCAAACACAACATAGTATGCCAAAAATGCTGTCATTAGGCTTTATTTTTTTTTATAAACCTGCATTTATCTGTTACAAAGAACATCCAGAAATCAATGTCTTTTTCGGGTCTTTCGGATGGCATTAGCTGGGCTTTTTCATAGTACCTTAAAAAATGGATGGTCACCAACAGTCCTAAAATGCTCCAAGCTGGTTTACAGCTGTAGACAAATTCACACACACATAACCTGTCAGCCCCCCCCCCCCAAGACAGAGAGTCAAAACAATCAGCATGAGTTTTTTTGTTATATATTGATTTTTATATCAAAAGTTGTTAATTCATGACAATTCATGAAATGCTGCAATATTATAGAAAATTCTTGCGGGTCTTTGACCAAATCTGATGCAGACCTTTGATCACAAAGTTTGATCACAAAGTCTGTGAAGCCCTGCTCTGCATGCTATTTGCTATCAGAGCAGTCGTGAGCAGAACAGAAACCACCGGAGGGAGAAAAACTGCAGGGAGAGAAACTTCTGAAGAAGCCGGGGGAGTCTGCGGGGACGGTACCTGCCGTGTTGGACGTCACGGGGCGGGCGGAGCCGTCGCACTTTGTGTCACAGAGGAAGTCGTCAATGGAAGGGCTCAATAGAGGCCGGCTCTCGTGCTGCTCAGCCACCAGCTGGAATTGGAAGCGAACAAGGGTATCCCTGGTAAATCAGCAGACGTGGCACCATTCCGCCTCCCTGCATGAGCAGGAGAATGCCCAGATTGCGCAGGGGTTTGTGTGACCCCCTGCCACTGCTGCTATCGCACTGCTCCCAGCACCCAGCCCGTTAACCACCAGCGTAGCCTCTTCTTCCTTCCATTCTACAGCAAGTCCCGTTGAAAACAGCAATTTTAGGGAGTGCTTTCGTACGGTGATGGCTATGTGCACCTCACTAAGCCAGGCTTGCCAGCTCACACGCATCTGGCATGACACTCACGCTTTCAGACTCTCACACAAAACCTATATTACTCCATTATAAACCTAAAATTAGCTGCATCAAAAGCTTTGGGGTAGTTTGCACACTATTTCTTGGTAATAAAACTCATGCATGCATGTAAATGAATGTATGTCGAATTGAAAATCTCACGCCAGTCAGCTGACTGTTGACAACCCTGCTAACCAGTCAGCAGGTCAGGTAAGGTTTGTCTGGTAGTTCTCACAGTGGGCTCACAGTGACACTGCAACTGCAGGAGAAGATGCCCTGCACCCGGGGTCCTGCTGATAATCACAGGAGAGCCGCCTGTCATCAGCTACCTCCTCCTGTACTTCATTAAGTCACACAGAAGGCCCCCGAATTCGGCCCTTTCATACGACTCCTGCTGCCTGCAGAGACCATTCATTTCCTTACACTTTTCGCTGCCTAAGCATTTCGCCTGTGCATCTATCCCGCTGTGCGGCGTGGCTTCACCGGTATTCTCTCATCAGAAGTTTTGTTTCATCATTTTCTTGCAAACTGTTCTGAGCATCAGTAGCTCTGCTACATATATTTGCTGTTCTGCAAGATAGTCTAAATCAACATTCTCAAATAGTGTGGATATTACGAAATGTATGAGACACACATACCTACATGTACAATGGAAAAAAATTGCTTCTTAGCCTCATGCAACATAATTCAAGTCAAGCCAACTCATGTATTTTTACGGAGGTCATTTTTTTTCTTTATATATAAGTATGCTTAGTGTCTGTGAGCTAAAAGCACCCCATTATCTCTTATACAATGTCATCTCCATATTTATTCCTCATTTTTTACAAATTTTTTACAAAGTATATCTCAGCATAGATAGACAACCACCAAATACAAACATAACAGTAGGTGATATACTGAAGCTGTGGTTCATACACAGCACTGCACTTTTTATAGGCTGAACTTTCCACAGACACAAATATCACCATCGACCTTCCTCCCCTCTGTTATCAGTTGCTTCAAACACAATGAGCAAACTTTATACCTCCCAGCCCAATGAGAGGGACCTGCCTGTTTTACTGCACACCGCTTATCAAAGTCCGGAGGAATTTTGGATACTTGGATAGTCTCAATTTTTTATATTTCACACACAGCAATCCCTTTGCACCTTGCCTCCAGGGGGTCATGCCTCAGGTTCGAATACCTCTGGCCTAAGTTTTTGCTACAAGCTAAAATTAAAGCAGCAAGGATGCATAGGTCATTTTTAAACGATCCTACATGCGCAGATTGTAGGTGTGGACCCCTAACAGTCGTGATGACACTTCCAGTTCTGCCAGCTTCTTCATGGCTAATTAGCGTCCCTGACCTTTTATTGTCAAATTGAAAGATCTCTAAAATAATTGTATTAAATAAATAGTTATGTATTTGGTTTGGTACTAATGTCAGTCGATGCAAAACATTTAGGCTATCGTCTTAAACCTTTTATTTTATTTATTTTATTTACCTTGTATTTATTCGAGATGTAAGTGATTCCTTTGGAAAAAATGTAACAGGTGCCACACTGGTAGCTAATATTTGCCAGCCAGCAGCTACAGTTGAAACCAAAAGTTTACATACACTGTATAAAAAGACATATAACTTTTTTTTTCTTACTGTCTGATATGAA